>CM077090.1:61222850-61645350 GCA_039513925.1 Platanthera zijinensis
GGCTCATGAGGAGACTTCGTGTTGTTGGGGATCAGAGGCATCAGATTTGATGACATAAGTAGCGCATGCCATTCCTTCCACCCAAAAGGATCTCGGAATGCCTTTGCATGAAGCTATTATTTGCAAGTTTCTGTCAAATGATGGATCTTTCCTCTCCTCTACTCCATTTTGTTGTGGAGTATGTGCACAAGAAATCTCTAACAGGATGTCTTGCTTCCTGCAGAGTAAGAGAACTCTGTGAAACAAACTCACCTCTATTGTCTGTTCTCAACTTCTTGATCCGTAGGACAAGCTAGTCTTCCACCAGCTCCTTAAACTCTATGAAAACCCGGAAAGCATCTGACTTCTCCTTCATGAAGTACACCCATGTGTACCTCGAATAGTCATCAATCAATACATGCATATACCTTCTTTCTCCAAGACTGGCAATGACGGTTGGTCCCATCAGATCACCATGAACACACTCCAATGGTGCTTTAGACCTGGTTTGTGACTTGTCAAATGGAAGGCGATGTGCCTTTCCAAATTGACATCAAACACAAACATGACCATACCGTAGGATGAAAACTTAGGCAATCCCTTTACAAGGCTCCTCACCTCATTTCTTTCAGCTTGTCCATCACTACGTGCCCCAGCCTTTCATTCCAAATAGCTGCGCTATCATTGGCCCTCATACAATCAATATAGAAGCTTGTTGATAGAACAAACAAGTCCTTTACTCTCCTTCCAATGTGAGCAACATCAGCCTTTACTGCTAATACGTTCTGGAGAAATCTCACCTCTATTGGGCCGAACAGAACGTGATAGCCCTCATCAACCGCATTGTTCACAGAGAAGAGGTTCTTCATCATGCCGGTACGTGATAAACACTCCTTAATGTGAGTGGCCCTTATCACTACCCAAATATACAACTCCCTCCTTCTCGACTGCATGCAAAGAATCATCAGCAATAATAATAGCATCATTACCTGAGTAAGCCTGCAGCGAAGAGAACTTATACTCATCATCGGTGAGGCGATGAACACACCCAGAGTCAATAATCTAGTCATCTTTGTAGTTGATGGAGGACAATGCACGGACATACATGCCTGTTATGAAGGCATTCCCCCATCCAGCTCCCTAAGCACTGGAACAAGCCTCCTCCTTTCCTCCAACATGACCCGACCGAAGCTTCACCATGTAGTCTCGTTTGAAGTGACCCAGTTGATTGCACCTATAGCACCTTGGTCCTACCTTCTTCTTCCCATCTTGCTTAGAAGAGTAACTCTTCTCTTGCTTATATGAAGTTGATGGACCATTGCCATCAAGTTTCTTCTTCTTGTCCCATCTCTTCTTCTTCCTTGATAAGAGAGCCTCACTGTCTCCTCCAGAGACAGTCATACCAGCCATCTACCTTACTAAGCTCTCTTGTGAAGCCAGCAAGTTTTCCAGCTCTAGCAATGATGGCTGAGTGGCCCAACCTTGAACATAGGTCACGAAGGTGACATACTCCTTCCGTAAGACACAGATGATGTGCCACTTGAGATTTGCCTCCAAAATTGGCTCATTAGGGTTTAATGTTGATATCTCAGCGCACAAGTTCTTCATTTTCAGGAAGAACGATGAGATAGACAAGTCTCCCTAGTGGCTCTCGCCAATCATTTTCCAAAATTGTAGCTACGCTACATTCTTCTTGTTGAACAACTCATCAAGAGAAGTCCAAATTTCAGCAGCAGATTCACATCTTAGGATGTGATCAAAGAGCTCTGGTGAGATAGCCTACTTCAGAGTAAACTCAACTTTTGAATTTGTTTTCCTCCAAGCTCTAACCTGTTCAACAGACCCTGTTGCAGAAGTAAATTCTTGCTTGTCGTCACCACAGATGACCTCCCAAAGAACCTCACCCAGAAGATAGCATTCCATGCACGACCTCCACTTCTTAAAGTTGGTCAGCATTAAAAGCTCAATATCAAGAACTCTTCCTAATCCACCTTCCGTTGCAACAACTGATCTATTAGCTTCCAAAAGCACCAAGAACAACTGATGGTTGATCACTGCTCAAATTTATGTTCCCTTTGATATCATGTTAAAATTACTCAAGATGATCAGAGAGATAACTCTAATACCATGTAAAACTTTCAAAGCTATCAAGATGACACCTTGATCAAGCGGAAAATGGGAACCAGGCACAGGAACACTCAACCATAACCAAGCACAATAATCAGAAATAATGAAGGAAACAACAAGTCTTGTATTATTAACCATCTTCATTACAAGGCATAACATACATAGCGAGACATGATTCACCGATGTACAAAGGAAGAGCAAACAAGCAAAAGCAAGAGCAACAAGCTAGGCAGATGGTCTCAAAGACCGCCGAGACCGCCTAGCTTATGCTGCACTGAACTAAATTATGGATTCGGCGTAGACCGCAGACAATCCGTTATTCTGTTGAACACCTTTGTCCGCTCTCTATAAGCCGCCAGACCGCAGAAGTCGCCTAGCTACAAGAGTCCGCAAACAAGCCACTGCTGAACTGAAGAACAGACAGCCAAGAACGACGGACAAGTTATTGAACTGGGAAAGCTGAAGGAGAGAAGATAGGCTGGCCACAACCGCGACCTACTGCAAACTGCTAATTGTTAACTACAAGCTTCTCTGATCCATGACCGTAGTAAGCACCAAAACCTGGCTTCTCAGTGCTATCCGCACAACCTGCAAACATCAAACCAGTTAACTTTCTCAAACCAAGCAGACTGAAAAATCTAGGGCTGCAGCAATTAACCCGTGCTCAACTTACAGTTCATTCAGATAATTATGATGTCACGGGGGGGGGGGGTCCTATTTATAGGTGCGGAGAGGAGAGTGGTCGCCGCCCTTATGGATAAAAATACCCCCCCATCTCGCAACTAGCACAGAGTAGTCCACCCATTCTGCATAGACAAGGCCGGACACAGGCCTATCTGCATGACATCAAGGAGGGTGGATAAAAGCTAGTCTGCATCCCAGCAGACATCGTACCAGCCCGCAACAAAAATGTCCACGACCAAGGGCACAGACCACCCGATCAACCAGCAGATATTGCAGACTTTTCGATCAAACTGGACTTTTAACAGATTGTGACCGTCAAGAGAAGTACTCGTGCGAGCTCTTCAGACACGAACACAGTCCGACAACTCCAAAGTAACCTGCCTAACCGTAAACTCTATGGTTACCTCTTAACTGCACCACCAAAACAGGAGACTAAGGGCACAAGCCAATGTCAATCTCCCGAGCTCCGAGAATAATCCGCATAGAGCGAACTCTACGGACTCCAACCAAGTTGCCTAGACCGCAGATATTCAACCTATCCGCATGGCTACCACACACCACAAGGCCGCAATATCAGACTGCTCAGTCTGCACAAACCAGTCCGTAAGAATGCCTGCCCAGGCCGCACGGTCTGCCCGATCAACCCCCAATTTCACTTCAAAAATTTCAACAGTTTGAAGATCCAAGCATTGATTTCTATGGATCTTTCATCTTCCACTTTCCTCCAAACCCTAGTTTTCTCTCTCCTAGTCACCCTAACCAATTTTTGATTACTATTTCAGCAAAAAAAGCACCCCATTAACCTATATGAATAATTAAAATAAGGTTAGCCCAATTGGATTTGTGTTTGAGCTTGAGTCAACCTATTTGGGTTAAATTAACCTAATGTGGGTTAGCCCAACCCTAGGACACATTGGGTGACCTAACTGACCCTAATGGGTGGTTAGTTACCCATTGACCTCCCCCAAAGGGCTAGGAAGGTCTGGGTAGGGTCACTTGGGCACATTTGAGGTCAATTGCCCCTAATTAGAACACCTTGACCAATTTAGGGCTAAGGTTGACTTGGGTCAATTTGACCGTCTTAGTTTACCCCAATGGGTCTTAATGGCTTTAATGGACCCCCTAATTGGTTAGGTATGTTATGGTAGGGTCAAAGGGTCAAGGTGAAGCCCTAAAGTCAAACCCTAAGTTTGGTATTTAGAATTTACTATTTGGAGACCAAGGTGATTTTCACCTTCATGCCTAAGCTCAGTTGGTTCCTTGTGCTTCATAGGGTTTTGTCATGACCCAATCATGAAAAACCATCCTAGGGGGCTAGGTTTTTTGAGGGATGTTACATCCACTGCCAAACTACAAAGGAAATGTGGGACACTCTTATCATAACCCGCATTTTCTCCGCATTAAAGGATATATCAAAGTAAGGAGAAAAAACGCATCATGATGCCACGTCAGAAGGGGATAACTGCAGATGTTCAGGTGGGACCACAACTAAACACCTTTTAGGAAGATTCATAATTTATTTTAAGGGAAACCAGATTTAAGTTAAGCGGTTAGCCATATCCCTCGGCTTAGTGGATCAACTAGTCCACGAGTAAAAATATAGTTATACGCTGCGGAAAATACTTTAATTAAGGTTATTTTAACATCCTACATGAGTATAAACATCCTCGAAGGATAACTCATGCTATGCAAGACTTCTAACTTATATTAAGTATAAGAAATATCTTTGTGCTAACTTGAAAATAGTGTTTTAGTTTTGAAAGAGATGACAAGTATGCAATACTAGTAATAATATTTTTTATAAGTTAAAGTATCTAACATGTAACCTAACATAAAGCCTTCCCAGAGAGCAAGTATAAACAGCCATAGAAAACAGGCACGCTTAACAGCTTAGCAGCTTAGCAAGTAATTAACATTTCAAAAGAAAACCACTAGTGGGCGTCAACAACCTGACACGAACCCACTGGTGATCATGTATGCTTGCATTATTAAGAAAACATCCAAAACTACCTCACAACAGTGAGGAAGACCTCTGCAACACAGCAGTCCACTAGCAAACTCCCAAAACTTAGCCGCTCAACCAACTACTGCCTTGAACCCGCGAAATTCAAAAGAAGAACACCTCAGCAAGAAAAATACAAGTGGCAAAAAAAAACAATCAGGTAATATGTGCAAAGTAAGAGATGGGTTACCAAACCCGAGTACAAAAAATCCTGAAGACCTCACCTGGATAGCCAAGTAAATATAAGTACAGTAAAACTTAAGTAAATGAGTCAATTGAATAAATGCACCAAGTGTGGAATGAAGCCATGCTTCAACAATGTCTGCAAGGATTAGCATAAAAGCATAGAATTAACTAGAAGCAAACTGAGCATAAAAAAGCTCGGAAAAATGTTAATCATTAACACTTGGCAACAAATCAACCGGGCGGAATCAGTGACCAATTGTCCCATACCAGGCTCCCAGCCCAAATGTCTCAAAAAGATGGCCTTGTGGTGGTGGCCACTTGTCCAAACCCCAACCAGCAGTCCTCAGAAAATAGAGACCAAACACCCACCAAGTGCAACGATCCACAACCGACGTCCAGTTGGTGGTCCTTTATCCACTACCAACCTTCATATCCAAAGAAACATCAGGTCCTACCTAAATCCCTGGTCTAAACTTTAAGAAAACTTAAACTAGTCTTAAAACCATCCTAAGGACTAAACCCACCGAATTGGACAAAAATGGCGAAAAAAATTATAAGACCCAGAAAATTCGGCGTGTAAACCCGACGAAACTCATTCATACTCGACAAATTTAACGACGATACACGGCGAATCTCTCAATACTCGGCAAAAAAATGCCTCGCAGAAACTTACAATACTCGACGATTCCCATCAATACTCGACGAACGGGCACTCGACGGTTGCCGAACTACTCTCAGCTAACCCCTGATACTCGCCGCATATAACTTAACTAATTCGACGATACTCGCCGAATGGACTAGCAATACTAGCCTAAAATGACTTATCCTAAATTCGACGATACTCGCTGAATTCCTACCCGATACCCGCCGAATTCTACTTAAGCTACAACCGTTACTCGGCTAAATTCCTTACCTAAACCTGACGATACTCGATGAAATTTATCCTGATACACGTCGGATCTTACTTGTCTCAAATTTTCCTAATTTCTATGGCTTGGCAAAAACTAAGATCTAGCCTAAAGGGATCTTTTCATGCTTCCTATACTACTCCTATTCTCTAAGGGAGGGATAAAAAGAGAAGGGAGATCAAATAAAAATGAACAAGCAAGGAGAAAGATCCACTTGCCTCAAAACTCTTGAAAAACACCACCCGCTCGTGGCGCTTCAAGGATCGGCCGAAGAAAGCCCTAAGCAACGTTTCCTGAAACTTTTGGAGGAGAAAAGAGGTCAAAAATGCCAACCCTAACGTACAAAATTCTAGGAATTAGGGAAACCTTACCATGATCACGAAGCCCTCGCCGAGAGCTTTCTAAATCACTACTCAAATGCCAAAACCGACCACCCGAACTCCCAATTTACTGGACGAAAAATCCGTCCGCCGCATGTCCTTTCTCACGAAACCACGCCATCGGGTAGGGGATGACGATGAAGAATAACACTAGTGTTTTCGTTTACTTTACACGTATATATATATAAATATAATAATAATAATTAATTCACCATACATTACAATAAATATTAATAATCCCAAAACAAATCCGAAATCGATAACAACTAGGAATTCTACGAAATTCGCAGCGTAGCTAAATACCGATGATACAAAACCAACTACGAAGTCAAAACTCAAATTCGACAAACCAAACTCGAGAAAACCTCCCGAAGCCAAAACACAAGCATTCCCAAAAGGCTCCACCCAGTCACCAAAACCGACCCAGCTCACAAGGGAATCTTACAAACAGGCTAAACCCAGCCACACAAAAAACTAAACGAGCAAAACCCATACTCTAACACCACGACACAAGCCAAACATGCGTTAACGTAATGCCCTGATGTCAAAATTACGCCACTACAAGAATAAAAATAAACACCAAAAAATCAGGGGCATTACAACTCTCATAGTGTACATGGAGAGAACATAAGAGATAAGGGAAGACATGAAATCCCTACTCAATCAAGAGTATGAGTCCTTTAGGAACAACAATAAGGACAACATAGTTGATTGCTATGAAGGGCTCTTTATGATAGTGAATGAGCTGAGAACTTATGAAAGAGTCTTTTCTGATTATGAGTTTAATGATAAGTTCTAAAGATCTCTAATAAGGAACTATGCTAGAAATGAGGAGGAAATTGTTGTCATGACACATAATTGAAGGTATCTTGTTGTCATCCTAAATCACCTAGAGTGGGTGAATAGGTGAATTCTGCGTCTTCTAGCGGAATAAAAATTGAGTAAAATTAAGCACACAGAATGAGAAAATAAACACAACACAGACACAAAGACTTATAGTGGTTCCCCAAACTGGGTACATCCACTATCCCACCTCGCCCATCTAGCACTTTCGGCTTGACTCGGCTACTTAACCAAAACTCAGATTAATAATAAACTTACACCTCATAGTCTTCCACTCCTACAAACTCGGAGAACAAATTCCCATACACTCGATCCTTCAACAAATATCTACAAAAGAAACTCGAAAGAACAATCTTCCTACAAAGCAATAAGAAAAGTTTTGTTTGAAAAGAGAACTCCTGTACCTCAGATCTAAAATTTTTTCTTCTTCGTTGCTGGAAAGTTGACTGAAAGAAGAAGAAGAATCTGAATTTTCTGCATGGATCAGATCTGAGAAACGATTGATATTGAATGAATCTAAATCTAAAATTTTGAGATCGATCGAGTTCTTTATTTTCAAGATGAATCGTAGATCGGGAGAGAGTTGATGACAACTTTCTTTGTGAAATTATACTTGAAATCTCGATCATTTTTTGTAATAAGAGCACAATTAAATTTCTCATTTTAATTGCGATTTTAGGACTTCTGGAATAATCCAAGACTAATATATTATAGACGATTCTTCACCAACGGTTTGATATCGAACTAAGGTCTACCGTCTACGTGTACCATAAATGGAGGAAACCCTAATTTAGGAAAGTCGTGAAAATAAAGAACTATACTGAATGAAAAATTATGTAAGTCTAATTCGTCGAGATATCATATGTACTTTCCAGACTACTTGACGAATTAATCGAAATAACTTGGAAAGAACTTACGTGAGAAGTTGAGACTTCACGAGATCTTTCAATGCATTATCAGAAAGGCCTCGAGAGTACTTTACGAATTTACTTATCATCTTGACAAATTATATTTAGAACCGGCTAACTCCAGCTTTCTCTGGAGTTCACTTGACTTATCAAGAGTTACCATTGAATTCCACGAGTACTCACATAAGTATTCAATGAATTCCCTTGAGTACACGATGAATTGTACCTAGTCGTTATGGTTAGCAGTTCTCAGTGATCTCTCAAGTACTCCTGAGATCACTCGACAAATTTTACGAGTGGTTACGTCAGTACTTGATGAATTTAACGAGACATAACGTGATCACTCGATATATTTTGGATTTCTGTGAATGTCTTAGAATCTTTGGTTGTAAGTGCTTCGTCTTTAACAACGGCAAGTATCACACTACTAAATTTAGTGAAAAGAGCTTTGAAGGTATTTTAGTAGGTTATAGAAGCCATAGTAAGGCATATAGAGTATTTAATAAGAAAACCCTTGTTGTAGAAGAATCTATTCATGTTGTATTTAATGAGAAGAGCTTGCTACAAGACAGCTCTTCTAGTGTGTTCATTGAAGATACAGGTTCAAAGATGAAAGAACTTAACTTGGGTGAGCCGACTGAAGATAAAGGTTAAAGTTCATCAAGATCACTGAAAGAATTCAAAATAATGAACAACTAGTCACCTAGAGGGGGGGGGTCAATAGGTTCAATTCCTTATAATAGGCAATTTTAGGATTTCTAACTAGCAAATCTAGTTATCCAACCATACAAGCATCACAAATATTCAGAGTAAGCAAACATAGCACAGAGATACACAAATTTATACTGGTTCACCAATATTTGGGTACATCCATTTCCCCTTCGCCTATGTAGCAATGAACTAGATTCGACCCAACTTCCACATTTCTCAGATCCACAGATCTTACCACTCAGAACCCTTCCAGGTTCCTACAACTCAGACTTCTTCAAGTCCTACAACTTAGATCCTTCCAGATCCTAAAACTCAGATTCTTCCCAAGAACCCTACCTTAGGAAAACTGCCCTACCTCAGGCCTTATCACCAGGCCTACATCTCAGATCACAAAGATCCTATCTTAGGCACTCAGCCCTACCTCAGCCTTTATAAATTTAGGCTTATAACTCAAAAAGATAGACTTTTCTACACTCAGATATATATAGATCCTACAGTTGTGATTACAATGTTTTAAGAATTTCTTTACCCAGAGAGAGAGAGAGATGGGATAAAGTGTTCTTGACTAAATCTATAGAGATTCGTCTTCTTCTGATCCGTACAGCTTTGGATCTGATTCAACCTTACTTAGCTTCTTTAAAGCTTCATGAAAATAGAGAACTAGGTTGAATCTCTCTTGAGCAGATGGAGGTGATCTTGAATCAGCTTCCTTCCTCTCCTTCTTCTTATTACAGAAATGATTCTGTAATCTTTGCTGATCTCCCAAGATTTTTCTTCGTCTCTGTGTTTTTGTGTTATATATTTTCTGTGTGTTATTGTCTTCTTTGATAGGACTGTTCTATTTATAGAAACACAACAGATGTAACCAGCTAAACCGGTAGCTGACTAGCATAAGACAGTTCTGACATCTAACAACTTTGACAGTTATGCCAGCTGTCACATCTTAGATCTGGAAATCTTAAACTTGGTCTTCAAAACAGCAGACAGCGTCGAGATAGATCTTCTTCACAATGTTTTGACACTGATTTCAAAATATGTCGACATAGATTATGAATGTGTCGACACAGCTATCAGGATGTCGACACATTGCTTTGATGTAGTCGACAGAATTCAATCTCTATCGACACAACTTTTCTTCATAGTCTCAACACAGATAATGTAGAATGTGTTGACACAACTTCCTTAGTGTCGACACAGCTTTTCTTCAAAACATTTGTCAACCCAAGTCCTTGGTGTTGACATATCAGCTTCAGCTTACTGTCAGCACTACTAGTCATAGTGTGTCGACACAAGTCCTGAGTGTCGGCACAGTTGATCTTCAACTCAGCATTCAGGATGTCGACTGAGATCATTTAAGTCGACACAGCTTGTGGTGTCTAAAATCTGTGTGTTGACACAAGTCCTGTGTGTCGACATAGCTGGTGTAGACTGAACTTCTGTGTGTCGACACAAGTCCTGTGTGTCGACACAGTTTTTCACTTATTCTCGACACAGCTTCTTCACAAGCGTCAACACTGATCGAGTGTCTCGACGCTTTTATACTTAGAAGAATTCCTCCATTACTTAGCCTATACAAATAAACTTAAACAGACATCAAATACAAAATGATGTATGTTATTGATTTAAGTGAGGCTTCTCCAAATCTAGTACAATTACCAATGTACCCAACAATCTCCCCGTATTTGGAGAAGTCATAACCACAAGTCAATGATATACACCATTATAATAACTAGTAAAATTAATGATGTACTAAAAAACACAGACAGGGTTAATCATTAGGTATGAAATATATATGTTACAAAGTTAAGCATATCCATCACAGAAACATGTAACATATAAACAGATAGAATCAAATAGATTTACTCAACTAAGAAATTATCCCATCATTTCAAATAATATCTGACTTACAAAATTCAAGAATTTCTAGAAAGAACAACATTATTACATAGTTCTAAATTTTAAGACATTAAAGACTCTATGTCAGTTTGGGTTTCTTGATCACAATTCCTTTGCTAGGTTGAATCTTAGCTTTTACATTAGCTTCTATGTCATCAGCTAGCTTCTTTCCTTTCCGATCCTTCTTCTTAAGCTCTTAAACTTGATCTTTTGCCTTTCAAACTAATGAAAAGGCTTTGGGAAATACTTGCTCGGCTCCACCGAGTTAGCAGGTATCTTCCCAGCTTTAAGATCTCTTCTTAACTTAAATATGGCATCGTGCCGCTCCTGATATTTACTCCATTCTTATTTAGAATACCATTTGCCTCTATCATGCATATTGTCTTTCACAGCTTTACAAGCAGTCAGAATAATATTTCTCGAGGTTGGACTCCATTGTTCAAAATCAGGCTTTAATTCTGCCTGTTCTCTGAACCTTTTCTTAGACAACTGAGCTTCTTTTTCTCTTTGAACTACAGCTGCAGGCATATCAAATTTTTCAAGAATAATATTTTGTGCCTCCTATGGAGGACTATACATTTGGTGAACTGCCTGTTGGATCTCTTTAAAATTAGAAGGAGGATAAATAACTTGAGAAACTTCCTGCTGAACCCCTTCAAAATAAGCAGATTGAATTACGGATTCAGTAGTGTTGTCATCATAACAAAGGTGTGGATACCCAAAAGTTGCTCTTATGCTATTTGATATCCTTTTAGCATGATCTGAGCTTGCTTTGACTAATACTCTCTCCCCCTTTATGACTTCTCTTTCTACATGATCTCTCAGATCATCCTTTTGAAACCTTACATGATTAGCCAGATAATTTTTTCCTTCTTTGTAATAGGTCCTGAACTTCTTCAGTTGATAAGAAATAGCTATTTGAGATGCCTGGATTATTTTTTGTACAGCTGCTAAATCTTCCTTGATTTGCTTGGACACTTCAGTCTTTATAGCAGTGACACTATTCTCAAGCTTTGTTAGAATAACATTATGAGATTCTACCAGATTTTCATTCATTCTTAGTTGATTTTCCAGGACATAACCTTGTTTGACTGCAATGTCCTCAACTGCAGTTTTAATCTCCTATTATTGTTCTGTAAAGTAAACTACATCATTACCTCCTTTATGAAAGCAATCTGTCATCTCTCTTTATTCTGATGGACTTCAAATCTGATGGATTTGATATCCTCTGCCAGCTGAAATTGCAGGTCCTTGTGGGTCTCATCAACATATTTTTCAAGAGTAGTTCTTTGCTCATCCATCTTCACTTGCAGTTTCACCAAAAGTGAACTGTAGTCCACTAAAGGAGCTGGTGTTGGTGGGGCAGTATGCAAGACCTTCTTATAGCTTATGCTTTTCTTCCTTATTTCCATTAGTTTTCTCTTCTTTAGCTCTAAGGCTTCTTGTTCAGCTTCTGATTTAAAAGAACAGGCTACATCCATAACATGAGGCTGGTTATGAGGAAAATGTACTGATTCAAGGTCTGGTACCTCCCCCTTAGTCTGTGCATCTTCTAGAAGTATATCCTGTTTGTTTTCTAGACATCTGGAAAAGTATCAGATGGAGGAACATTGTCCTCAGCAGCCCTAGTCTTCTCCCCCTCGACATCAGCTTCTGAAACAAAAGTCTCTTTCTCAACAACTTGAACTAGCTCAGTTTGTGCTTCTGACTCATCTACCATAGCAGCATCCTTGTTGATATCCTTGAGAACCTCCAGGAAAGTGAGATGAGCTGCTTCACTCTCCATGATAGTCTCTGTGAAGTCTTCCCCTAGAACTGAGGACACTTGAGGATGTGGCACTGAATCATTTTCCCTTTGAGATTGTACTTCATTTACATCCTCATCAGAACTGAAAACCACAACCTATTCTGAATGACTAGATGATACCATAATCTTTGCTGTTGATTTTTCTTTTATTTAGTTATTTTTGATGTTGTACAGTAGCTTGAGTCTTCTTAGTAAGCACCCTGTCCCATCTTGACCAGATTCTAGTGTTCATTCTCCTCATATGATTTATTTTAGCTCCTGTAGCTTGATTTAGTATCTATGGCATTGCTGAGATTAGATACAAACTCAGGATCCTGCCTAGGTTAGGCTTCTTGATCCCTTCCTTGATCCTGTCAAAGATTACTGTCAACCAGTCAGTCTTGAGATTGAATATTAATCTTATCATTAGGATGAACATAAAGGAAGATATCCTGTCATGCGCCCCTGTCTTGCATAGTATAATCTTTCCAACCACTTCAGAAAGAAATTTCCCTTGGGAATTCATCCCTTTTCTGTTCATAGAGGATCCAATCTTCGCGGTTGCATTCAGTCCACACTATTGAAGTCCCTCTGCTATCTTGTCGGAATAAACCTTATCTTCTTCTTTGAGCGACGGCAGTTGGAGTACCTTGCTCAGACTTTTAGAAGTAAGCTTTATCTTCGTCGCAAGAACTGTTGAACTATTCTTATTTCCAGTTGAATCTAGCTTTGTGTTGGAGAAGAATTCAATTACTTCTTTCTTCTATATCTTGGTTGGTTCTAAGACCATAAATTCTAGTCCAGCATCAGTGACAAGGGTGATGACTTTCTGAATTTCTTGAGAAGCATCATTGAAGGTGTTACTGAACAGTTTGTAACCCTCGTTGATGTTTTCTTCCAACTTTGGTGCCATTGAATGTTAAAGGAAGAGAGTTTGAGGATGGCTGAGAGGAGATCTAGCTCTCGATAAAAAAGTTCAATGTCTCGAGAAAGCTAAGTCATGTGGTCGACTAATTCTCGTTTTAACCTATTTATAGGGTTTTAAATTTGGAAGGTCAAACGACATGCTCAAATATTGTGTGTCGACACCTTGTGTCGACATAGAATTTAACATCTCGACACGAATAATAGGGATCCAACACTATTATTTCTCGAGACCACTTTATAGGAGTCGACATATAAGACTTGACATTGTTGTGTCGACACCTTGATTTAAGGTGCTGACAGAAGTATGTCGACACATAGATGTAAGATGTCGATTATATTGTGTCGACACTAAGCTCTGGTAGTGTCGACACTTTCCTTTTAATGTCGATACCAAGCTCTGGCAGTGTCGACACTAACAACATTTAATGTCGACCAACTTATTGTTGATGTCAACATGAATTCTTAACTTAGCCAATATCTGAGGATTTTTCCTTTAATGAGTTTATAAATTGACTTACTCAATATCCAGCATTCCTAGCTCAATCTTAAAGTTATTCAACTTAGTTTTATCCAGAGGCTTAGTGAATATGACAGCTATTTGTCTATCTGTAGTGACAAATTCTAAACAAATGTCATTTTTCTCTACATGTTCTCTTATAAAGTGATACCTAATTTCAATATGCTTTGCTCTACTATGTGAAACATGATTTCTAGTAATGGAAATAAAACTTGTAGAGTCACAATATAAAGGTGTTTTACTTAGCTTGATGTCATAATCTTCTAACTGATGTTGCGTCCACAATAGTTGTGTACAACAACTTCCTACATCAATGTACTCTGACTCAACTGTAGAAATGGCAACGCTTGTTTGCTTTTTGCTGCTCAATGACACCAATCTTCCACCTAGGAACTGATAAGTACATGTGGTACTTTTCCTATCTTCTTTTCATCCTGCAAAGTCTGCATCTGAAAATCTTGTTAATAGAAATCTCTATTCCTAGGGTACCAAAAATCTAGATTGCGTGTGCCCTTAAGATATCTCAGAATTCTTTTTACAGAAGAAACAGTGAATCTTTAGGGCATGCTTGATATCTAGCACATACACATGTTGCATACATGATGTCAGACCTACTTACAGTCAAGTAGAGGAGTGAGCTAATTATCCCTCTATACAAAGTCTCATCAAAAGGTTTTCCTGCTTCATCTTTGCATATAGGCATGATTGACCCCATTGGAGTTTTCATGGTGGTTGCTGTATCCATACCATATTTCTTTATCAACTCTTTGGTGAACTTAGACTGTGATATGGACAAGCCATAATCAGACTGTTTTATTTGATGTCCTAGAAAGAACTTTAGCTCACCCATACTGCTAATTTCAAATTTCCCTTGCATAAGTTTAGCAAACTTCTACAAAGGTTATTTTAGTAGATCCAAAGATTATGTCATCAATATAAATCTAGACTAGTATGATCTTGCCTTTTGATTCCCTAAGGAATGGAGTTTTGTCTATTTTCCTCCTTAAGAATTTATTCTCAATGAGGAAGGTAGACAATGTCTTATACCAAGCCTTATGAGCCTGTTTCAACCCATAAAGGGCTTTCTTAACTCTATAGACATAGTTTGGAAAATGAGAATCAACAAAACCTGATGGTTGTTCTACATATACTTCTTCCTTCAAATCTCCATTTAGAAATGTTGTCTTTACATCCATCTGGTAGACATAGAATCCTTGATAGGCTGCATAGGCAAGGAATAGTCTTATGGCCTCCAACCTTGCTACAGGAGCAAAAGTTTAGTCAAAGTCTATCCCTTCTTCCTGCCTGTAACCTTTAGCTACCAGCCTTGCCATATTTTTGATTATGATTCAGTTCTCATCCAACTTATTCCTATAGATCCATTTTGTTCCAATGACATTGTGTCCTTCTGGTCTAGGAACAAGTTTCCATACTTTGCATCTCTTGAACTGGTTCAGTTCTTCTTGCATGTGAAAGTCCACCTAGTGCCAACTACCTTCACCTGTGGGGGGGGGGGAGGGGAATAGGTGTCTTGCAGCATTTTTGCGGAATTAAAACTATACCTGCACAAATAAACAAAACAACACTGCACAGAAAGACACAGGCAATTTATAATGGTTTCCCGATTTGGGTACGTCCACTTTCCCCCTTCGACCTATCTCCCAACAAGGGACGACTCGGTCACTTCACCACCGGATTGAAATCCAATCCACACACTAACGAAGGAACCCTTCCAAATGAAGGAGTCACCACTCCTCCACCACGGGTTGCACCCAACCCTTACAATAAGGAACCTACGTTCCTTTACAACAAAAATAAAATGGAACGTATAAAATATACAAACTTCTTATGGAGGCTAGGTGTCCCTCTTCGTTCGATGACGCGTTCTTGACGAAGACGAAGAGTCCACGACCTTAGCTCTCACTTAGAATGAATATCCACGACACCGGCGGTGGAAAGAAGAGAGGCGGCTTGGCGTTCGGGATCGGCGGCGGCAAGAAGTACGGAGGCTGAGCTTTAGAGATCCAACCTTCGTAGCTATGCTGGCAAGGTCTACCAACGGTCTTCATTGGATCAATCATCTCGATCGGTTCGGAAAGGGAAGGTATTCCCGATCTACAAACCAAGAGACAAAGGATCTCAAGAAGGACATGTGAGATGCGTTGCTTGGCAAAGCTTCTGTTGTCAGAAGATCAGGAGGTATCCACGATCAACGGCGGTGACTAACTTCCCGAGCGGCGATGGCAGCGGCGGAAGAGAAATCCGCAATCTAGGTCACGACGGCGGCTCGGTTCTCTTTCTTGCGTATTCGTATATCTAATGATCGAAATACAACAGTATTTATACTGTAGATCAGATATATGACCGTTGTGGGCCCCACCAGTAGAAACCCTAAGTCCGGTTCAAAACAGTGACTGAATATTTCGACCGGTCCAGCGAGTAGAAGAAATTCGCCTAAGGCAAATTCGGCGAGAATCATTGGTGATTCTCGACGAATCGACGAGAATCACTTATGATTCTCGCCGAATTCTACTTAGCAGAATTCTGGCTGAAGATCTTGCCATCCGGAGAGAATCGGCGAGAATCATCATTCATTTTCGACGAATCAGCGAGAATGCAAAGTCATTCTCGACAATTCGGCGAGAATCAACAAGTGATTCTCGACGATTCTGCCTTAAGTAGAAAACAAGACGGCATTGAGACAGCCGACAACAAACGGCAAGAATCAGCGAGTGATTCTCGATGATTCTGCCTTAAGAAGAAATCAAGACGGCGTTGAGACAGCCGGAAACAAACGGCAAGAATCAGCGAGTGATTCTCGTCGAATCGGCGAGAATCACTTAGACGATTTTCGTCTTTCTTCCCGTGAGTTGCTTTGACCCATCCTTGCTCCTTGTCTGCTCTTGATCTTTCTCAGCCCTGTACTTGAAAGTAAGTACATTCCAATAGAGAGAGTATACGTAGGCCAACACACTGATCTGCTTAACGGGGGATTACGTTGCGCAAAACTGTGTATATTGACCCACTGCACCCTGACATTGGTGTGTACTTAGCGTGGAATAACTGCAAGCACAACTTGAAGACAAATGATCAAACACAATGTCAATTCACCTTAGCTGGTCCAGGGGCTTCTTCAAATCAGGTACATTGTGGATACAATACCCAACAATCTCCCCCTATTTGAAGAAGCCTAAACCCTACAAGCTAAGGTGAATATAACGGATGGAAG
Source organism: Platanthera zijinensis (assembly GCA_039513925.1). Classification (NCBI taxonomy): domain Eukaryota; kingdom Viridiplantae; phylum Streptophyta; class Magnoliopsida; order Asparagales; family Orchidaceae; genus Platanthera; species Platanthera zijinensis. The sequence goes on from CM077090.1 coordinate 61,239,934, forward strand.
AAAACACAACTTTGAAAAATTAGAGGAAATTCCATACCATTATCTTTGGAGCATGCACCTTAGCACTTTAGCCGAGAGGGTAATCTCCCCCTTTTCGGCTTCTGCAAATCTGGGACTGTAGCACTTGTCACCATGCTCCCCCTCAGTTCTTGCACCTGTGCTTGCACTTGAGTTCCTAGCATGTGCTCCCCCTAGATGCACGAGCCTGGAGCTTCTGTAGTCTTCATTCCTCATAGTTTAGCATCCCCAGTTCAGTTTTGAAGAGACTAAACTTGGCCTCGTCTAGGGCTTTGTGAAAATATCTGCAATCTACTTATCCGTGGGGACATAGTAGAGAGAGATGTCCTTGTTTTCCACGTGCTACCTAATGAAGTGGTAGCGCACTTCAATATGCTTCGTCCTGTTGTGCGATACCAGATTATTCACAATGGCAATTGCACTAGAGGAGTCGCAGTACATTGGTACTTCTTCCTTGAACTGAAGGTCATAGTCTGCTAACTGGTTTTGATCCATAGTAGTTGTGCGCAACAGCTGCCAGCCGAGATATACTTAGATTCAGCTGTGGAGGTTGCAACACAATTCTGCTTCTCACTATTCAATGATATAAGCCTTCTTCCGAGGAATTGACACGTCCCGGAAGTGCTTTTCCGATCATCCCTGCTTCCTGCAAAATCAGCATCTGAAAAGCCTATTAGCTCGACATCATTGTTTCTCGGGTACCACAAGCCAAGATTAGGTGTACCCTTAAGGTATCTAACAATTCGCTTTGCAGCGACATAGTGAGATTCCTTAGTGTTCACCTGATATCTGGCACAAACGCATGTGGAGAACATAATATCTGGTCTACTTGCAGTAAGGTAGAGCAGGGATCCAATAATGCTTCTGTATTTGGTTTTATCAAAAGGTTTCCCTTTCTCATCCTTATCCAGAGACATAGTGGATCCCATTGGAGTCCTCATAGAGGTTGCATTCTCCATTCCGAATTTCTTGAGGAGTTCATTTGTGAACTTTGTCTGAGAAATGAAAATTCCATCCTCAGACTGTTTCACTTGAAGTCCCAAGAAATACTTTAGCTCTCTCATACTGCTCATTTCAAACTTTCCTTGCATAAGTTTAGAAAACTTTTTGCAAAGATTGTTATCCATTGAGCCGAATATAATGTCACCAACATAGATTTGCACCAGCAAGATCTTGCCTTTGACTTCCCTAAGAAACAATGTCTTATCTATTTTTCCTCTAGAGAACTTGTTCTCAATAAGAAAACTAGACAAAGTCTCATACCAAGCTCGTGGAGCTTGTTTTAAGCCATATAGAGCTTTATTAAGAAAGTATACATGATTAGGATAAGTAGGATTGACAAAACCTGGGGGTGAGCGACGTATACTTCCTCTTTCAGGTCTCCATTCAAGAATGCCAATTTCACACCATATGATAGACAGTGAATCCTTTGTGAGAGGCATATGCCAAAAACAATCTGATTGCCTCGAGCCTTGCAACCAGCGCAAACGTCTGGTCGAAGTCGATCCCCTCCTCCTGTCTGTATCCTTTAGCCACCAGTCTGGCCTTGTTCTTGATGATGGCCCCGTGTTCATCTAGCTTGTTTCTGAAGATCCACTTGGTGTCAATCATGTTCTGCGTCTTTGGTCTGGGAACCAGCATCCAGACGTTACATCGTTCAAATTGATGCAGTTCATCTTGCATGGCCAATATCCATGCTGCATCCTTGTTCGCTTCGTCGAACTTCTTTGGCTCAACCTATGACAGAAAGCTAAAATGCAGAATCTCGTTAATTGTACCTCATCGAGTTCTGACACTATCATGGGGATCTCCGATGATTTGATTTCTGGGATGATCCCTCACGTTACGAAGCTCTAGCAGTCTGGCATCTAGAGCTCTAACATTTTCTGGGGCTCCGTCCTCTTCAGGGAGGACAACTCCATTCTGACCGTCATCATCTCCGATAGGTGTTGCGGTGGTGACTGTGACGTACTTGGGAGTTGCATCTTTAGCGGTCTCATCAAGACTAAGCTGTTCAATTCTTGTACCTGCATCTTCAAGAAGACCATTGGAAGAATTGTTGTTTAGTAAGCTTCCTTCATCAAATACCACATTTATGGATTCCTCTACCACTAGGGTTTTCTTATTGAAAACCCTATATGCCCGGCTATTACTACTATAGCCCATAAATATGCTTTGAAGCATTTTTCTCCAGACTTAGTATGCGGGTACTTCCCGTATTTAGTACATAGCATCTGCTGCCAAAGATCCTAAAATAGGACATGGTTGGCTTCCTTCCTTTCAGTAGCTCATAAGGCGTCTTATGATGACTCTTATTGATCAAGGCCCGGTTTTGTACATGACAAGCCGTATTGACAGCTTCTGCCCAGAAATATTCTGGGAGAGAAGCGTCATTCAACATTGTCGTGCAGGCTTCAATGAGCATTCTATTTCTCCTCTCCGCAACTCCATTCTGCTGAGGAGTGCGCGGGGAGGAAAACTCCTGAAAGATACAAAGTTCTTCACAGAACTCTGTCATAGCACCAGACTCGAACTCTGTTCCATGGTCACTTCTGATTTTGACCACCGAGCAGTTAAGTTCGTTCTGAATCTGCCTGACAAAACTGGTGAAGATGTCAAACGTATCAGACTTGCATTTTAATAAGAACACCCAAGTAAACCGAGAGTGATCATCAACAATCACTAGCGTATAAGACTTGCCTCCCAAGCTATGAACTTGCATTGGACCAAACAAGTCCATATGCAGAAGATAAAGATATCTGGAGGAGTCTTTGTCAACGATACCCTTAAAGGTAGCCCGAGTCTGTTTGCCCTTCTAGCATGCTGGACAGGGGCTATCTTTGATGCACTTAATGATGGGAGCATCCCTTACTAAGTTTTTAGAAAACAACATACTAATTGTCTTGAAATTAATATGTGCCAATCTCTTGTGCCATTGTTCACAAAGAGATGCACTGCCTGTTGCTACTAGGCATACGGGGTAGATGAATATAAACTAAGAAAATCTAAGCAGAAGATATTTCTTCTCCTAATGCCTGTTAATACCGTCTCCGAAGAGGCACACGATATTATCAGGCATTTATCCTTGCAGAACTTAACGTCATAACCTTTATCACATAACTGACTTACACTGATCAGGTTATGATTTAACCCTTCAACGTAAGCCACTTCGGTGATAGAAATTATACCGTTGGAAATCATACCGTAACCCTTGGTGACTCCTCGATCTGATCCCCCAAAGATGACTTTGGGTCCATTCTCGACTGGAGAGTAATCACGCAACAAGCTTCTTGTCCCGGTCATATGCCGGGAGCATCCACTGTCCAAGTACCATATGGGAGTTTTGGTGGCCTTTGGATATTCCTGTAAAACAGAGTTAATTTCCCTTAGGAACCCAATCGAACTTTGGTCCTAAATTCCTCGTTAGCATACTCCCCCTCGGATGGTTAGCCCTACGAGTGGTCTGCCTCGTATTGCCAACATGAGGAGTCTCGTTATTCCTCGGATTAAACCAGCAATCCACGACAAAGTGACCAACTTTGCCACAGCACCAGCAGTCAAATATGTTATACTTTCTCCTAGGCACCTTCTCCACCCTTGGAACGGAAGGTTCAGCCGGGGCCTTGGACCTGGAGGTGGAGGCATCATGATGACAACAGTCGCATGATTTCTTCACCTCCTGGTTTCTCAGTGTAACAGGCTTGGCCTTGGGTGCCTGCTTCCTATTATGGCCGCTAGAGAAGTGGCCATAATCCTCCATTTGAACTTCCACATAAGGTGCCTTGAAGACACTCTCGCCAAAGTTGCGGGGGAAGGCCCACCACTCATACCGGCTTTTGGGCTTTTCAACCGAGGGCCGAAACAAGTGGCCATTGGTTGACTCAAAGTCCTGTTCATTGCAGGGAAAGCCAGGCTTCCTGAATACAACAGGGTTGAGTGGGGCCTTTCCCTTTTCTGCAGTAGAGGCCTTCTTAGCAGCCTTATTTCTCCTCTGCTTTTTGTTTCTCCTGGATGATTTACCAGGCACACCCACGTGCCCCAAGCGAGCCCCCTTAGCCAGAGCAGAGAAGGTATCAACCAGTGGAAGAACAGTCTTTGGCATAGAGAAGTTTTGGACAATCTTCTTTTCTGCCGTAAGTTGTTCTTCTAACTTATTGATTTCTTCCTGTTTAAGTTCAATGAGACTTAGAGACTCTGAGTGCTTAGAGATCAGGTCCAGGTGCTCCTGTCGTAGAGAAATCAAGCTAGTGATCTCTTCCCTTAGGGAGACACCCTCGACCTTAAGGAATTTTACTTCCTTTTTCTGAGCCCTCAATCTCTTGCGGCATTCCTCGAAGGTTGTTGAGCAGAAGCTCATACTTTTCGAGGAGCTCAGCTTCTCGGGCAGATGGGCTGTCCTCGAGATCATCATCAGGAGACTCATAGTCAGAGTCGGAGAGGGGGTACGAGATTTTACCTTCACAGTGAATGGGGGGCATTCTTCTTCTGAGTCAGAGCGACCCACCAGCCCGAAGTAGGCTTCCTCATAATCACTGGAGTTTGAGGAATCAGACTCACTTAGTGTCTTTGACTTTTTGGCGATGTAGCTCCACTCCTTCTTTTTATCTCTATAGGTTCTGTGCTCTTCTCCCTTCCCCTTCTCTCTCTTGCCTTGATGGCAGTCGGCCATGACGTGTCCTGGTTTATTTCACCCCAAAGCAAATGATGTCAGTAGGACGATGTTTGTTCTATTTTGATTCATACCTGTCAGAAGAATAATTCTTCTTATGATTTCTGGAGGAGGAGACGTCTCTCTTTCTTTGATTCCTCAACTTGAGGAAATTCTTGAATTCTCGGGTGATGAGGGAGAAGTCTTCTTCAGACAACTCTGAGCTGGAGGAGCATGGCTCGGAGTCTTCCTCCTCATCCTTTTTCCCCGCACGGGATGAAGCCGCACCCTTGCCCTTCCTGGAGTGAATCGCTTATAGGGCCACAGTCTTTTCCTTAGCTGCAGCCTTCTCTGCTTCTTCAGCTTTCCTCGTGTTCAGCTGGAGCTCATAGGACATGAGCTTCCCAAAGAGTATCTGAGGATCAGTTTCAGCTAATCTGCCAAACTCTCGGATGGCGCAGATCTTCGTGTCCCATTCCTTAGTAAGGGACCTAAGGAATTTATCATTAAGTTCACCATCAGTGAACACTCTTCCATATCCTTGAGAGCATAGACGATCTTGAGGAAGTTCTCGAAGGTAACTCCGATCTCTTCCTTGGGCCCCTGCCTGAAGGCCTCATATTTCATGTTCAGGAGGGATATACGATCATCCCTCACTTTATCTGTGCCCTCCATCAGGATAATCAAGCTGTATCAGATATCCTTGGCTGTCCTGTAGTTGCAGAAGTTCTGCATCATGGAGTCATCGACTGCGCTGATTAGTATGTTCTGTGCCTTCTTGTCAAGTCTGACCAGCACCATCTCATCCTTGTCCATTTCAGAAAGCTACTTTGGCACCTTTTTGGTAGGATCAATGGTGGAGGCCTTAGTGGGAATATAAGGTCCCTCCTCCACGACCATGAAGAGTCGAGGGTCGACTGCTTCCATGTAAAATCTAATCCTTTCCTTCTAGATAGGAAAGTTTAGTCTGGTGCACACTGGGATCTTGCCTGAGTACTTGAGTCCATCCATAGTAGATATTTGCCTTCTTCTTGACACTAGTGGCAGGAACATACTCGAGTTGTTAACCCCTTTGATGAGTAACCTCCCTCTGATACCACTTGAAAGTCCACCTAGTGCCAACTACCTTCACCTATGGGGGGAATAAGTGTCTTGCAGCATTTTTGCGGAATTAAAACTATACCTGCACAAATAAACAAAACAACATTGCACAGAAAGACACAGGCAATTTATAGTGGTTCCCCGATTTGGGTACGTCCACTTTCCCCCTTCGACCTATCTCCCAACAAGGGACGACTCAGTCACTTCACCAACCGGATTGAAATCCAATCCACACACTAACGGAAGGAACCCTTCCAAACGAAGGAGTCACCACTCCTCCACCATGGGTTGCACCCAACCCTTACAACGAGGAACCTACGTTCCTTTACAACAAAAATAAAATGGAATGTATAAAATATACAAACTTCTTATGGAGGCTAGGTGTCCCTCTTCGTTCGATGACGCGTTCTTGACGAAGACGAAGAGTCCACGACCTTAGCTTTCACTTAGAATGAATCTCCACGAAACCGACGGTGGCAAAAAGAGCGGCAGCTTGGCGTTTGGGATCGGCGGAGGCAAGAAGTGCGGAGGCTGAGCTTTAGAGATCCAACCTTTATAGCTATGCTGGCAAGGTCTACCAACGGTCTTCCTTGGATCAATCGTCTCGATCGATTCGGAAATGGAAGGTATTCCTGATCTACAAACCAAGAGACATAGGATCTCAAGAAGGACACGTGAGACGCGTTGCTTGGCAAAGCTTCTGTCGCCGGAAGATCAGGAGGTATCCACGATCAACGGCGGCGACAACTTCCCGAGATGCAATGGCGGCGGCGGAAGAGAAATCCACGATCGAGGTCACGATAGTGGCTCGGTTCTCTTTCTTGCGTATTCGTGTATCTATTGATCGAAATACAACAGTATTTATACTGTAGATCATATATTATGACCGTTGTGGGCCCCACTAGTAGAAACCCTAAGTCCGGTTCAAAATAGTGCCTTAATATTTGGACTGGTCCAGCGAGTAGAAGAAATTCGCCTAAGGCAAATTCGGCGAGAATCACTAGTGATTCTCGCCAAATTCTACTTGGCAGAATTCTGGCTGAAGATCTTGCCATCTGGAGAGAATCGGCGAGAATCATCATTCATTCTCGACGAATCGGCGAGAATGCAAAGTCATTCTCGACGATTCGGCGAGAATCAACTAGTGATTCTCGACGATTCTGCCTTAAGCAGAAAATAAGACGGCGTTGAGACAGCCGACAGCAAACGACAAGAATCAGCGAGTGATTCTCGACGATTCGGCGAGAATCACTAGTGATTCTCGTCGAATCGGCGAGAATCACTTAGTGATTCTCGACGATTTTCTACTTAGACGATTTTCGTCTTTCTTCCATGAGTTGATTTGACCCATCTTTGCTCCTTGTCTGCTCTTGATCTTTCTCAGCCCTGTACTTGAAAGTAAGTACATTCCAATAGAGAGAGTACACGTAGGCCAACACACTGATCTGCTCAACGAGGGATTACGTTGCGCAGAACTGTGTATATTGACCCACTGCACCCTGACAATTGTGTGTACTTAGCGTGGAATAACTGCAAGCACAACTTGAAGACAAATGATCAAACACAATGTCAATTCACCTTAGCTGGTCCAGGGGCTTCTTCAAATCAGGTACATTGTGGATACAATACCCAACAACATGGAACCTACCTAGTGAGAATCCTTAATAGCTTCCTCACACTTCTTAGGTTCCACCTGGAAAGAAGCTTGAACATAGTGCAGTGTTCATGCTCTTGCTCTTTGTCATTACACCATGTCTAGCATCACCAATGATTTGGTGAGCTGGATGATCTTTTAGATGTCTCATTGCCTGAGGCATCCTTTCTACAGCAGCCTGTTCTTTAGTGTCTTCAACTTCCATTTGTGGAATATTATCAGCTTGCTGTTGTAGAGCTCCCCCTTGATAGCATCCATCATCTCATTTATTTTCTTCTGCTGCCTGACTTCTTTATGTAAGACCCCCCTCCCGGAACACAACACACGGCACGAGGGGAGTCTTATGCCCGAAATAGCCGCCTTGTGGTAGCACTAACACACGGGTTAGCCTTTACCATAAGACGCCTATTCCGCCGGCTACAATCCATATCACATAAACAATGCCAACCCAACCATAACAGAAAAGTAAAGCAGTTCAATTCACAGCTAAGCTTAAGTCCAAAAGAGCGGAAGATAACAAGCACAATAGGCTTGTACAAAAGAACAAGAGTCTAGAAATGTTTTGCCAAACGGCTACATGAAAACACTCACGACTGTCACTGACGGTGCCGATGGCACCACCACCTCAGGTCCTATCATCCGGGCCTGGCTGTCCTGCTGCATAGTCCGTTGCTGCTCTACCTGCGGGGTTTCCTCCTAAAAAGGAAGACGTAGCAACCGTTAGTCATAAAGACTAAGTGGCTTCACATCCGCTCCCCCGGCGACTCCTCGGCACCGGGCGGAGAAAGGAACAAAGGTACAATATGTATATATATAAGCAAGTAAACAAGCAGGTGACTGTAAACATGGTGGAGTATAAACCACACTACACAACTAGCAGTTCTACAAATATCAATAATATATGACAGCAGGTATAATTAATCAGAATAGTAACTCAACTTATAAGAGTGCCCATACAAACTTATACGATGAGGATCTTGTGTATGCAATGAATGACATGATATGAATGTTATGCTATGACCGAATCATGCGCACGCACATGCAAGTTGCTATGTCGACACAGACTTGAAGTTCCCACTTTTCGAGCAGGTAGCTAACCTCTCAGGCGTCGTCCGTTGTGGCAAGACGGCGACAGTGGAGCGGGCGTCTCCACTACTAGGTGGTATCACACTACCTATCCTAGGCCCCCGTACGCCTCAACGCTAAGAACACAAACAGCGGAGCTCACATGCGTACTACGACTCAGAAGGGGTCTTGGGTAAATGTGCACCAAGAACACAGCCCAACCTGGCCTTTGATTTCGAACCGGATGGAACCTCGGAAGCGCACGAGGTGCAAGCCCAACCGTTCTCATGGCGCGGAGGAGATCTCGGGTTATGGACACCAAGTATCTAACCCTACCGCCCAAGGTCTACCCATTGGCTCCCATCGGTGTGACGACTGGCGAACCCGTAGACCTGCCACAGTCATTATCTCAATATCGCGACACGATGAATTGTCGCACATCACATGCCCCAAAACAACTCACTCGATGCTACCCATAGGGAGACTACCACTCTAAGCATCAGTTATTAATAAGCCCCTTGGCTCGGATTACGGTTACAAAATACTCTTCACATAGTGTTCATCATGTTCACGCCCACCTATTCAATGAATTCACCTCAACACTACGCATAATAGATAAGTTCAACACCAAATTGTATAAATATATCCTATACCAATCTCAACTCCTAATATCTAGCCTTCCCATCCAATCCATTTCTCTACCATTGCATGGTTATTCCTTATTACACAACCAAATGAGTAACCATGCTAAATTATAGTAACAACAACATTATAGATATATGGGAGCAAGATAACAAATGGGCAAATCACAATCATTGCAAGAGTGCTAGCATTATAAATTAACAAGTGCATTAACATAGGATAGCCCGATACTAAAACTGGGATTCCCGGAGCTACAGGAATCCGATCACAATGCACAGCCCTCGTTGGAAAGGTATTCGCGAGGGCTATGACTTTTGTGTTGAGTCGATTGCCCAGATCTGGTCGCAACATACCAGAAATTCAACTCGAATACGTACAAGAAACAGTTTCCTGTACAGGAATTTTCCCGAATGCAGCGGACTCGAACCAGCTTTCCCGTGGCTACAGGTATCGCATGGAAACGAGCAACCACTCGTTGGAAAGGTAATTTCAAGGGCAACGACTTTCGTGTTGAGTCGTTCACCCAGATCTGGCCAGAACACCTCCGAAATTGGCCACGAAGGTCGCCGCGTGCAGAAATCAGATTTCTGCACGCATCTTAAGGCGAGATGAACGGCATCCGTTCATCTTCTTCCTTGCAACGACCTCGCATAAACTTCTCCAGAAATCACACACCCACCTTATTTCTCCTTTCAAAGCCAAACCCTCAACGAAAACCCCTCTCATCTCCACTTTGAATGATGAGAAGGTTGAGGGAGACTAAGCCTAGAAAACCTAGGCATGGCTTATCCTAAGAACTCTTCTCCTCACCATCAAGACTCTATGGAGTCGATGTCTCTCCTAAAATAACTATAGATCTAGCACCAAGGGAGAGGGGAGGAAGCTCACCTCAAGTCCAGCGGTACCACCATGGCCGGCCATGAGCCTCGCACTCCTTCGCGGCGGCATTGTTTTTCCTTGACGATGGCGGCGTTTCGATTCCTCCAAGGATGGCTCCGGCAAGCTCTTCCTCCTCCAGCCAAGAGAACTCCCTCAGAAATTTCGGGGCTGAAGAAAGGGGATGAAAATGATAGGGTTTCACAACTTTTTCCTTTTTATACACCGCAGACACGGGTAGGCACACGGCCGTGTTCCTACCCGTGTACAGGTGACACGGCCGTGTCGCCTGCCGTGTTTAGGGCCGTGTTCATCCCAGAACAACTTTCTGCCGTGTCGGGGTTGCGGCACACGGGTAGAGACACGGCCGTGTCTCGACCCGTGTCCTCGGCACACGCACACGGGTAGGGACACGCCGTGTCCCAATACCCGTGTACCTCTCTGACTGAAAACTCAATATTGGCATGAGGCACACGGGTATGGACACGGCCGTGTCCATACCCGAGTCAGCCAAAAACATCGTTTTGCCTTTTTTCCTCATTTCCCATACGTCCGCACCTATTCACCCACACCCCCATTGGGCTCACCACAACCCCCTTGACTTAAAAACGCAATCAAGGGGCCTAGCGCGAATCGGGACGTTACAAATCCTATAAACAAAATATAAAGATTTCGTCCCCGAAATCAGGGTAAGGCTATGGGAGTGGAACACATAAAAGGGAACTATGCTTTCAAATAAAATTTTTACCTGGGGTAAATAATTCCGGGTAGCGCTCTTGCATCAAATCCCTTGGCTCCCATGTGAACTCCTCCTTCCCATGATTAGACCATAGCACTTTCACCAAGGGAACACTTTTGCGGCGCAAGGTTCTTGTCTCGTTATCAACGATCCGCACTGGCTCCAGTCGCACAGACCTATCAGATGCCACGGCACCATCCGCCGTGGGGATATACTGTTCAGGCCGCAGCAAAGCCTTCCGAAGCGACGATACATGGAACACGTCGTGAAGGTTCTCCAGCTCCGGTGGTAACTCCAATCGATAGGCCAGAGGGCCAATCCTTTCCACTATGACATAGGGCCCGACATACCTTGGGCTGAGCTTCTTGACTCCACGTACCCGCGACACTCCGTGCATCGGTCGAATCTTCAGGAACACCTTATCACCCACTTGAAACTCACCATACGGTGCCTTGCGTTGTAATATTTCGCCTGTCGGCTTTGAGCCTCTAGCATTCGATCCCGGATCAACCTAACCACCGCGTCCGTGTCATCAATATACTCATTTCCCAATGTCTTCGGATCTTCGTCTTGCACCCAGGACAAGGGTGTTCTACTCCTCCTTCCATACAAAGCTTCATGAGGTGCCATTCCAATACTGGCTTGATGACTGTTATTATAAGAGAACTCCACGAGAGGTAAGAGCCTCTCCCATGGTTCTCCTTTATCTAGCACACACAACCTCAATAGGTCCTCCAATGTTCGGATGGTTCGTTCAGATTGCCCGTCCGTTTGTGGGTGAAAGGCTGTGCTAAAGGCGAGGCGCGAGCCCAAATCAGCCTGTACAGCCCTCCATTCTCTTGAAGTAAACCGACCATCCCGGTCGGAGACGATCGTCTTTGGCACACCATGGTACCGCACAAATTGTTCCACAAAGAGACGCACTAAGACGCCCACCTGCGCCTCCTTCTTCATTGGGATAAATCGGGCTACCTTGGTCAACCGGTCAACTATCACCCACACAGAATCATTCCCCGAGCGCGAGCGAGGTAACCCGTGGACGAAGTCCATGGAGATGTCCTCAAATTTCCATTCGGGGATGGGCAACGACCGTAGCATTCCACCGGGGCTTCTGCATTCCGCCTTCACCATTTGGCAGGCCACACAATGAGTAACAAAGTACTTGACATCCCTCTTCATGCCCGACCAACACATTGTCTTTCTCAAATCGGTGTACATCTTCGCGATCCCCGGTGCACCGAGTACTTGGAGCAATGGGCTCCTTTAGAATATCCTCCCGAATGTTGTCACCTTCGGGGATGTAAAGCCGGCCATGAAAATGGACGAGGCCGTCTTTTAAGGAGTATTCTTCCGTAGTCCCATCCTCCATTGACTTGAAAGCCGGGTTAAAGCTGCATCCTTCTTTTGCTCCGTCCGGATCCGGTCTCGTACGTTGCAAACTATACTCATCGCGGCCAAATATTCGGTATACTCTTCCGATTGATTCTTAAAGACCAAAGTGATTTCCATCTCTTGCAGTGTCCGATTAACTCCATCCTCATCAAGCGGGATTCCGTGCTCGTTCCCGTGCCTTTCGGCTCAAGGCATCAGCTACGGAATTAACCTTCCCGGGGTGGTAGTTCAAGGTGAATTCATAGTCGCACAAGAACTCCAACCACCGCCGCTGTCTCAAGTTTAACTCCTTTTGGGTGTGAACGTACTTCAGATTTTTGTGATCCGAGTAGATCTCGCAGTGGACGCCATATAAATAATGCCTCCACATCTTCAAGGCGAATACCACCGCTCCCAACTCTAGATCATGCACCGGGTAGCTGGCTTCATGCTTCTTCAACTGTCTTGAAGCATAAGCGATCACATGCCCATTCTGCATCAACACAGCTCCCATCCCTTGATACGACGCATCCGTGTAAACTTGAAAGCCCTCCTTCCCAGATGGAAGAGCTAGGATGGGTGCAGTCGTCAATCTATCCTTCAACTCTTGGAATGCAGCTTCGCACTGGGGTGTCCATTCAAAAGGCACACCCTTCTTGGTCAGCATAGTAAGGGGAAGGGCGATCTTCGAGAAGCCTTTCACGAACTTGCGATAGTACCCGGCAAGTCCAAGAAAGCTTCGTATGTCGGCCGCTGACTTCAATGGCGACCACTCCTTCACAGCCCGCACCTTGGCCGGATCTACTGCTAGCCCCGCCCCACTAATCACATGGCCCAAGAATGCGACCTCTCGAAGCCAAAACTCGCATTTGCTGAACTTGGCAAACAAAGTGTGCTCCTTTAGCTTCCTCAGCACTAAAGTTAGATGTTCGGCGTGTTCTGCTTCAGTCTTGGAGTAGACTAGGATATCATCGATGAACACGATGACAAAGATGTCTAAATAAGGGCTGAACACCTTGTTCATCAAGCTCATAAAGGCGAAAGGGGCGTTTGTGAGCCCAAACGGCATCACGGTGAATTCATACAAACCATATCTCGAACTGAATGCCGTCTTCTGAATGTCACCTTCTTGTATCCTCAGCTGATAATATCCTGAACGCAGATCTAACTTGGAGAACCAACACGATCCCACCAATTGATCAAATAATTCATCAATGCGCGGTAGGGGATAGGTGTTCCGCACCGTTAACCGGTTCAACTCTCGATAATCAATACATAACCGCAAGGTGCCATCCTTCTTTTTGACGAACAAAACGGGCGCTCCCCAAGGCGACGAGCTTGGGCGAACGAACCCTGCTTCCACCAATTCCTGAAGCTGGACTCTAAACTCTGCAAGTTCCTTCGGAGCCATTCGGTATGGAGCTCGCGAGACGGGCTTGGCACCCGGAATTAGCTTGATCTGGAGTCCACTTCCCTATGCGGGGGTAGTCCCGGCAATTTCTCCGGGAAATACCTCGGAAATTCTCGCACCACCCGCACATCCTTGACCTCTAATGTCAATTTCTTCAACTCGAAGCAAATTACATAGACCTCGTCCCCTTCCATATGAGATTTCATAACTTGGATTGAAGATAATAATTTACGAGGTGCGAATTTAATACCTTGGAAGATGACTTCCGAGTCTCCATGCCTCAACATAACTTGCTTCTCCGCACAATTGATCCTGGCGTGGTGCCAGTTCAACCACCTCATGCCCAGGATGAGATCGAACTCCGGGATTCTTAACACTGTAGCCGGAGTTTCAAAGAACTTTCCTCCAATAAGGGTGTCGAAGTCGCAACTTGCTGACGACGTCATCTCAGAGCCGTCCGGAAGGCGCACCCTTTGAGTAGTTCCTGTGAAGTGTTGCACTCCCTCTAAGTCCTTCACGAAGTCCGCCGAAATGAACGAGTGAGACGCACCCGTGTCAAATAACGTATAGGCGGGCCTCCCGCTAACCATGACAGTGCCTAGGTTCCAAAAAGGGTAATCACTATCCAGAATTGCGCGTATCATTTGTATCGTAAATCTAACAAGTCATATAAAATTAATAAATTTTACACGTACCGGTGATGACTTCCTGCGGATTTCTCTCCTGAGTCATATCCAATGCGAATACATGCTCCCGTGTATGTCCTTGATTTCTCCCTGGTGGTCCTCTTACTCGGCCACGCATGTGCCCTCGCCCCCGTGGAGCTACTGGAGGGGAGCAATAAGAGCACCCCCGATCAGTCGCGGGCAAACTCGTCGGACATGCCCCAGTTGGTTGCACTCAAAACATATCACCTCACGTCGGCCCCCAGGTTGTTGATAATATTGCTGCTGCGGAGGTGGTGTGGTAAAAGGTAGTGGTTGCGGAATGGGTACCTCCACCCGATAGTTTCCGGTTGACCCACCGACTGCCTCTGTGGTTTCCCCTTCCTCTGCCATGATCATTCCGCCTTCTATTACTAGGGCCGACTTCAATTACTCCTTTCGCAGGTCTCTTGCCACATCCCATGTGGTCCGCCTCCAGTCTCTTTGCCATGTCGATGATTTCTGCCAGGCTTGCATCGGCTATAAACAAAAGGGCCTGCCTCAGGGGGTCCCTTAATCCTTTGTAGAAGCGCCTCGCGTAGCCTCTATCGTCCAAATCATAGGAATCGGCAAACCTAGCGAGGTGTTGGAACTCCCTCTGGTACTCCGTTACCGATTTCGATCCCTGCTTCAGCTGCAGAAATCTTTCTTCAAGTCCATCCCGAGCAGAAGAAGGGATGAAGTGATCCAGAAAAGCCTCGGTGAACTCGTTCCAACTGATGTCCGTGTACAACCGCCCTTGGAAGGTGGAGCCCATGAGGGACTTCCACCACCTTTTGGCATGCAGCTCTAGCAGCGTCACTACCAATGTCACCGCCATGCTGTTCGGACATCTTATGCCAACCATCAATTCCTGAACGGTATCAAGCCATTCCTCGGTGCGCACCGGCGATTCTGTCCCAAGATAGGCAGGAGGGGACAGGGCACGGAAGGTGCTCAACCAGTTGGAGCCTGGCGCTTGTTGTTGCACCGGAGCTTGCTGGGCTTTAAATGCATCCAATATGGCTACAGCATTTGTCCCAGTTCCGACTGCTGGAATTGTGAAGGGACGGAAGGGGTAGGAGTGCCCCCAACGGCTCCACCTGCGCTGGGACCTATACGCAAGGTACCAATTAGGGTCAGGTTGGCTAAAACTAATGTCAAAGTTGGATAACTTAGTGCGAATTACATATGGGCACACCACTGCTTCCGCTAAGTCGGTTTGTCCCCAAACCGACTAATCGAACGGGAGTGGCCCATTGTTACATGACTGCTCTAGTTGAAGATCGGCTAAGTCTGATACCATTTGTAAGACCCCCCTCCGGAACACAACACACGGCACGAGGGGAGTCTTATGCCCGAAATAGCCGCCTTGTGGTAGCACTAACACACGGGTTAGCCTTTACCATAAGACGCCTATTCCGCCGGCTACAATCCATATCACATAAACAATGCCAACCCAACCATAACAGAAAAGTAAAGCAGTTCAATTCACAGCTAAGCTTAAGTCCAAAAGAGCGGAAGATAACAAGCACAACAGGCTTGTACAAAAGAACAAGAGTCTAGAAATGTTTTGCCAAACGGCTACATGAAAACACTCACGACCTGTCACTGACGTGCCGATGGCACCACCACCTCAGGTCCTATCATCCGGGCCTGGCTGTCCTGCTGCATAGTCCGTTGCTGCTCTACCTGCGGGGTTTCCTCCTAAAAAGGAAGACGTAGCAACCGTTAGTCATAAGACTAAGTGGCTTCACATCCGCTCCCCCGGCGACTCCTCGGCACCGGGCGGAGAAAGGAACAAAGGTACAATATGTATATATATAAGCAAGTAAACAAGCAGGTGACTGTAAACATGGTGGAGTATAAATCACACTACACAACTAGCAGTTCTACAAATATCAATAATATATGACAGCAGGTATAATTAATCAGAATAGTAACTCAACTTATAAGAGTGCCCATACAAACTTATACGATGAGGATCTTGTGTATGCAATGAATGACATGATATGAATGTTATGCTATGACCGAATCATGCGCACGCACATGCAAGTTGCTATGTCGACACAGACTTGAAGTTCCCACTTTTCGAGCAGGTAGCTAACCTCTCAGGCGTCGTCCGTCGTGGCCAGACGGCGACAGTGGAGCGGGCGTCTCCACTACTAGGTGGTATCACACTACCTATCCTAGGCCCCGTACGCCTCAACGCTAAGAACACAACAGCGGAGCTCACATGCGTACTACGGCTCAGAAGGGGTCTTGGGTAAATGTGCACCAAGAACACAGCCCAACCTGGCCTTTGATTTCGAACCGGATGGAACCTCGGAAGCGCACGAGGTGCAAGCCCAACCGTTCTCATGGCGCGGAGGAGATCTCGGGTTATGGACACCAAGTATCTAACCCTACCGCCCAAGGTCTACCCATTGGCTCCCATCGGTGTGACGACTGGCGAACCCGTAGACCTGCCACAGTCATTATCTCAATATCGCGACACGATGAATCGTCGCACATCACATGCCCCAACAACTCACTCGATGCTACCCGTAAAGAGACTACCACTCTAAGCATCGGTTGTTAATAAACCCCTTGGGCTCGGATTACGGTTACAAAATACTCTTCACATAGTGTTCATCATGTTCACGCCCACCTATTCAATGAATTCACCTCAACACTACGCATAATAGATAAGTTCAACACCAAATTGTATAAATATATCCTATACCAATCTCAACTCCTAATATCTAGCCTTCCCATCCAATCCATTTCTCTACCATTGCATGGTTATACCTTATTACACAACCAAATGAGTAACCATGCTAAATTATAGTAACAACAACATTATAGATATATGGGAGCAAGATAACAAATGGGCAAATCACAATCATTGCAAGAGTGCTAGCATTATAAATTAACAAGTGCATTAACATAGGATAGCCCGATACTAAAACTGGGATTCCCGGAGCTACAGGAATCCGATCATAATGCACAACCCCTCGTTGGAAAGGTATTCGCGAGGGATACGACTTTTGTGTTGAGTCGATCGCTCAGATCTGGTCGCAACATACCAGAAATTCAACTCGAATACGTACAGGAAACAGTTTCCTGTACAGGATTTTTCCCGTACGCAGCGGACTCGAACCAGCTTTCCTGTGGCTACAGGTATCGCATGGAAACGAGCAACCACTCGTTGGAAAGGTAATTTCAAGGGCTACGACTTTCGTGTTGAGTCGTTCACCCAGATCTGGCCAGAATACCTCCAAAAATGGCCACGAAGGTCGCCGCGTGCAGAAATCAGATTTCTGCACGCATCTTAAGGCGAGATGAACGGCATCCGTTCATCTTCTTCCTTGCAACGACCTCGCATAAACTTCTCCAGAAATCACACCCAACCTTATTTCTCCTTTCAAAGCCAAACCCTCAACGAAAACCCCTCTCATCTCCACTTTGAATGATGAGAAGGTTGAGGGAGACTAAGCCTAGAAAACCTAGGCATGGCTTATCCTAAGAACTCTCCTCCTCACCATCAAGACTCTATGAAGTCGATGTCTCTCCTAAAATAACTATAGATCTAGCACCAAGGGAGAGGGGAGGAAGCTCACCTCAAGTCCAGCGGTACCACCATGGCCGGCCATGAGCCTCGCACTCCTTCGCGGCGGCATTGTTTTTCCCTTGACGGTGGCGGCGTTTCGATTCCTCCAAGGATGGCTCCGGCAAGCTCTTCCTCCTCCAGCCAAGAGAACTCCCTCAGAAATTTCGGGGCTGAAGAAAGGGGATGAAATGCTAGGGTTTCACAACTTTTTCCTTTTTATACACCGCAGACACGGGTAGGCACACGGCCGTGTTCCTACCCGTGTACAGGTGACACGGTCGTGTCGCCTGCCGTGTTTAGGGCCGTGTTCATCCCAGAACAACTTTCTGCCATGTCGGGGTTGCGGCACACGGGTAGAGACACGGCCGTGTCTCGACCCATGTCCTCGGCACACGGGTAGGGACACGCCATGTCCCAATACCCGTGTACCTCTCTGACTGAAAACTCAATATTGGCATGAGGCACACGGGTATGGACACGGCCGTGTCCATACCCGTGTCGGCCAAAAAAAACCGTTTTGCCTTGTTTTCCTCATTTCCCATACGTCCGCACCTGTTCACCCACACCCATTGGGCTCACCACAGCCCCCTTGACTTAAAAACGCAATCAAGGGCCTAGCGCGAATCGGGACGTTAAACTTTAATGGATAGCTTATCCAATTTATCCTTTAGAACTGCAGAACTAGATGAAATGCTAGGCAGCTCATTGTTAATAAGCATGGATTCATCAAAAACTACATGGACAAATTCTTCTACTACCTGTTTAGTCAAGTTATAGACCATACATGTCCTACTATTATTGTTGTACCCAACAAAGATTCCCTCTTGGGACTTGGCAGCAAACTTAGTCAAGTGAGACTTACCATTGTTATGTATATAGAACTTGCTACCAAAGATCCTAAAATAGGATAGGTTTGGTTTTTTACCCTTCAGAATCTCATAGGGAGTCTTCTTATGACCTTTAGTGTTAGAGGCCCTATTAAGGACATAACATGCAGTGTTTACTGCCTCTGCCCAGAAATATTCTGGAAGAGAAGTGTCACTTAGTAGGGTCCTACCAACCTCTATTAGAGTTCTATTTTTCCTTTTAGCAATACCATTTTGCTGAGGTGTTCTAGGTGAGGAGAACTCCTGATGAATCCCAATACTTTCACAGAACTTTATCATGCATTCAGACCGAAATTCAGTCCCATGGTCACTTCTGATTTTGACCATTGTATTGTTAAATTCATTTTGTATCTGCTTGACAAAGGTCTGGAAAACATCAGGTATTTCTGATTTCTTCCTTAGGAAGAACACCGATACAAACCTGGAAAAGTCATATACTACTACCAATGTATAGGCTTTCCTACTTAGACTATGAACTAGCATAGGACCAAACAAATTCATATGCATAAGGTAAAGATACCTCACTGAATCTTTGGTATCAAGGCTTTTTAAAAGAGGATCTAGTCTGCATGACCTTTGGACATGCTGAATAGATACTCTCCTTGACACACTTGACTGTAGGACCATTCCTGACTAGATCACCACAGAAGAGTTTTCCTATTGTCTTGTAATTTAGATGCGCTAGCCTCTTGTGCCATTGTACACAGTGACTGGCTTTCTCATCTATAACTAGACAAATAGGAGAATCTCTTCTCATACATTCAAAATCTTGACAATAAACATTTCCACTCCTTGTGCCAGATAAGATGACCCCTTGGTCATTAGAATTTCTTATTTGACACTTATCTTTGAGGAAAGAAATGGCATAGCCAAGATCACATAATTGGCTTATGCTTATCAGATTATGTTTCAAACTTTTCACATAGTCCACTTATGTGATAGTGACTGGAGCATTTGTTATCTTACCAAAACCTTTTATAATCCCACTTTCTGAACCTCTAAAGATGACTTTGGGTCCATTGTTAGTTGGAGTATAGTCCTTTAACATCCTCTTTGTTCCAGTCATGTGCCTCAACAACCACTATCCAAGTACCATATAGGGGTATGATTGCTTGGAGTCACATGCATAGAACAAGACTATCTACCCTTAGGGCCCAATTTTTATTGGGTCCTAGGCATTGGTTAGGCTGAAAATGCATCTGCCTACCTGCAGCTCTACTGACAAGTAGACTATCCCTCTTGACACTATCATTGAACCAGCAGTCAATGGCAAAGTGACCCATCTTGCCACAACACCAGCACTCATACTTATTATACCTCCTCTTAAGTACTGGTATGACAGCATTGGTGTCTTTAGTTCTTAAATCTGATGGTATAACAGTTCTTTTTCCTAGTCTATTAGTCAAAGCCTTCTTGGGAATTTGTCTAGCAGCAGATGTACTTGGGATATCCTGAGTCTTAATAGTAGCATTATTCTTTTCAGAGTAAATACACCTAATTACTTTAGTGATACCTATATTTGTCCTGCTATCAGACTTCCCCTTTGTCTGGTTCTAGTCTGTAAGATCTTGGAAGTTAACTGCTTATTTTTGTTTGAGTGATGGGGATGGGACACCAAACGGAAATTTTCCAGAATGGGCAAGTTGAGTTTTCTTGTGAGCTACCATATAGTCACTTGCACCCTTGCCACTCACAACCTCACAGTGACCATAAATGAATTCATTGTCATACTTGTTTGATGGTTGATCAATCTTCTTAAAAGATATAAGGGGCATTGAGGCTAGTGGTTGTATTGAAGCTTTGCCTTTACTTTTAGATTTGGCAACTCTAGTTCTACCTTTGTAACCTAGTCCCTTCTTACCCTTTTGGATGGAGAAGGAATCTATTAAAGGGAAAACTGTACTAGGTTAAGAAAATTTAGCCACTAATTCCCTCTCCTTTTGAAGTCTGCTTTCAAGATTCCTGATATGATTATTCTTTAAATAATAGTACCCATCTGAATAACAGTTATGTTCTTCAGTTTACTAACTTCTTTTATCTTCAGATCCAGCACTTTTGCTGAGTCTAAAGCAGCCAATCTCAGAGAGGCATTCTCCTTTGCAAGTTTTTTGGCTAGGATCCTGCTCTCCTTAAATGCCTTCAAGATCTCACCATAATCATCAATCAGTTGATTGATGTATCCCTCAAATTCAGAACCATCATCACCTTTTTGAGTTGATGCTTCTGATTCTGGACTAGTTATATATACAGATATAGATGGTGAGGAATGTACTTACTAGGACCAGGCTGATCCTGGCTGTCTCCTTCCACATCAACTCCAATAGACCAAAGAAAAGACTGTCTTCTGTCCTTGAATTGATGTCATCCAGCATCTGCAGGAATTCAGTCTCCAAATAATCTACTTCTGCTGAATATAGCCAATATAGGCCTCAACATCATCATCTCTTTCTAATTCTGCTGAAGATGAATCAGTACAACTTTTTCTTTCTGGGCAACAAAGAACTTTTCCTTCTTGCCCTTCTGGTGCTTCTTCTTGTCTCCTGATTCCTTTCTTTTCACAGGACAGTCAGCTATGACATGTCTGTGTTTGATGCAGCAATAAGAAACTATTTTAGAAGAAGTTTGTTTACTAGTTTTTGAGGCATACATGTCCTCTTTAGAGGATTTCTTCTTTCCTTTGTAGTAATCATCCTTGGGGTAAGAAGATGTGGATGGCCTGCTTCTCCAGCTCTTTTTCTTTACAAATCTCTGGAACTATCTGGTGAAAGCAGCAAACTCTTCATCAGAATTGTGACCATTTGATGTGCTGGTGTCTGAGCTTTCAGTTTCTATCTCAACAACCTTCTTGGGAGGAGAAGGATACTTTCTCCTACCCTTTCTTGTGGCCTCAACTTTGAAAGACACAGACTAATCCTTGATTGAAGACTTGTTGCATTTCTCCTCCTCTTTCCTTACTGTCAAGTGCATTTCATAGGACAACAGTTTACCAAACAGTGTTGGTGGAGGTGTATCAGCTAATCTAGCCACTTCTCTTATGGTACAAATCTTAGTATCCCAATCTTTTATTAATGACCTGAGGAATTTGTCATTTAGCTCATATGTACTGAATACCCTTCCATAAGTCATTAGTTCATTCACTATCCTAAAGAATTTCTTATAGCATTCTGCAATGCTATCAGTCTTGGCCTGTCTAAAACTCTCATACTCTTGATTGAGCATATAATTTATGTCATGTCTAACCTCTTCAGTTCTTTCCATGTAGACAACCAGTGTGTCCAACATTTCTTTTGATGTTTTGCAATGGACAAAATTCTGAAAAGTTGATGTGCCCTTTTGTCCATAGTAGCCAAGATGGTCTCATCCTTAGTCATCTCATCATAACTCTTATGAGTGGATTTATTGGCATCAAGAACTGATGTTTTCATAGGTATAAAGGGACCTTCTTGAACTGTAATATAAATTCTTGGATCAGATGCCTCCATGAATAATCTTACTCTTTCTTTCCAGATACAAAAATTTTCTTTCCTGCATATAGGAAGTTTTATTGAACCAAGCTCTTTCTGATTCTCACTTGATCCCATTTTGAATATCTGTAACTGCCTTGAAGATAAGCTTTGACTGTTAAGTCAAATTTTGAGCAACCTCCCTTTGATACCAATTGAAAGAATTCAATAATGAACAACTAGTCACCTAGAGGGGGGGGGCAATAGGTTCAATTATTTATAATTTGCAATTTTAGGATTACTAACTAGTAAATCTAGTTATCCAACCATACAAGCATCGCAAACATTATGAGTAAGCAAACATAGCATAGAGACACACAAATTTATAGTGGTTCCCTAATATTTGGGTACATCCACTTTCCCCCTTCTCCTATCTAGCAATGAACTGAATTTGGCCCAACTTCCACTTTTCTCAGATCTACAGATCATACCACTCAGAACCCTTCCAGGTTCCTACAACTCAGACTTCTTCAAGTCCTACAGCTCAGATCCTTGCATTTCCTTAACTCAGATTCTTCCTAAGAACCCTACCTCAGGCAAACCCCCTACCTCAACCCTTATCACCAGGCCTACAGCTCAGATCACAAGGATCCTACCTCAGGCACTTAGCCCTACCTCAGCCTTTATAAATTTAAGCTTATAACTCAGAAAGATAGACTTTCTTACAATCAGATGTATACAATTCTTACAGTTGTGATTACAATGTTTTAAGAACTTCTTGGGAACTTGCTTGGTGGGATCTATGGTGGAAGTAGTCATAGGAATGTGGGACCTTCTTCAACAATCATGAAGATCCGGGGATCTACTGCTTCCATGAAGAACTTTACTCTTTCCTTCCACATAGGAAAATTGTTCTTGGTGCAGATAAGGAGTTTAGCAAAATCCTTGGTCTTACTCATGCTTGATACTTTCAAGAAACAACTTAGAAGGATAAGATCAAGGTGTTAACCTTTTAACGATCAACCTCCCTCTGATACCAATTGAGAGGTCTAAGTTGTTAGCCTAAATCACCTAGAGGGGGGTGAATAGGTGAAATGCGTGTCAAATGCGGAATTAAAAAACTAACACAGCACACATCAAGCAATCACAGACGACAAGAGATTTATAGTGGTTCCCCAACCTTGGGTACGTCCACTTTCCTCACCGATCTAGCAAATCACTAGACTCGGCTACTCCACTATCTCGGATTGAAAACAATCCTACACCTCGGAACCACGTTCCTACAAAACTCGATCCAACTGGATCTACAAAACTCGGAAGAAAGGTCTTCCTACAAATCTCGGAGAAAAACTCCTACAAAGAAATTTTGGTTTGAGAATAAAAAATCAAAACAACAATCTCAGATCTGGATCTTTGACAGTCTTCTTCTTTAGGAACTTCGGCTTGATCAGAAAAGGTTGAAGATGACTTGAGAGAGATCCACGAATTTGAAAACTAGAACCACCTCGATCGAGAAGATAGATCTGAAATCTTTGAGGCTCGGCGAGATCGAGTGATTCACTTTTGTCTGGATCGCTGGAGAAATAGTCGTTGAAGACGGAGATCAGCGATCCAGAGTTTCTTCCGTGAACAACGATGGCGGCGGCGGCGTGAGAATTAGGGTTCACGGAATTTTCTCTTTCTTAAAAGAATATCTCTGTAATCTTGTTAATTAGTCAATTCTGAAATGACCTATTTATAGGTGGACTCCAACGGTCATAATCTTAATTAAGGATGACACGTGGACCAATCAGAAATGACGGATTCAAAATACTTATGGCGAATTCGAACTTAGAAAAATTCTGGAATAGAGAACTGCTATACTCGAGTAAGAGAAGATATACTCGAGTATAAGAATTTAGATACTCGAGTGACAAAGAGGAGTATACTCGAGTATGAGAAGAGAAATTTACTTGAGTGAAAAATGAACTACTCGAGTATCAGAAGAGATATACTCGAGTATCAGAGAAGATATACTCGAGTATCAGCAAAGATATACTCGAGTATCAGCAAGATATACTCGAGTGAGAGGAGAATTACTCGAGTATCAGAATATGTATCCGGGAAACATTCATTACTCGAGTTATGAAAGTCAATTACTCGAGTATAGAAATACTTACTCGAGTATTAAAATCAACTACTCGAGTATCGAATAATTTACTCGAGTATGAAAATCAATTACTCGAGTATAGAAACACTTACTCGAGTATGAAAAGAAACTACTCGAGTAGGACTACTTGAACTTGTAGAGAAGAGAAGAAATGGATCTACTCGAGTATGATACATGATTTACTCGAGTGATTAAGTTACTTACTCGAGTATGAAAAGAATACTCGAGTGACTAAATAACTACTCGAGTATAGATTTATCTACACAAGTATTCAGAGACTACTCGAGTAAGTCTAACTGATTACTCGAGTATGTCTAACTAACTACTCGAGTATGTCTAACTAGCTACTCGAGTATTAAGTCTGATACTCGAGTATAAAAAGGGGTTACTCGAGTATTTTGGACTTAGAAATATTTTTCTGAGGAAATTAGCTCCAATGCTTCTGTCCATCAATCCAAGTGCATGAATGAGAAGTGTATCCCAATAGAGAGGCTATACATGGGCCAACACTTTGGATCACACAATGAGGGATTACATTGTATGGTCCTGTGTTTGGTGACCCATTATAGACTGACATTGGTCTACACTTGACATTAAGGACCTGCACACATACAACTTAAACACAACATCAAATACACCTTAATTCATCTTAGTTCAAGGTCTGACCTCCTACAAATCTGAGGTATTGTGGAGACAAGTCCCAACAATCTCCCCCTATTTGTAGATGTCAGTATTCTCTATACTAAGGTGAATTATTCAGAGTAAAAAGAACAATACACATAAACTTGAGAAAAAAAATAAGCTAAAGCAGGATAATTAATGAAATAACCATAATCAGAAAAAAATATATATATTAGAATTGTTTTTAACAAAAGGAATCCATTTCCACATTCTCTTTACTCAAGAGGGTCCTTCTATGCATCCTTTCTTTCTTCAGCTCTTGCCTCTCTAGGTAACTGATGGCTTGGGAAAATAAGTCCTGGGCCTAGGAGGAGCAGCTGGGTTGTTGTGCCCCCCAATTCCTGTCATGTAGCCTGATCTTTATCTGAGATGCTTCATAGGCTTTCCACTCTGAATAACTGTAGTAATTATCTCTGTTCTCCCAAGATCAGTCACTAACCTCAAAGTATCAAGAATCAGAGACTTAGAGGTAGGACTCCACACTTCAGCATGAACAAAGGTGGTCTACCTTCAGAAGCTGGCTCTTTCTGGGTGCAGAACGGCTGGCAGAAGCGCCGTCACCATATTTTCTTTTCTTCTTAGAAGGACCTTGAGAATGGAAGGAAAATCATCTTGCCATGCTTTAGTATAGGATATGGGAGGCTCAGTCACATCACCCTCAGGTCTGGGTGAGAAGACTGGCACACCTCCTTGAAAGGTTGCTTGAGCTGAGACATCTGCTGGAGGCTGTTCTGCAAGAGGATCTAGATGCTGAGGTATTATGGTAGGGTCCAGTTGAAACTCAGGAAAGTTCTGATTATGCAGCCAGACAGCAGTGTCATAGGTATAGAATTTGACAGACTGGAGCTGGGGAAAGAATGGATTCTTTCAATCCTTTTACTAGATCACTTATAGCTCTTGAGATTGGGTAGATAATTGTTTGACCTGGGCTTCAGCTGTTCAGAAAAGTTTTTCAACTTGTTCTTTTACAATCTTCTCCCCCTTGCTGATATCTATGGATAGCTGGGCAATTGCTTCATCTCTGAAGGTGCCCACTTCCTTACATACTTTCACAACATTAGTTTCAACTCTCTATATAGCTTGAGTGATTGTGAGCAACTGTCTCTGCCTGGTTCTTAGCTCACATATGCTTGTGATGGTGTGATCTATTGCTTTGCCAACAATATTGAACAGCTGCTTGAGTGTGTCAGTATTTGCTTGAATTTCAGCAAAGCCTCTGCTCATCTCCTTTTCAAGAGCAGAGACCTTGGAGGTGACTGACTGCAGAGAGGCATCAAAGTAATCTCTCTGTTCTTTGAGCATAAGCTCAATCTTGCTTACAAGATCTGATGAGGAAGAAGAAGAAGGGGCTGAGGTTGATGCAGGGACTGAGGGAGCAGGAGTATTAGTAGTCCAAGTAGGGATTTCTGTAATGACCACTGAGCTAACAGCTCTTTTGAGGGTTCTATTTCAACAGTTTTCTGTATTTAGGAAAGATGGATGGAGAACCCCAAAGTCTTCAGAGGTGCCTCCACAGGATCTGGAGACATTTCCTATCATCAGACAAGAGAATATGATCTGATTTGCTGGGCTCACTATCAGATACTTGGCAGGAGACTGTACTGGAGTCTGAGCTGGAAACTGCACAGGAGATGGACTGGAGACTGAATGGAGACTTGGCAGCTGAAATCATTCTGAAAAAGAGGAGCATCTGAGCTGAGCTCATCAATAAGTCTGTCTGAACACATCTAACGTAATACCTCCTTGTAAAGCTGCTCCCAGTAAAGGAGAAACTGGAGGGGTAGAAATTCTGCTCCTTCTTGGTTCTGGAGTCCACTGCTTTTGAGAGAGAACTTGATGCTACAGGAAGAGAAGAGGCGAAGCCATGCGTTCCCCCTCAACTAATGAATCCAGCGGTAGCAGTAGTTTGTTGTAGAGGAAGATGGAAGTGCCTGTCTTCAGGAAACAGGTTCTTGGTAAAGGGGGGACTCTCTGTGATGCTATGGCATCGCTTTTGAAGTTTGGGCAGAATTCTAGTGATCTTGATGTCATACCTCTGTATGGAAGAGATGGAAACTTTCTTCATGTGGTGAAGAGGAGTCCCTTTGGAGAAGTCAAACATTGTAGGGTTAATCTCATGGAGGATGGAGGTGAGATAATCCTAGCATAACTTGGTTGTTTCACGCTCTCTCGGATCTTATCCAGTATCATCATTCCGAACTGGAATTTTCTTCCTGCAGACTATGGCCTGCATAACATCGAAATAGATTTGGGATACATCTCTTATGGAGTATGTCTCTTGCACCATAGGATTTTGGCGATGACCTCGACTAGAAACTTGCCTTCTGAATTGAACAAAGACCGATTCAGGGGTTTCACCTCCACCTTCAGGATCTCGACACAGAATAGAGAGGTACGGTCGGCATCTTCCTTTTTAGGTCATCTTCTTCATCAACCACGGGCATCTGAAGCAGAGTGGAGTGGCGACTGAAGTTTTTATCCAACCGATCTCAACTCCTTTTACCTTGGATTTCAGAACTGAGCCATTTCGTCTAACCTTCAGATTTCTGTTGTAGAATTCTTAACATCAGGAAGCAGGAGACGGCAGGGTTCTTGAAGAACGAAGGACAATCCGGCGCGTGTCCAAGAGAATCAGTAAATTCTTGAAGTCATCAGAAATATCTTCAATACCATCTGTCACTAGCGTCGGAGCCGATCCTAATCTTGGAGGAGGAGGGAGCCATCAGCGATTCTGTAGAGCGAAGGAAAACAAAAACGAGGAAGAAAAGCTCTGCAAATGTTCTGGGAGACGAAGAGACGGCGGCTACTCGGTGAAATGAGAAGTGGAAAGGATTTC
Organism: Platanthera zijinensis; assembly: GCA_039513925.1. NCBI lineage: Eukaryota > Viridiplantae > Streptophyta > Magnoliopsida > Asparagales > Orchidaceae > Platanthera > Platanthera zijinensis. Next base: position 61,267,730 of record CM077090.1, read on the forward strand.
CGATTTTTCTAAATAATATAAGACCCTAATTAGGTTTTAAGGAGGAGAATATTGAAAATAAACTCATACCTGAATATGGAGGCCAAAACTTTGGTGCGAATAGAAGAAAAAGGAGATTTTCAAATTTCTAATTTCCGTATACTCGAGTAGGTTTCGCCATACACGAGTATGAGATGGAGTATAACGAGTAGGTCAAGTGACATACACGAGTAGGTCAAGTGACATACACGAGTTAGGTCAAGTGACATACACGAGTAGGTTACCAATTACTCGAGTATGTCAATTTTGGTCTACTCGAGTATTTCCGTTTACTCGTGTATATGTCTTCTATGTACTCGAGTATATCACTTTGGAATGCAATTTTCTTGGAGAGATTTACTGCCACTGATATCTTCAAATCTGAGCCTTGCTGTGAATCCACCATCATATTTCCTCTTTGTTGAGCAGTCCGAGTTTGTTTTGAAGAACGAGAACTTGGACTCGTCTGCGGCCTTCGTGAATATATCTGCTACTTGCCTGTCCTGTGGAGACTATTGTAGATCTATGTCTATTCTCCACATGCTCCCGGATGAAATGATAGCGAAGCTCTATGTGTTGGTCCGGCTGTGGGAGACTGGGTTTGTTGGCTATTGCTATAGCGCTGGGAAGAATCACAGAACAAGGGAATGTTCTGGAACTTCATGTTGTAGTCTTCAAACTGATTCTTGATCCATAAGAGCTGTGCACAACAGCTGCCTGCAGAGATGTACTCTGATTCAGCCGTTGAGATGGCTACACAGTTCTACTTCTTACTGCTCCAGGAAATAAGTCTCCTTCCGAGAAATTGGCAAGTCCGGAAGTGCTTTTCCTGTCGTCTTTGCTACCTGCAAAATCTGCATCTGAAAAACCAATTAGTTCACTATCATTACTTCTTGGGTACATAGCCAAGATTTGGTGTGCCTTTGAGGTATCTCAGGATTCGCTTTGCAGCGATGTAGTGAGATTCCTTAGAGTTCACCTGAATCTAGCACAATACACATGTTGAGAACATTATATCTGGTCTTACTCGCAGTAAGGTAGAGAAGGACCCATTATGCTTCTGTACTTGGTTTCATCAAAAGGTTTTCCCTTTCTCATCCTTGTCCAGAGACATAGCTGAGGCCATTGGAGTCCTCATAGAGGTTGCATCTCCATTCCGAATTTCTTAAGTAGCTCTTTGGTGAACTTGGTCTGTGAGATGAAAATCCCATCTTCAGATTGTTTCACCTGAAGCCCTAAGAAATACTTTAGCTCTCCCATACTGCTCATTTCAAACTTCCCTTGCATAAGTTTAGAAATCTTCTTGCAGAGGTTGTTATCCGTAGAGCCGAAAATAAGATCGTCGACATAGATTGCACTAGCAAAATCTTGCCTTTTATTTCCCTAAGAAATAATGTTTTGTCTATCTTTCCTCTTGTGAACTTGTTCTCAAGAAGGAAGCTAGACAGAGTCTCATACCAAGCTCGAGGAGCTTTTTAAGACCATATAGTGCTTTTTGCATAAGTATACATAATTAGGATGGGTTGAATCAACAAACCTGGCGGTTGCTCTACGTACACTTCTTCCTTTATGTCCATTCAGGGGGGAGAGGAAGGCAGGGGGGACGTAAAGGAGAAAGAAGGAGAAGGAATGTCAAGGGCGCTGCAAGGTAGCATAAGCCCTCGAGAAATCTCCTAATAGCCGGCCAACCCAAGAAGCTCCTGATCTCCTTGGGTGTGCTCGGCAGCTACTCCAATCCATCACTGCTGAGATCTTCTCCGGGTCCACTGAAATACCATCTTTGTTCACCACATGACCCAGGAAGGAAACCTGAGGCAACCAGAACTCGCACTTTGCTCAGCTTGGCATAAACTGATGGTCCCTCAAGGCGGATAACACCAACCGCAAATGCTGATCATGCTCCGCCGCATTCCGAGAATAAATCAAAACGTCGTCAATGAACACGACGACAAACTTGTCCAGAAAGTCCTTGAACACCCTGTTCATCATGTCCATAAATGCTGAAGGCGCATTGGTCAGCCCAAAAGACATGACCAGGAACTCGAAATGACCACGCCTCGTTCGGAAAGCCGTCCGTGGAACATCCGACTCTCGGATCCTAAGCTGATGGTAACCCGAACGGAGGTCTATCTTCGAAAATACTGAACTGCCACGCAACTGATCAAATAAATCGTCGATTCTGGGCAGTGGATACCTGTTCTTGATGGTGACTTTGTTCAACTCTCTATAGTCGATACAAAGGCGCATCGAACCATCCTTCTTCTTCACAAAGAGAACCGGAGCACCCCAGGGCGACGAGCTTTGCCTTATGAAGCCCTTCTCCAATAACTCATCAAGCTGAGTACGAAGCTCTTCCAGCTCTCGCGGGGCCATCCGATAGGGCGCCTTGGCAATCGGACGCGTACCAGGCTCCAAATCAATCACGAACTCCACATCCCTGTCTGGAGGAAGACCGGGAAGATCGCTAGGAAACACGTCAGGAAACTCTCGCGCAACCGGAATCTCATCCAAAAGCGGCACACTGCTAACAGTCCACAACACTGAGACTAAACAAGCAAAACAACCAGCAGGAAAAACCCTCTGAGCACATACCGCAGAAATCGCCGGAGAGTCCCGACGCGAATCACCGAACACACTCCCGGGCTGACCGCTGTCCTTCCTAAAATCCAAGCGCTTTCCCCTGCACTGAATCACTGCATCATATCGGGACAACCAGTCCATACCCAGGATGACATCGAAATCCTCCAGGTCTATAACCTTCAGATCAGCCTTGGCCAGAAAATCCCCCAACCAAATAGGGCAGTCCAGAATGCCCTGATCTGATATCACGGATTCACCCGAGGGGAACTTGACGCTAAAGGCACCACCAACACGATCAAGAACCCACTGGCACCGCTCGACAAAGGCCCTAGCCACAAAGGAGTGGGTAGCACCTGAGTCAAACAGAACGCGGGCCCAGCGGTTCCTTACCTTAAATTTCCCTATACACAAACAAAACAATAAACGCACAAGCAACAAATAAAACAATAGCAACACTAAAACTGCTACAAAAGAGAAAGCCAAGCGAGGGGGGGGGGTTTACCTGAAATGACCTGCGTCGAAGTCTCAGCCTCCGCTGAAGATACCACATTCAGCTTCCCTTTACCCTTGTCCACCGGCTGAGGCGGAAGTAAAGCCTGAAGCGGAACAGCATGTAGAGCGGACTGAACCTGAGGGCACCTCGACTTAATATGGCCCTTCTGGCCACACTGGTAGCAAACACGATCCTTGGACCAGCACTGAGCAGCCTCGTGACCGGGTCGCTTGCAGACAGGACAAGGAACATCCCTCCTCGGAGCACTCTGGATAGCATGCACATGCTCCTTCTTCTGGACCCTTGCCCTCTTGAAGCACCTCTCAGCTGGGTGGCCGGATGGCCACAGAAACTGCACACTACCTTGCTCTTCTTCTCAGAAGCAGCACCAAGAACCTGGGGACCCTTTTCCTCAACTGACCTCCTCTTCTCGTTTCTCGCCTGCTGTCCACGCTGCTTCGCGTTCTCGATAGCCTCTACCTTCAAAGCGGCCTCAACTGCCCCTGCATAAGTCACCGCTCCGTGGGCGACCGCTAGCTGCTGAACGTCGCTCCTCAGGCCACCAAGAAACCGCTTCACCCTGTCCTCCTCGGAGCTCACCAAGCTAGGACCAAAGCGACTGAGTTTGCTAAACTCAATCTCGTAATCGCTGACGGAGAGCTGTCTCTGCTTCAGATGAATAAAGTCATTCATCAGCCTGTCTCGCTCTACTGACGGTAGAAACTTCCTCATCAGGATCTCTTTGAAGGATGCCCAAGTACATCCTCCCACCATGCCTTCCTTCTCTCGCATCCACCAGCTCTTCGCTAGCCCCTTCAGCTGATAGGCGGCTAACATCACCTTCTGGTCCTCAGTCACCCCAGAGTAATGGAACATCTCCTCCATGGTGATCATCCAGTCATCCAGTACCATAAAGTCCGCCTTACCATCGTAGGTAGGAGGTCGCAGCCGCTGAAACTGGGAGATGAAAGCCATCCCGGGGGGCACCACCACTGGAGGCACGAGAGGAGCAGGAGGGGCAGGAGGGGCTAGGACAGCTGTACCCACGGCGGGGTCCTGAACTCCCGGAGTCTGACCTGCCGCTCCGGATAAAAAGGACTGCATCTGGGCCTGCAACTCCACCACCTGCCTTGATAAGGCCTCGTTACTCTGCCTCAGGCTTTCCACCAACGCATCACTTTGAGCACCGGAGGACTCACCCTCAGACTGGGGAGTCGACCTCGTCACTCTACGCTTCGGCGGCATACTATAAGGAAAATTAAAACATAACAAACGATCAGAACTTAGCTAAACTCCTAGGATTAGACAAAAAGAGTACAGACAATACATACATAAATATGATCTTCTACTGCTATACTTGCTCTGAGATTTTATTTTATTTAATACAAAAGGAATGATATGCTTAGCCTAAGATGGTTCACCACCATCACACTAACTCTTGTGCCTAGATCGGGAATGCATGAATTATATTATTTTTGACTCAAAATTATGTGTGTACACATGTCATCCTGCACGTCTTTAGCCTGGCGCGTTGTGCTTATGCGATGTTATGCTATGCATGATTATGCTATGCATTCTAAAAAGGCCCTAGTGCATGCCATGGCGGAGTACACATGAAAATGTTATGCATCCCATAATACATAACATTCTCATGCAACTAAAAAGAAAACGTGCTAGTCGCATCCATGCGGTGAGGTTATGCACCCCATAATACATAACCCTCGCATGTTGCCCCTATGGTGGATCCATATACAACCACATATTATGTATCGCAAAATACATAATATGCCCCGTATACTTCATGTTATGCTTATGAGTGTAGTGCAGTGTTCGTGCTTCAGCCAAAACGTGCCGATGACATGTCGGTGTGTGTATGATATGACTCTAAACATCTAACACAAACAAAGGAAGGTTGCCCGACCAATTGTCAAGCAACCTCCCTCTGATACCAACTGTCACAACCCGCATTTTTCTCACTATTTATTAAATCAGAGTAAGAGAAAATCTACGCGCTGTGATGCCACGTCGAGCAGGGGATAACTGCCGACGTTCAGGCGACACTCCAAATCCTTTCAAATCATGACTTATTTGATTATAAAAAAAACTTGATTTATTTATTGGCCGTATCCCTCGGCTCAGTGGACCAAAGAGTCCACGGTTTCAAAACTGATTTTTATACGTAGCGGAAAATACTTCATTTATGTCAACATCCTAAATGAGCGCATAAGTGATCCCGAAGGACCCTTACGCTGAACCAAAACTCTAGTTTTAATTTATACATATATAGGAAAATTCATTTGTTATACGTAATTATGAAAGTACGTTAAGTGAGTTCTTTTTAGAAATCATGCTGATCATGCTTTATATACATAATATAGTTTTACTTTTATAGTTTTAAAATAGCTAGCAACCTAACATGAAACTTCCCAGAGCAAATAGACTATCTCCCAGAAAGGGTAGCAGTAAGAAGAAAAGCATATCTAGTACAAAAAGGTAAAACTACCAGGGGCGCCAACAGCTGACACGAACCCACTGGCAAGTATGTATGTCTGTAAGAAAACAGTAAAACTACCTCACTATGACTCAAGAGAGTCTCAACAGCCAACAGAAAAGAAACCTCCAACAGCACCACAGCAAGCCACCTACTGGCTACTGTCCGGAACCTGAGGCATTCAGAAAAGTAGAACACCTCAGAGCAAGGAAAAAGGAATGCAAGTGCTAAAAAGAAAAGTAAGGTAAAAGCAGGTAAAGTGAAGTAAAGGGAGTACAACTAGAGTAAAACAACAATGCCCTAGGAAGGGCGAAAAGCAAACCTGCACCAAGTGCGGGTAAACAACAACTACTCTGCCTAAAAACCTGCAGAGTCAACATGGCCATGACGCCAAAATGCTGCAACACCTACGGAAGAAACGCCTAACATCCTAAACTGTGAGAGGCGGCAGTAGCAAAAACAAGAAACTTGGAATCAGGTTGAAAGCGTTCCAAATCGCCCAACCACTAATTCCGAGTCAACAAATTGCTCAAGGGTTGACACGTGAAGGCACAAAAGACCCATCACTCACTTGCCCAGAAAACTACTCGGGTCAAGGTAAAGAGTGTGGTCAAGGCTACATCACGCCACACAACCCCTAAAAGAGCCATCCACCACCACTACTGACCACAACCCACGATTCGGCCTTCGAAAAGTAACAGCCGACAAGGGACTCTCGATACACGAGCAAAACACTCGGGGAGAAATCAACGCTAAGGGATTAGTCGTTGCGATTACGCAACGCCGCTGCGAGTGAGTACACTCACTCGATCCTAAGCCTAGCGTACGAGCACCGACATCGGGTCGCACGATTTTAAAAGACGCACGACCATAGGCCGTGCGTGCACAATTACACCTAACACCTCAAATAGGCAACTAGGAAAAATCCCAAACCCTAGACCTACACCTAGGCCTAACATAAACTCAACTCTACGCTAATCCAAACCTACGCTAATCACCTACCGCGACGCCGTCCTAGAACGGGAATCTACTAGCGGGAGGGTAAAAGCCTAAATTTTTAACGCGGTTTCCAATGGGGATAAGGGTTAGGAACGTTCAAATTCGTGGCGTAAAAGCATGAAATTAGAGTAATCAGCAAGAAAATTGAGAGACAAATAGGCCAAACGGCGAAAAGGGGAGAAACACTTGCCTTGCTAAATCACCAAAAATTTCGCCGGCACAACGGCGCTATGGCGGACGCCCAAGAGCACGAAAAGCTCCAACAAATCACCAAATCCACAACCTATATAGTATCTAATCAACAAAAGGAACAAAAAACACCCAAAAGAACTCCAAAACGAAATGAAATCGAAATGGAAAATCATGGAGAGAGATCGAAATGAGTACCTAGGCTCGTAGGCCTCGGCGAGGGGAACGCGGATCCGGGCTCGGATCGGAAGGAGGGGGCCGGGGCTGCCGGCGGCGGGCGGCGGAAGGGGGCCGGCTAGGGCGGCTCGGGCTTCGCACAGGAGAAGGGCACGGGATCGGGTGCTGCAGTTTTTTTTTTCTTCAAGGGGCCGGCTGGGGTTTTAATTAGAAGAGGGGGGGGGGCTGCTTTATGAAATTTAATTAAAAGGGGGGGTTCGGCTGATGCTTTGATTAGGAGGGGGAGGGTTAGATTTATAAAAAAAACCTAATATAATTAACCTAATAACTACATAATTAGCAATACTAATGCGAGTACTCAATAACTAACTATCATCCTAATGACATTTCTAACTGACTATAGACTAAAGAAAATAAATAACATGATAATAGCCTAATTAACCAAACACTAACACCAATCATAACTTAACATGCACGTATATGCGCCTACATTTTCATCCACGCATGCAAGCACATGCGCGCACGCACACGCACGCATAAAACACACCGGCACGCACGAGTCGCGCGCCACGCGACACATGCGCCAAGAGACATGCCGTCGTAGAAAAATGACGACTCGCAAAATTAACTACCGCCAAAACGACGCGAAAACGCGACGTCTTCGGATTTCGACCAAAATCACACCGTAGCTAAATACCCGGGCTACGAGAACAACGGCGAAGTCAAAAACGACTTCCGACGAACAAAACTCGAGCTAACCTCGCCCGAAGCCAAACACGAGAATTCCCTGAAAGGCTCAACCGGGTCTCCAAAACAGACACCGGCTAGCTGGGGAAACCCGCAAACAGGCTAAACCTCTAAGAACACCCAACGAGGTACTCTAACAACGGCTCGAGACGGAAAACGTCAACGTAACGCCGAAAAAGGATTTAAAATAAATCATCGAAAATTCGGGGGCGTTACAAAGATGAAGCGCAATTCGCGGAATTCGAATAGTCGGGATGGAGTTGGTGGAATCGGGAGGGCTTCTTTTGACGAAATGAGTACTGTTTGCCCCAAGAACTATGTATATATATATATATATTTAAAATTTTAAGAGGAAAACGACGCATACATGAAAACCGGCGGCTCTTCAGATCCAAAAAAAATTGTTACCGAAGTATAATTTGTCGAGATTCGCCGGAAGCTGAGCCAAATTCGTCGTGTTTTGTCTTGACTACTAGCAGTATTTCGACAAATCGTCGAGATCTGATGAGTGATATCTAACGAATTTTCCTTGGACAAATTTCTCTACTTAGTGAAGTACTTCCCGAGTGAATTCCTGTCTTCTTAGCCATCTTCACGAGTTCTTGATTATCATGCCCAATTCCGTTTTGAAAAATAAGAACTTGGCCTCGTCTAATGGCTTCGTGAATATATCTGCAACCTTCTTATCCATCGGGAAATAGTTGAGGGCTATGTCCTTTTTCTCCACATGCTCCCGGATGAAATGATATCTGACTTTGATGTGCTTTGTCTTGCTTTGAGAGACTTAATTGTTGGCAATTGCTATTGCCCTGGAGGAGTCGCAAAACATCGGAAACTCCTTGAACTTCAGGTTATAAACATCAAGCTAATTCCTGATCCAAAGAAGATGTGCGCAACAGCTAGCAGCAGAGATGTACTCTTACTCGGTAGTTAATATTGCCACGCAATTTTGCTTCTTTATGCTCCATGCGATAAGCCTTCTTCCAAGAAATTGGCATGTCCCGAAAATACTTTTCCTGTCATCCCTGCTACCTGCAAATTCTTCATCTAAAAATCCAATTAACTCGGCATCATTACTTCTTAGTTACCATAATCCAAGATTTTGTTTAGCCTTAAGGTATCTTAAAATTCCCTTTGCAGCGACGTAATGAGATTCCTTCGATTTCACCTCAAATCTAGCGCACACACATGTTAAGAACATTATGTTGGGTCTATTTGTAGTGAGGTAGAGCAAGGATCCAATTATGCTTCTGTACTTGGTTTCATCAAAACGTTTCCCTTTCTCATACTTGTCTAGAGACATAGTTTAACCCTTTGGAGTCCTCTTCGAGGTTGCGTTCTTAATTCCAAATTTCTTAAGTAACTCTTTGGTGAACTTCATCTAAGAGATGAAAATTCCATCTTCAGATTGTTCCACCTGAAGCCCTAAAAAATACTTCAGCACTCCCATACTGCTCATTTCAAACTTCCATTGCATAAGTTTAGAAAACTTCTTGCAGAGGATGTCTTCCGTAGAGCCAAAGATAATGTCATCGACATCGATTTGCACTAGCAAAATCTTGCATTTTACTTCCCTAAGAAATAATGACTTGTCTATCCTTCCTCTTGTGAATTTGTTCTCAAGAAGTAAGCTTGACAGCGTCTCATACCAAGCTCGGGGAGCTCGTTTAAGCCATACAGAGCTTTATTAAGAAAATAAACATACTCAGGGAAAGATGAGTTGACAAAACTTAGGGGTTGTGCTATGTATACTTCCTCTTTCAGATTCCCGTTAAGGAATACTAACTTCACATCCATTTGATAGACCTTGAAGCCTTTGAGGGCAGCATACGCAAGAAACAACCTGATCTCTTCTAGTGTGGACACTGGAGAAAAGGTCTGATCGAATTCGATCCCTTTTTCTTGTCTGTATCCTTGTACTATAAGCCTAACTTTGTTATTTATGATTACTTCATTCTCATCCAGCTTGTTTCTGAATATCCATTTTATGTCAAGCACGTTCTGTCCTTTGGGACTGGGCACCAACTCCTAGACTTTGCATCTCGCAAACTGATTGTGCTCCTCTTGCATGGCCATAATCCAAGAGGCATCCTTATTTGCTTCTTAAAACTTCTTTGGCTCAACTTGAGACAGAAAACTAAGATGTAGAATTTCGTTAGCAGTGTCTCTTCTAGTTCTGACACCATCACCTGGCTCTCCAATAATCAGATTAACTGGGTGATCTCTTAAGTTTCTGAACCCTAGGATTCTTTCTCTCCCTCCACCAGGTTCTGCCGCATCTGGGCATCCGATGTGGGTTGACGGAGTTCTTCATCTTGTTGTTCTTCATCCACCACACTTGGATTGACAACTTTGACTGATCTTGGAGAATCTTCCTTGACAGCTTCATCCAAGCTTAGTTCCTTGAACCTGGTACTTCCATCTACACCAATAATACTATACGAGCTGCTTTGGAGCAGGCTTGTCTCATTAAATAAAACATTGATAGACTATTCTACCACCAGGTTTTTCTTATTAAAAATCCTATTTGCCTTACTATGACTACTATAGCCTATAAAAATACCTTCAAAACACTTATAACTAAACTTCGTGTGATAATACTTCCGATTGTTAAGTACGAAGCATTTGCTGCCAAAGATTCTAAAGTAGGACACAGTCAGTTTTCTGCCCTTCAATAGTTCATAGGGAGTCATATGATGGCTTTTGTTGATTAGTGCTCTGTTTTGCACGTGGCAAGCTGTGTTGACTGCTTCGGCCCAAAAGTACTCTAGAAGTGAAGCGTCATTCAACATAGTTGTACATGCTTCAATGAGGGTTCTATTTCTTCTATCCGCAACTCAATTTTGTTATGTAGTACGTGGGGAGGAAAACTCAAGAAATATACCTTGACTTTCACAAAATTCTATCATGGCACTAGATTCAAATTCTATTCTGTGATCACTTCTGATTTTGAACACTTAGCAGTTTAATTCATTCGGAATTTGCTGGACAAAATTAATGAAAGAATCAAAGGTGTCTGTCTTATGTTTAAGAAAGAACACCCATATAAAACAAGAGTAGTCATCAACAATTACTAACGTATATACTTTACCTCCTAAACTGTGAATTCGCATGAGACTGAATAAGTTTATATGAAGTAGGTATAAACTTCTCGAGGAATCTTTATTAGCAATACCCGTGAAGCTAGCCCTTATAATCTTACCCACTTGGCATGCGTGACATGGACACTCTTTAAGGCACTGAATGTTGTGGTCATCACGTACTAAGTTGTGAGAAAATAATATGTTTATAGTTTTTAAATTAATATGTTCTAATCTCTTGTACCATTGCCAAAAAACACATTGGGGTAGAATTGTCTAAACATAGAAAATTTAAACAGAAAATATTTCTACTCCGAGTGTCTGTTAAGACTATCTCCAAATTGGCAGACAATTTTATCAGGCACTTGTCCTTATAGAACTCAACAATATAGCCTTTGTCACATAATTGACGTATGTTTTTCAGATTATGTTGTAATCCTTCAGCATTAGACACGTCTGTAAAAGAGACTATGCTGTTTGAAATCATTCTGTAGTCTTTAGTTATTCCCCTGTTAGACCCTTCAAAGATGAATTTTGGACCGTCTTCAATTGGGGTGAATTCTAGCAGTAGGCTTCTTGTCCCGGTCATGTGCTGAGAGCATCCACATCCAAATTCTAGATTGGCATTTTATTGGCCTTTGGACATACCTGCAATCATAAATCATTTTACCTTAGGAACCCAAACACATTTGGTTCCTTGGTTCCTTGCTAGTTTAACACCACTTGTAACATAACATTGCGAGGGGTTGGTATCGCACTATTAACTCGTGGAATTTTAAGCTTTACTAGATAAAACCAGCAATCTACGGCAAAGTGACCAATCTTGCTGTAACATTAACAGTCAAACCTGTTGTACTTTATCTTATACTCCAACTTTAACTTTTGAACGAAAGGTCTAGCAGGGGCTACTGACTTGGAAGTGAAAGCCATATAATTACAGTACACACAAGGCTTCACCATTTCATTTGCCTTTGGAACAACCGTATTGGCTTTTGGATCCTTCTTGCCACTTGGTCCATGGGCATATGGACCGTAAATTTTATGTGTAATTTCTTTATAAGATGCTTTGAAAACACTGGCACCAAAGTCTCTAGGACGGGTCCATCCTTGGTAGCGCTTTTTAGGCTCCACACAAGTAGGCCTAGTAAAGTGACCATAGGATGACTCAAGGTCAAATTTATTTATCGGGAATATTACCTTTTTAAACGAAAGTTTATCTTGAGGTGCCTTCCATTTGCCTTTGGTATTGGCTCTCTTAGTATCCTTGTTGGGTATTGTATCCACAATTACCTAGATTTCAGGAAGCCTCCTGTCTCGCTAAGATGAATCCACAATGTATTTGATGATATATTTCAAGTTGTGCTTGCAGTTATTCCACGCTAAGTACACACCAATGTCAGGGTGCAGTGGGTCAATATACACGGGTCTGTGCAATGTAATCCCTCGTTGAGCAGATCAGTATTTTGGCCTACGTGTACTCTCTCTATTGGAGTGTACTTACTTTCAAGTACAGGGCTGAGAGAGATCAAGAGCAGACAAGGAGCAAGGATGTGTCAAAGCAACTCACGGGAAGAAAGACGAAAATCGTCTAAGTAGAAATCGTCAAGAATCACTAAGTGATTCTCGCCGATTCGACGAGAATCACTAGTGATTCTCGCCAAATCGTCGAGAATCACTCGCTGATTCTTTTCGATTGCTGCCGGCTGTCTCAACGCCATCTTGATTTCTGCTTAAGGCAGAATCGTCGAGAATCACTAGTTGATTCTCGCCGAATCGTTGAGAATGACTTTGCATTCTCGCCGATTCGTTGAGAATGAATGATGATTCTCGCTGATTCTCTCCGGATGGCAAGATCTTCAGCCAGAATTCTGCCAAGTAGAATTCGGCGAGAATCATAAGTGATTCTCGCCGATTCGTCGAGAATCACCAATGATTCTCGCCGAATTTGCCTTAGGCAAATTTCTTCTGCTTGCTGGACCGGACCAAATATTCAGGCGTTGTTTTGAACCGAATTTAGGGTTTCTTCTGGTGGGGCCCACAACGGTCATAAAAGAGTATTCTACTGTATAAATACACTCCTATTTTGAATGTAATGAGTAGTGAACCAAAATGAAAAAGGCCGGTCGCCGACTTGACCTAACGGATCGTAGATCGCCGTCCTCCGCCATCGCCGCTCGTGCAGGTTGTCGACATTGTTGATCGTGGTTTCTTCTCGATCTCCCGGCGACAGAAGCTCAGCCAAGCAACGCGTCTCACGTGTCTACCTAGAGATCCTTTGTCTTTTGATTTGTTGATCGGGAATACTTTCCCTTTCCGAATCGATCGAGACGATCGATCCTAGCAAGACCGTTGGTAGACCTTGCTAGCTTTGCTACGAAGGTTGGATCTCCAAAGCTCAGCCGCCGCACTTCGTTGACGCCACCGATCCTAACAGCTATGCCGCCGCACTTCTTGCCGCCGCTAGTTTCGGGGAGATTCTCTCTAAGAGAGCACTTAGGTCGTGGACTCTTCGTCTTCGTCAAGAACGCGTCATCGAATGAAGAGGGACACCAAGGGCTCCAAAAGTAGTTTCTATTTTATACATTCAAGTTTTTCTTATGTTGTAAAGGAACGTTGGTTCCTCTATGTAAGGGTTGGGTGCAACCCGTGGTTGAGGAGTGGTGACTCCTTCGTGTGGAAGAGTTACTTCCTTAGTGTGAGGATTGGTTTTCAATCCTGTTGGTGAAGTGACCGAGTCATCCCTTGTTGGGAGATAGGTCGAAGGGGGAGAGTGGACGTACCCAAATCGGGGAACCACTATAAATTGCCTGTGTCTTTCTGTGCTGTGTTGTTTTGTTTATTTGTGCAGGTATAGATTTAATTCCGCAAAAACACTGCAAGACACCTATTCCCCCCCCCCCATAGGTGAAGGTAGTTGGCACTAGGTGGACTTTCAAGTGGTATCAGAGGGAGGTTACTCCTCAAAGGGGTTAACACCTCGAGTAAGTTCCTGCATCTAGTGTAAACAAGAAGTCAGACTCAAGTATGGAGTTGGATTATGATGTCCCTCCTCTAAGACTCCCCTCTTGTATAAAGGAGTACTATACTATATGGAAGATGAGAGTACTATTTCATCTGGAGGCCATCGACCCTCGAGAATCACTCATTCTGGAAGAGGGTCCCTTCATTCCCATGAAGGCTTCCAGCTCGGAGAAAGATCTCCAAATCCCCAAGTGTCCCAAAGAGATGTTAAAGACAGAGCTCTCACTATTTAACCTGGACAAGGTGATTCATCAGATCATCACTGATGCCTGGTCTGAACCATCTTGCTCTAAATTGGACAAGTGTAGGATGGCCAAGTCCATGTGGCAAACCATCTCAGACGTCATGGAGGGATCAGAGAAAGAAGGGATCAGTGGTCAGCAAGAGGATGAAGTCTATGTGGGGGTCCTCATTTCTGAAGATGAAGGGCTTGATCAATCTGTCAGTATCAGGGCTCCTGTGTCCTTGTCAGAGACTGAAGAAGAAGTTGAGGAAAGCAGTTCTGATGAAGCTGACTCAACAGTCTCTGCCGATCTTAACGGTAACCCTGAACAGCAAAGCCAAGAACAGGTAACTTCTTCATCATGCCCCTCTCCTCTTGCAGTTCCTGAAGACAGGAATAGTTCAGAGGATTGTCCCTCTAGTGATGCAAGGGATATGGATAGCTTCAATCAGAAGATTGAAAATCTTGAATCCCTTCAGTGTGCTCTTTAGAAGAGCAACTTACTTGTTGAGGAGCAAGCTAAGGAGATTGCTCAGCTGAAGACCTTGATGAATATCCAATTGGAATCCATCAAGGTAAAGGACTCAAAGATCTCGGATCTAGAAAGTCGTCTAGAGACCGAGAAGAGAATAGTTTCTAACTTTTCCACGATAGATGCTATCAAGAGAAAAGAAGAAAATGGGTGGATCTCCCGAATTATTAATTCATGGAGAAATGGGGAAACTGTGTTCAGACCCCCCACCCCGAGTAGGAAGGGCACTCATCATACCTTCAGGTATGACCACAGAAACAACATTGCTCACTACAAGAATGATCAGCCCTCAGGTGGAAATACCCATAGTGCCAGAGCTGTCATGGCTACCCATGAGAGAATACCCAAGGCTCATTCTGAACCCTTTTTATTTTCAGCCTCAGCCCCAACTCATCATGAATATGCAGGAACCAGCTCTCACTACAGTACTTTCCACCATAGGAAACAGGAAAGGGGGGTCAGGAAACATGTGGTAAGTACCCATGGGGCCTCTGGAAGTGTGCTGACTGAAAGGAAGGCACCACCTCCCAGGCCTCTTGACACTCACCACATGCATTCTTTCCACCCTCCCACGTGTCACGGTGGAAAAGGCAATGTTGTGAGCAGAACCAGCTTTATCCCGTTTAGACCTAAGCTCATGACTACCTCAGTCACCAGATCAGGTCTGAAATGGCGATACAACATTCACGAATGTTGGTGCTGTGGAAAGGTGGCTCACTTTGCCATAGATTGTTGGCACAATCCCTCTGTGCCAAGGGCAAGGGCATATCCACTTCCTCTGAGCAGAGTTAGCCTCCCTGACAGGATTCCTGTGGGAAGTAAATCGAGATTTTACACTGACAAGAACCTAGGACCCAATACATATTGGGTTCCTAAGGCAAGGTAATTCTCTTTTGTAGGGCAGTCTAGGTTCCTGTAAACATGATGGGAACTAGACAGGAGATGTTCCAAGAATGACTTGGAACAAGTACTTGGAATAAGAGCAGTGCTATCTACAATGTCATACTCAAATTGAACATCTTGTGTGTCTTAAACTGAAGATCTGAATGATAAATTTTATGATCCCAGGTATTTGCGTTCAGTTTCAATATTTGAGTCATATTATATTGATATTTACATATATATATACTTATATATCCACACAAATTTATGAATTCCTTCTCTAAAAGGTAAGTGGTTATGTGTCTATATACACATATATGTTTTCACACCTGAGGACAGAATGAATCTGTAAAATGACCTTAAAGTACTATCTGAAGAATTCTTTATAGTCACACATTTATAGATGTGAAAAGGGATCTAAATAGGCATAAGTCAGCCCATTTGAAATTAAGGAATGTATGCCAATAGGTGGAACAAAAGATTACTATCTCTCACCTAGAAGTACTCTTGAATTAAGTATAGGGCTTATATTGTGTTCAAATCGATCGAGGTTACTTAATCAAGAAATGACTTGGAGGCAAATGCTTATATACCTCGTCATTGACTCGAGTGTAACAAAATTAACATGCCTCTCGGAGTTGTTTAGAAAATCCCGTGGAACTCTCCTAAATCATTGCTCCATCTAAATCCCACTACAATAGTCGAAGGAATCTATTAGAAAACCCAGTCAGAATCCCGTCTAACCCGTCCGGTTCGTAATACCGTATATCGCGTAAATCCTGCCGACCCTTCGTATCCCTTCGATTCGCTTCCCTCCTTTGCAATGTTCCGTCGACTGGTCTCAGAGCGGCTTCAGAGTGGCTTCAATCCCCGGCATCCCGTCGACTTCCCAGAATCGCATGCATCCCGACGGTCTCGGCTTCGAATCCCGGTGATGACTCGAATCTAGACTCCTTCCCTAGCTCGTCCAGGCATTCCTGTCGATCCCGCCGATTCTGTCATCGTCATCCCGACAAACCATTCTGCATTAGGGTAACCTTTCTTCCTCCTTGTAGTGACGTGTCTATAGTGTAGCTTCCTACTAGAGTTACTGATAAGGTTTAGACTTGGGTATTTCCTCCTTAGGTTTAAAATGGCTCCAAGAACCACCGCCGGCCTTGTCACTGGATGCGAACTGCTTCGAACAGGCTTTTCTCATGCCTCAGATGAGTTCAGGAACATCATTCTTATGCTTGAAGTGGCTGAACTCACATTCATCCTGGAGCACCCATGCAAAATACTGGATAAGGAGGTGATGGAATTCTTTGCAACTGCAAAACTTCGGCATGAAGATACTGTAATCAAGTGTAAGATTGTCGGTGCAAGGATCAAAATGTCTGCAGGGAAACTGACACAATACTTGCAGCTCTCCAGCTCTAATCAAGAGGATTATCTAGAAGAACAGGATCGAGCCAGGACCCTTCTGTTCTGTGGACTACCAAGAGGAATCAAATCTATCAAGAGGAAGGAAATGAACGAGGAAGGGAAGCTTCTGTCAGACATCGTAGGGAAAGTCCTGATCTGTAAACCAGGCTCCCACGATCATATCTCGGGTGAGATGTTCAAGATCATAGTGGTCATCGTCTGTCATAAGAGATTCAACTCGGGGGGCCATGCTGTTTGAGAGAATAAAGGATACTCTGCGAACCCCCAGTTTTGGATGGATTATTAGTCTTTATCTTAACCAACTGGATGGAGACAAGTTTGATATGAGTAAAGGAGTTCCCCTCCACTATCTGAAGAAAATGGACTCCAGTGTCTTTGATAGATGGGAGATAAGGATCGGGCACGCTGCCGTAGGTGAAGAACGAGATGATTCCCCAGCTGAGTCCCATGGGAATGAGGATAATAGGACTCCAGCAGACTCTGTGGCTGTACCTGGTGAAGTTCCTGATATGCTGACTGCAGGAACTGAGGGGGAGTCTCTACCCGCTCCTGCTGATGTTAGATCTGACATCTCTCTGATAGCAAGGGATGCAGTTGAGAACCTGGAAGAAGAAAGTGAGGATGTAGAGAAAGATGAGGCGGCCCTGGACAATAATGATATGGGAGATGGAGATGCTGATCTGGAGGATGATGAACAGGATGTGGACGATACTGCAGTTGAGAATGAGAACATGGATGATGAGGATGAGGAAGAAGGAAGTGAGAGGCAGGAAGTAATGGATCCTCAGGATGACACTGCAGTTCCATCTGAAAAACAAGCTCCTGAGGTAGTTCCTGAGAAAACTAGTGCAACTGTGGAGGGGGAGTCCTCTCAGCAACAATTGGTAAGCATTCCTGAGAAATCTACCAAGACTGCCAACTTTCCCTCTGTATAAACCGTGCAAGTGTCCAGCTCGCCTAGTGAATCTGCTGAAGAGCCAGACCAAGGCTTGCCTCGGGGTCATCCACTGCAAGCTAATCTAGCTAATCATATTGTGAACATTGTTCAAGGAATTTTGGATGAACTCAAAGTTACTTTTGAGAAAGCACAAGACAAAGTGCTAAAAAGAATTAAGGAATATGAGGATCTGATGCTAAATAACGTAGTTGAAATTAATCACAAGCTAGATGTAATGGAAAAGAAGTTCGAGGAAAAGTACACAGCAGCCGGCACAGTTGTCTCTCTTCTTATGCAAGGACTTAAAAAGAACACGGATGACCTGGCAGTGGTTAATCAGAATGCACATGTTGTGGCTAATAGCATCCAAAAATTTGATGCCAACATGGTGACTCTGAACGCGAATCAAAAGACCCTACTGAATGAATTTTCAAAGACAGCAAACTCAATTGCTCTAGAAGCCAAAAAGGGGGAGGAAGATTATAAAGCTAAGATGGCAGGGCTTCAACAAGTAATACTCGACAACTTCGATCAAACTAATAGGTATGTTTTTTTTTAAAATCTAACAGATACTAATTGACAACTAAACTTCGATCAATCTAACAGATAATATTTGACAACTTCGATCAATCGAATATGTATGTTTTTGAAACGGTCCACTGGTTAGTTCAACAGGCCTCAGGCATTCACGTTCTGGTTGCCCCTCCGAAAGAGACTGCTGCTGCTGATGTGGAATAAGAAAGGGTTGAAGAAGTTCCACTGAGTGAGGCTGAATCTAAGAAGGCTGCTAGGGCTACTACAAGAGCTGAGCGCAGTGCCTGGTTTGACCAAGAAGCCCTAACAAAAGCTAAAGGCAAGAGAAAAATTCAAGAAGCAACATCCAAGGAAACGCAAACGGAAAAGAAAATCAGATTGAAGGAGGATGAGGTGAGGAACGAAAGGTGGAGTCCGGTATCAAGGCGTATCATTTTGGATACATTTATACTACAATAGAGGGGGAGATAAAACGGAACGACGTCTATAGTCAGTACGAGTGGGAGCTGCACAAGACCTTTGAAGCTAAACAAAACATCTTCTTCAGGTCCAGCACTGTGGAGAATAAAGCTCCTCCCCCCAGATACTACCCCAAGCCAAAGGAATACTTCGAAAGACAAAGCAGGAAACACTTGGCGCAGCAACTAAACGATGAAATAGCTAAGGAGAAAGAGACCTAGGATTTTTGCTGATGTATTCCTTTTTGTTTATCGTTCTTATCATGTAATCATATGAACAATTATTGTGGATATCTCTATATATAAGTGATTTCATGATTGACTCTAGTATTGTTCTGTTTGCATTTATTATTCTTCTCTTGATTTGTTGTATGTATTATCTGGATTGGTGAAATTCATCTTAGCTAGTAGGATTTTGGCTTCTTCAAATAGGGGGAGATTGTTGGGTATTGTATCCACAATTACCTGGATTTTAGGAAGCCTCCTGTCTAGCTAAGATGAATCCACAATGTATTTGATGATATATTTCAAGTTGTGCTTGCAGTTATTCCATGTTAAGTACACACCAATGTCAGGGTGCAGTGGGTCAATATACACGGGTCTACGCAACGTAATCCCTCGTTGAGCAGATCAGTGTGTTGGCCTACATGTACTCTCTCTATTGGAGTGTACTTACTTTCAATTACAGGGCTGAGAAAATCAAGAACAGACAAGGAGCAAGGATGGGTCAAAGCAACTCACGGGAAGAAAGATGAAAATCGTCTAAGTAGAAATCGTCGAGAATCACTAAGTGATTCTCGCCGATTCGACTTCTCGCCGAATCGTCGAGAATCACTCGCTGATTCTTGCCGATTGCTGTCGGCTGTCTCAACGCCGTCTTGATTTCTGCTTAAGGCAGAATCGTTGAGAATCACTAGTTGATTCTCGCCGAATCGTTGAGAATGACTTTGCATTCTCGCCGATTTGTTGAGAATGACTTTGCATTCTCGCCGATTCGTTGAGAATGACTTTGCATTCTCGCCGATTTGTCGAGAATGAATGATGATTCTCGCCAATTCTCTCCGGATGGCAAGATCTTCAGCCAGAATTCTGCCAAGTAGAATTCGGAGAGAATCATAAGTGATTCTCGCCAATTCGTCGAGAATCACCAATGATTCTCGCCGAATTTGCCTTAGGCGAATTTCTTCTGCTCGCTGGACAAGACCAAATATTCAGGCGCTGTTTTGAACCGAATTTAGGGTTTCTTCTGGTGGGGCCCACAACGGTCATAAAGGAGTATTTTACAGTATAAATACACTCCTATTTTGAACGTAATGAGTAGTGAACCAAAATGAAAAAGGTCGGCGCCGACTTGACCACGGATCGTAGATCGCCGTCCGCCGCCATCGCCGCTCGTGCAGGTTGACGACGTTGCTGATCGTGGTTTCTTCTTGATATCCCGGCGACAGAAGCTCAGCCAAGCAATGCGTCTCACATGTCTACCTAGAGATCCTTTGTCTCTTAATTTGTTGATCGGGAATACTTTCCCTTTCCGAATCGATCGAGACAATCGATCCTAGCAAGACCTGTTGGTAGACCTTGCTAGCTTTTCTACGAAGGTTGGATCTCCAAAGCTTAGCCGCTGCACTTTGTTGCCACCGCCGATCCTGACAGATACGCCGTCGCACTTCTTGCCGCCGCTGGTTTCGGGGAGATTCTCTCTAAGAGAGCACTTAGGTCGTGGACTCTTCGTCTTTGTCAAGAACGCATCATCGAACGAAGAGGGACACCAAGGGCTCCAAAAGTAGTTTGTATTTTATACATTCAAGTTTTTCTTTTGTTGTAAAGGAACGTTGGTTCCTCTGTGTAAGGGTTGGGTGCAACCCGTGGTGGAGGAGTGGTGACTCCTTCATGTGGAAGAGTTACTTCCTTAGTGTGAGGATTGGTTTTCAATCCTGTTAGTGAAGTGACCGGGTCGTCCCTTGTTGGGAGATAGTTCGAAGGGGGAGAGTGGACGTACCCAAATCGGGGAACCACTATAAATTGCCTGTGTCTTTCTATGCTGTGTTGTTTTGTTTATTTGTGCAGGTATAGTTTTAATTCCGCAAAGACGCTGCAAGACACCTATTCCCCCCCCCCACCCCATAGGTGAAGGTAGTTGGCACTAGGTGGACTTTCAATCCTTATCTTTCTAATTATGTGGTCAACACCACTACCCTTCTTAGGAGCGAAAAACTCATAAATGAGGGTAAGGAAGGTCTTTGGCTTCAAGTAGCTTTCAACCAACTTCCTTTCCACCAAGAATTTTATTCTACCTCATCTAGGTATTTCTCCTTCTTACTTAACTGTTCAGCAGAGCATCTCAATTCCTCTTATAAGGAGTGAACTTCATTTCTGAGAGGAGTTAATTCAGCAATTTCCTCTCTCAGGCTTGATTCCACTACCTTGAGAGAAGCAATCTCTTTTATCTGCTTTTTGACTACCTTGCAGCATTTGTCAAAATCTTTTAAAAGTTCTTGATGTTGAGTCTTCAAGTCGGAATCGTCTTCCTCAAAAGAATAGCCTTCATGGACATTAGTAGACATTTCATATTCAGAGAGGATATTGTGTGAGTTTACCTTCTCATGAAACTCGTAGTTGCCTACTTCCTCATCTGATCGAGCCATAAGCTTGAAGTAGGCTTCTTTATTCTCAGAACTGGATTCACTTGTGTCACTGTCACTAAGAGTCGTTGACTTATTAGCGAAGAGGCTCTTATCTTCCTTCCATACCTGATCGAGCCATAAGCTTAAAGTAGGCTTCTTTATTCTCAAAACTGGATTCACTTGTGTCACTGTCACTAAGAGTCTTTGACTTCTTAGCGACGAGGCTCTTATCTTCCTTCCTCTTACCCTTGAAGGATCTTTTATCTTCCTACTTGGATCCTTCCTTCTTTTTATACGGACACTCCACAATCACGTGTCATGACTTGATACAACAATAAAAAATGATGTTAGAAGAAGAGTGTTTGTTCTATTTAGACTTATACCTATCCCGTCTGTTGTAGCTTTTCTTTGCCTGATCACCATCACGATGAGATCTTCTGAAATCAAAGGAGGAGGACTGATTTTTCATTTTCCTCCTCTTACTGAGGAGTCTCTTGAATTGCTTGGAGATGAGCGAGAATTCTCCATATGACAATTCAGATCCTGACGTGCTTGGCTCAGATTCTTCTGGGGTATATGGAGCTTGTGTCCTTATTAGTGACACGGCTTTAGATTCTCTTGAACCTTTAGCCTTCAAAGCTACTGACTTCTCTTTGCTAGAAGTCCTGCTGCTTTGCTTCTCTTTTTTTCTAGTATTCATTTGAAGTTCATAGGAAATTCGCTTCCCGAACAGATTCTGTGGATCAATCCCTAGCAGCTTCCCAAACTTCTTAATGGCTACTACTTTTGTGTCCAAGTCCTTTGTCAAGGATCTGAGGAATTTGTCGTTTAGCTCATCATTAGTGAATGTGCGGCCGTAGTTTATAAGCCCGTTAACAATCTTGAAGAATTTATCTAAGCTATCAGCAATTATATCATTGGCACCTTGCTTGAATGCTTCATATTATTGATTCAGTATGGATCTATGATCGTCTCTAACTTCTTCAGTTCCTTCCATGAGAACTATAAGGCAGTCCCACATCTCCTTGGCCGATTTGCAATAGAATAAGTTTTGAAGCATTGAATTGTCCACTGCACTTGCTATAATATTTTTTGCATTTTTATCCAAAGAGACCAAGGCAATTTCATCCTTAGTTAGATCCATAATCTTCTTAGGGATCATGATAGTCGGATTGAGAGCAGACGGTTGTGTAGGAATATGAGGTCCTTCTTCAACAATTTGAAATATCCTGATATCTGCTGCTTCCATGAAGAATCTGATTTTTCTTTCTACATAGAAATGTTCTCTTTTATGCACACAAGTAACTTTATGGAAGATATATCCTTGCTTCTGTCCATTTAAACTGAGTGAAATCTCTTGACACTAGATAGTAGATCTTGTTCAAGGTGTTAAACTTATATCGAACAATACCCCTCTAATACCAATTGAAAGTATCTATAGTAAACTTAAATCACCTAGAGGGGGTGAATAGGTGAGGTCTGTATCTTTTCGTGAAATAAAAAAAACTGAAAAAATAAAGCACGCATAACACAGAGATTTATAGCTGTTAGTTGGGTACGTCCACTGTCCCGCCTCGCCTATATACCACGAAGAGTTAGATTCGGCTACTTCACCTTTCTAGGATTTAAACAAATCTTACACCTCAGAGCCTCAACTCCTACAACTCGGAGGCAATGCTCCTACCACTCAGAGAACAGCCTCTCCTACAACTCGATCCAAACACGAATCTACAAATCAATCCAAACACGGATCTACAACTCGAAGGGAGAAACCACCTACAGAAGTGAAATAAATATTTACACAAAAATATTACAAAAAATCCTATTCAGATCTAAAATCTCCAATCCTTCATTCTTCGAAAAGGTTTATCTTGAATGACTTGAAGAACACGAAAAATATGAAATCTTTGAAGACTTGGATCTAAAATCATGGATAGACTAGATCTTGGAGAAAGGATACAATCGATTTGGAAGAAGAAGATCGAATCGTACAGCACAATCGTCGGCCGATTGCAATTCGCGAATTATATATGGGAGCTGACAGACTATCTTTTTGATCGGGATGTTTCTTGAATTGATTTGAGCACAATTAGGGTTGATGGAAAATCCACACTAAATATATATAGGAATCCTCCTTTGCAACGGCTAGAAAAGACATTTCATACCGGGAAGGTCACGAGTTATTGTACATGGCGATCTGAACAAGCCGAGCAAGATTTTGAAAAAAAGGAAAAATAACCCTAAGTAATATTCGTCGAGTATAGTTGAGTATACTCGCTGAACAGCAGTGAATCTCGACGAAATTTACTTGGAGAAATTCAACCCGAACAAATTATATCTTGACGTCTAGCAGAAGTCATACTCGACGAATTCGACGAGTATTGGCTGACTTACTCGACGAATTTGACGATTATCAGTTGATATACTCGACGCATTTAATGCATAAGCTAAGCGATATTCGACGAATCTGACTTAGAAAATTCTAGAGAAGTAAATTCAGAAACTAAAGGTATACCCAATGAGTCTCGACGAATTCGACATATATTGATATGTATATTCGACGAATTCGGCGGATATTGGAAGATACACTCAACGAATTTGACGAGTATACTTGATGATACTCGACTATTTTTACATGACAGATTTTCTAAATATCAAAGATTTTACCCTAATTAAATACGACGAATTCGATGAGTGCTAGTAAGTATACACGACGAATTCAACAAGTATCTTTGAGTATACTTGACGAATTCAACAAATATCCCTTACGATACTCGACGAATTTTACTTGGGTAAAATTCTATTCTTCTGATTGCAAGTCCTTGTCCTTCTTTGATCCTTCTAATGCACTTGGGATAGAAGTACACCCAAATAGAGAGATTACACGTGAGTCAACACATTGGCCTACACAATAAAGGATTACATTGTGTAGTCCTGTGTTTACTAACCCACCGAAACCTGACATTGGTGTGTACTGAGCAATATAGTCCTGCAAGCACATAAGAAAACACACAACATCAAATATAATCTCAATTCATCTTAGCTTAAGGGGACCCTTCTTCAAATTAGGGTTATTGTGGATACAATACCCAACAACTCACTTGAGTCACTATTGCTTAGAGTCTTCAACTTCTTTGCAACGAAGATTTCCTCTTCCTTCCTCTTGCCTTTGAAGTATCTCTTCTCTTCCTTCTTGGATCCTTCCTTCTTTTTGTAAGGAAACTCTGCAATCATGTGTCCTTGCTTATTACAACAATAATAAACTATGTCAGAGGAAGAATATTTGTTCGGTTTAGATCTACACCTGTCATCTCGGTTGTAGCTTTTCTTAGAACGATCACTATCACGATGTGATCTACTAGAGTCCAAGGAGGATGATTGATTTTTCATCTTGCTGGGCAATCTCTTGAATTTCTTGGAGATTAGTGAGAATTCTCCTTCTGACAACTCATAGACTAACGTGCTTGGCTCAGACTCTTCTTGGGAATCAGAAGATCGTGTCCTTACTGGTGATATAGCTTTAGACTTCCTTGTCCATTTGGCCATCAGAGCTACTGACTTCTCTCTACTGGAAGTCATGCTGCTTTTCTCCTCCTTCTTTCTAGTATTCATTTGCAGTTCATAAGAGAGCTGCTTTGCGAACAAATTTTGGGAATCAATCTCTGGCAGCTTCCTAAACTCCCTAATGGCTTCGTATTCTTGATTCAGCAAAGATCTACGATCATATCTAACTTCTTCGGTTCCTTCCATGAGAACTACAAGGCAGTCCCACATCTCCTTTCCGGTTTTTAGTGGGATAAATTTTGAAGCATTGAATCATCCACTGCACTTGCTATAAAATTCTTTACCATCTTATCCAAAAAGACCAAGGCAATTTCATCCTTAGTCAGATCCATCATCTTCTTATAGATCATGACAGTCGGATTCAGAGTAGATGGCTGTGTAGGAATATGAGGTCCTTCTTCAACAATTTGAACTATCCTGGGATCTGCTGCTTCTATGAAGAATCTGACTCTTTCTTTCCACATAGGAAAGTTCTATTTTGTGCACACAGGTAACTTCATCAAAGACATATCCTTGCTTCTGTCCATTGCAACTGAGCGGTATCTCTTGACACTAGATAAGGGATTGTGTTCAAGGTGTTAGCCTTATATTGAACAACCTCCCTTTAATACCAATTGAAATTATCTAGCGTCAACCAAAATCACCTAGAGGGGGGTGAGTAGGTGAGTTCTGCGTCTTTTGCGGAATAAAAATAACTGAAAAATAACGAACATAGAACACAGAGATATATAGTGGTTCCTTGAATTGGGTACGTCCACTGTCCTCCTCGCTTTTCTACCACGAAGGGCAAGATTCGGATACTTCACCTTTATCTCAGATTGATCAAAATCTTACTCCTCGGAGCCTCAACTCCTAATACTCGAAGACAACGCTCCTATTACTCGAAGAACAACGTCTCTCATAACTCGATCTAAACCCGGATCTACAACTCGATCCAAACACGGATCTACAGCTTGGAGGGAGAAACCTCCTACAAAAGTAAAAAGGATTTACATAATAAAGATTACAAATAATCTTATTTAAATCTAAAGTCTTGAATCCTTCATTCTTCGGAAAAGTCGATCTTGAATGCCTTGAAAAGCAAGGAAAATCTGAATGCTTTAAATACTTGATCTGAATGCACTGATCAACTAGATCTGAGTAGAATATAAATCTTTAGAGATCAAAGATCTAGTCGACTCGGTTGAGGAAGAATGAATCGTGCAAGGAGCTTATCTTTGGCCGAGAGAAGTGCGAAATATGGATCGGTGCCGATGGGAACTTTTTCTTGATCTGGAATTTATTGATTTTATTAAGAACATGATTAGGGTTGAATGGATTCCACCCTAAATATATATAGGAATACTCCTCCTGTAATGGCTAGAAAATACATTCCATACCGAGACGTGTGAAATTTATTGTACATGGCTATCAGGAAGAACGAGTCGAAAATTTCAAAATTGAAGAAATAAGGTGGCGTTTGGTTGGGCTTTTTGCCTGTGGTGCGGTGGAAATGCACCGCTGTCTTACTAGTAAGTGGGGTTTGAGACAGCTGATATTGAAAACTTTGTTTATTACATTCCGCGTTTTTTATATAAACCCCGACCGCAACTTCTTTCTACGTTCAGCCGCAACCCCCGCTATTTCATTCTATTTGGAACCTTATCACGAGCGTGAGCTTTTCCGCACAGTAGCCCCGCTATCGTCCCGTTCTTCCTCTCGTCAACCATAACACCGAGCCGCACAGCAGCCCATCCGCACAGCAGCCGTCCCGTTCTTCCTCCCGTCGACGACGACACCGAGCACTAGCGTCAGGTGTCCCGATCATCCTCCCGTCGACCACGACCCCGGCGACCACCGCAGCCCTAGCATCAACCCTAGCTTCTTTTGCGGCAGCTACCGTCGATCACGACCTCGGCACTTCCGTCTTTCCCCTCGGCGACCACCGCACCCCACGCAGGTATTCTTCTTCCTCTTCTTCTTTGTTTCCAGAAAAATTTGGGATTTTTTGTTTCCTGTCTTCTGATTGTTTTTTTTTTACAAACAGTATGTTTCAATTTCATTTGAATGCTTGCATCATTCACACTGAAAAGATCAATCTTTCAAATCATGATTTGTTTTTTTACATGGATTGCAATTTGAGAAGGATGAGGTTCTTCATGCATTTGACACTCTTCTTCTTACACATTCTCTCTGTGTGTGTGTGAGTATATGTGTGTGTGAGTGTATATGTGTGTGTGTGTGTGTGTGTGTGTGTTTTAATGGTTATGTGGGTGTGAGTTGTTATTGTGTGAGTATATATGTGTGTGTGTGTGTGTGTGTATATGTGTGTGTGTATGTGTGTATATATGTGTGTGTATGTATATATATATATGTGTGTGAGAGAGTATATGTGTGTGTGTGTGTGTATATGTGTGTGTGAGTATATGTGTTGATGGAGCTGACTCCCCACGATATGTCGCCAAGGAGCGTCCTCCCTCTGATGATGATGGTGACCCGATTGATGGAGCCGACTCCCCACGATATGTCGCCAAGGAGCGTCCTCCCTCTGATGATGATGGTGACCCGATTGATGGAGACGACGGCCCGCAACATTTTAAAGACAGCGATGGCGTGCTTACGGATGTTCATGTGGAGCATCGTCATAATACCCATCCTGAACGCAAGCCAACATATTAATAATAATTAATAATTATTATTAATAAATAATTATTAATTAATTTTTATGCTTTGTTTTATTTTTGCAATGTTATTTAATTTCATGTTTTTAATTTCCATTTCATGTGTAATGATGGGTGCGTATAACCATCATGTAGTATTTTAATTATTTCATTTCATGAACTATGATGGGTGCATATAACCATCATATGTTCAATTTGAATTTTGAATTTTGAAGTTTGTTTGGAGGAAGATTGAGTGGTGTAGCCTATATATAGGCATGTATCCTTCATGTTTTAATTAGTGAATGAATGAAAAGAAAACCAATTTCAAGAATTGAAATCCCCCTCCTCTCCAAGGCAAGTTTCGGCCCTCCCCCTTCTTCTTCCTCTTTGGCCGCCGGCCACCTCTCCTCCTCTCTCAATCTCGGCCTCCCTCCTTCTTCATTTCCTCTACTCCCTTACAAACCCGACCCCTCCTCCAACCTCCAAGCCGCCACCTCCTCTCTCACAAAATCGGCCACCACCAAACTCCAACAACCCGAGCCCCTCCCTCCACCACAAAATATTAGCCGCCAACCACCAACACCAACAAGCCCGACCCCTTCCTCATCCCCGTCCTAAATCCAAATATCACTTTCCAAATTAAGCTCTTAGCCTACCATACTAGAAATATTTCATTCCTTAAATATTTCTCAATCCACCACCTTTTCTCTCTCCTGCCTTATTTGGAGATATTTGTTTCCATATTTAGAAGATTCCGCCGGGACTTTTCCAAATACAGCGTGACACGAAGAAGGCGACGAATTTCTCTCCCTCCAGCGTATCTCTGGTGGTGCCATTGAGGAACGATTCTAGTTGAGCGTAACCGGATTCATCCAATCCGGTTGGGTAACGAAAATCTCTACTTAACGTGTTTCTCTTCCTTAGATAAATCTTGTGGCTTTGGCAAATTGCGCATTTTGTGTAACGCTTGATTTTTTCGTGGTTTATTTTATTTTAGTTATTGTCTTGTTTATTGTATTTTCGTTTAAGTTCGTGAGGCGTGGCGGCCCTCGTTTGTATTTTGTTGGGAGAGAACCACCTTTGCCCGAATCTTTTGTTTTTTGTGGTTTCTCTTTTGGTACAACACGCTCGATCGAACCGTGTGGGTTCTTTCCGCTTGAGAGGACCTTGGCCTATCGCCTTGGTACTATCTTGAAGGGCTTTGCGAACCCTCCGTAATTGTTGTTTAGTAATTATATTAATTAAACCGCTGCGACGTTAAATGCTAGAGTGTAACGTGAGAATTATTCGAGAGCGTCGCGTTAATTTGTTGGTCACCAAAACGCTCGAAAGAGCGGGCCTACATCAATTTGGTATCAGAGGGAGGTTCTCGTCAATTTCCTAATTGGCAATCCACCCCTCTCAAAATTCAAAATTCAAATTTAAAATTTAAAATTTCAGATTTCAAATTTCAAATTTCAAATTTCAAATTTCAAATTTCAAAATTTAAAATTCAAATTCAAAATTTCCAATTTCAAATTTCAAATTTCAAATTTCAAAATTTCAAATTTCAAATTTCCAATTCCAAATTCAAATTTTAAAATTTTTCTCAAAATCTAAAAAAATAAAATTCTGTAAATTCTCTATCTTATTTTTAATAAGAAATCAAAAAAATTTATTTTTCATTAATTCATTATTTTTATTAAGTTATTTTAAAATTTAATAGTTGGTCTGCAAATAGCGACCTTAAGAAAATTTTAATTTTCTAAAAATTTAAAATTTCTTGAATTTATCCATCTAATTATTAGTAAGAAAATCAAAAAAAAATTTATTTCTCATTAAGTATTTATTTTTATTAATAAATTTGAAATTTAGTATTTGGTGTGCCAATAGCAGCCTAGATTTTTATTTTCTCAGTAAAAAAAATCCAGCAAAATTTTTTAATGATTCTCATATATTTCCAGCAAAAACCCTATTTTATCATATTTAAGACCCTAGTGGTTAAGCGGGAACAATTCCATCTTCGTTAGAGTTAAGTTATCCTGGTACCCTTTTCCTTGCACATGCACTAAGTCCGGGTGAATTTTCTCTCCGGTTCGCACTAAGATGGCTTATGACGTACATACTACTCATTCCCACACTTATCCTCCCACGTTTAGTAGGACCCCCACGTATGACGTGTTGGTACCCTAGATGTGATTTGGCTTATGTAATCCCTTTCCAGCCCCTCTTGATCCATATAACTATATATGATCATGTTTAGACTTTGTTTAGTCTCCCTAGGGTAGTTTATATCTGATCTAAAGTTTAGATTAGAAGTTGTAGAATGAATTTTTGGTTAAAGTTTTTTTTCCCGTTCGACCATCGCCGAACGAGGCCTCGCGATCGTCGATCAGTGGTCGACGATAGCAGGGCTATAGAATCGTTGAAGTCAAGACAATTATCGTCGACCGATGGTCGACGATCTCAGAGCAAGCTTATTATGCTCTGAAGGTTGGTCGACGATCTGCTATCAGCAGTTCGACGATCGTGGTCTTGCTTCACGATTTCTGTCTCGACAGATCTTTGCCTTAATCGTCGACATCATGAGATGTTCGACGATATCTGTCTCGACAGATCTCTGCCTTGGTCTTCGACATCATGAGATGTTCGATGATTTCTGTGTTAACAGATTTTCTGCTTTAGTCGACGATATCTTGAGCTGGTCGACGATTGCCGTTCAACGATTTCTGTTTCGACAGATTTCTGCTTTTAGTCGACGATCTGTTAGCTAGGTCGACGATCATCGAACCCCTGTTCGACGATTTCTGTCTGCCTTTAACATTTTGCATTTATTTTATTCCTTGGTTTATTTCCAAGTGTTTTAGCGTGTGGTTAAAAAGATTTTCTGAAGAATGTTTTTGCTAATTTATGGCTTAAATTCAAATGAATTACTTACCAAATATATTAAGCATAAATTACGGGATTTCGTATTTTGATAAAGCATTTTTGTCTTATTATACAAAATATATTGCCAGGCTGTATTCTAGCCGTTGGCGGTGTATGCTATTTCCAAGAACGATAAGTCTTTATGCTGAGATTCTTTTTATTCATTTATTTCCTTATTGGGACTGACAGAGAGCTAATAGGTCATTCTATTCCTATTGCTATATTCTATTTTGAGATAATCTGTTGCAGGGCTCGAGAATTCAAATCAATAGAGCCGTTCCAAAAGATAAATGAGAAGACATATTTAAGAGAGATTTTTTCTCAGAAAAATAAGACGTTACAAATATAGAGAGATTTTTTAGTGTTGGATTTCTCTCAAGCATCTCCAGAGCAACTCTTCACAATCTCACAATCAGAAGAAGAAAAGTTTTCCTGACGCATAAGCCCAGAGCAATTTCTTTCATTCTCAAGTCTCCTGAGCATCGGCTTAGAGTTTTTCAAGACTTCAGAAAGAGCTCCAGATCTGCTTCACGTGCTCCAGAATCTGAAGACCTGATAAAAATCAGTCTACAGATCTCTGAGGATTTAGTTTCAGTATATCTGAAACTCCTTCATCCTGAAGCAAAGGCTTTCCCTGGACTTCCACTGAGCCAGGGGGAGACTTTGATTCTTTAGAGAATCCACAAGTCTTCTCTAATCTGTATTAACAACAGAGAAGACAATCTAACCCTCTCAACCCCTTTGTAAAAGAGTTTTCACACCTCTTCAAAAGTGAACATTGGTGACAGGGCACCTTATCAACAACCTGTGGTTGAGCATCCTTATCAAAAGCTCAAAGGGTCTGTTTGATCTACCTGAATCAGATCATTGGTGGCAGGGCACCTTAGCAAAAACCTGTAGTGGATTCCTACCAGGGTGGTAGAAGAGTGGAGTACCTATTAAGAGGGAACCACTATATATCCTGTGTCTCTCTGGCTGTTTTTGTTTAATTGTCTTTTCTGTGGCTGTGATAGAACTACCTAGGATTGCTAGTTGTTGTGATAGGTTTAGAGTTAAACTGAAATTTCAGTTAACTCTCTCACTTGTGCACGTCACTGTGTTAGGCTCTTAGGGTTCATGTATCAGATTATTTTATTCCGCAAATAAACTCGAAGAGAGCTGACTAGTTATTCATAAAATTTGAATACTCTATTCACCCCCCCTCTAGAGTAGTTTACAACTTATCCCCTCACTTTCAATTGGTATCAGAGGAAGGTTAGCTGTTCATACAGGCTAACACCTGAGTTAAAAGATCCTGTGATAAGTTGTTCCCTGATACCATTCACAAACACTTTCATACATGGCCCAGTCTAAGGATTATTCAAGCACCAGACCTCCTATATGCAACTTGTCCAAGTTTGGCATATGGAAGGCCAGGATAAGACTATACATGAATTCTATTGATGAAGATATCTTTTCCTCTATTTTGACAGGACCACCTGCTAGGCCTGCTGCTGCTTCCACTTCTGCTGATCTCAGTGCTGTGCCACCACCTGACTACAATGAAACTTACAAGAAGGCAAAAGCAGCTGATGCAAAAGCAATGAACATCCTAGCTCAGACGATGTCTGATGAAATATTCCAGAAGCTTGCTGAATGTACCTCAGCCAAAGCTATGTGGGATTCCCTCAACCACATAGTTGCTGGCTCAGCTGATGAGAGGAAGGACAGGAGATCCAACCTCACTTCTTAGTATGAAAATTTCAAGAAGGATGACGCTGAAGACATTGACACAATGTACACAAGACTCAGTTCAATAATAAGTGAACTGAGGTCTTTGGACAAGGAGATAACCTTGTCGAAAGTCAATGACAAGATCCTGATGTGCCTTCCCATCTCTTGGGACTCAAGGATATGGCCCATCAAGGATGGAAGAAACACTGTGGAACTTTCCACAGAAGCTCTGTTGGGAAAGCTCAAGTCATATGAGCAAACTTTAAAGAGCAGAGCTGCTGCAACTGAAGTAAAAACTCCTACACCTACAAAGAAAGAGCACTCTCTAGCTCTTAAGGCTGCTGAGACTTCTGAAGGAAGTCAATCAAATGAGGAGTTACTGGCACTCATTGCCAAGAGGTTCTTCAACATGGGAAGAAGATACCTCAGAAAGAAGTTCTCCAAGTATGAGGACAAACCAAGGTATGACAAAACTCCATCTAAAGAAATCATCTGTTATGTTTGCAGCAAGCCTGGACACATTGCTCCAGATTGTCCAGAGAAGAAACACAAGGAGAAGAAACATGAGAAAGAGTACAGGAAGCACCACTCCAAGTCCTCCTCACACAAATATAAGAAGAAGGACAAGGGATTTGTGGCTGCTACCTGGAGTGAAACATAAGAGGATACCTGCTCCTCTAGCTCCAGTGATTCAGAAGAAGAAGAAGAGAAGAAAGCCAAAGAGGTCTGCCTCATGGCTATTGATGCCTGCAGCTCCTTGTCAGCTGCAGAGAATTCTGAAGAAGAAGGAGACAATGAAGAAGATTCCTCTATGGAAGACCAGGTAATCGACTCATTTGATTTCTCATCTCCTGAGTTCAAATTAAAATTTAAAACTCTATGTTTAGATTTACTATTGTCTGAAAAAGAAATTAAGTCACTTAGATTAAAGATAATGGAACTAGACATGGAAAGTACTGAAATAATTAGATTAGAAAAGGAATTAGAAAGCTCAAAAGAAGAAGTAACATTCCTAAAATTAGAACTAGTTAAATCTAAGAGATTAGAAGAACAATTAAATGGCAGAAGCCTTAAATTATCTGAAATAACTAGTATAGCAAACACTAGGGTTGGTAATGATAAACTAGGCTTAGGTGCTACATCTAGTGAACCCATCCTCCTCACAAAGGAGAGATTTAGCACTCCAGTAAAATTTATTTCTGAATCAGGAATAAAGAATACTGAGGAAATTGAAAAATGTAAGAAAATTCAGAATAAGATTAAGAAAGAGAACAGGAAGAAAAAATTTCTAGCTTTACAAAAATCGTCGAACATTTATCGACGATCGTCAAACCAATCGTCGAACGTCCTTCGACGATCGCTGAACACCTTCACCAAGTATGATATCTTCGGTGCAGGAGATCGACAATCTCATCTTGAGTCGTCGACCAGTGATCGACGATCGTGGAATCCAGAACAAAGCACTACTACAAATGATCGACGATATGACTTGCGATCGTCGACCGTGGATCGACGATCTGGACTTAAGCTGGAAAATAAATTTCAAACTTCCAGAATTGCAAATCCCAATCACTACCCTAGGTCGTTTAATCCTTTAACTGAATGGATTATCCCACCTAGGAGATCACACCCTTTAGGATATAAATCTAAGCCTGCAAGATCTTTTATATCTAGTTTTTCTTTTGTGAAGAATACTGGACCCAAGGTAACCTGGGTCCACAATGTATAACTGTTCTTTCTGCAGGTGAAGACCTATCCAGTCATACATGACAAATGGTATCTGGATAGTGGATGCTCAAAGCATATGACAGGAAAGAAGAAGAATCTGTCAGGGTTCAAAGCCAAGCTGGGACCAAAAGTTGTATTTGGGGATTCCAGCTGTGGACAGACTGAAGGGTATGGCAGCTTCACCATAGGAGCTGTAACATTCAAGAAGGTTGCTTATGTCTCAGGACTAAAGCACAACCTAATCTCTGTAAGCCAAATGTGTGATGCTGGGTACAAGGTATGGTTTACTGACACTGCTTGTAATATTGCTTTAAATAATACTATTGTGTTAGTAGGTATTAGAATTGGTAATGTTTATGTTGTAGATTTTAACTCATCCAAATCTGAAATATGCTTATTTAATGAAGTAACCAGTAATAATACCCTTTGGCATAAGAGACTTAGTCATGTAAATTTGAAAAACATTTCTAGGCTGGCTAAATACAACCTTGTAAGAGGCTTACCTTCTTGCCCCTACAAGAAGGAAGGCCTTTGCAAAGCTTGTCAATTAGGTAAGCAAACAAGAAATAGCTTTAAATCAGTTAATAAAAGTGATTCTCCCAGGATTCTGTACTTGCTACATTTGGATCTATTTGGTCTTATTGCTGTACAGAGTCTTGGAGGAAAGTCTTACACTCTAGTAATTGTAGATGACTTCTCTAGGTTCACTTGGGTGTTCTTCTTGAGAACTAAGGCTGATAACTTCAAGGTTCTTACAGATTTTCTAAAGTGTATACAGAGTGAGTACTCTACTCAGATTGCCTTGATCAGAAGTGATCATGGTACTGAGTTTGAGTCTCTTCTTATGCAAGAATTCTGTGAGAAGGAAGGTATCAAACATAGCTTCTCTGCTCCTAGAACTCCTCAACAAAATGGGGTAGTTGAAAGGAAAAACAGAACCCTAATTGAAGCTGCAAGTACATTGTTGGCAGATGCTAACATGCCTCTGTCCTTTTGGGCTGAAGCAGTTAGCACGGCTAATTATGTATTGAACAGAAGTCTGATACATAAACTTAAGGGTAAGACTCCCTATGAGTTACTTAAGCAAGTGAAACCTAAAATAGACTATTTTAGAGTATTTGGCTGTGTTGCTTTTGTTCATAACAATAACAAAGAATACCTTAGAAAATTTGAGGCAAAAGCTTCAATGGGAGTCTTTCTGGGATACTCTCAAGTAAGCAAAGCCTATAGGGTCCTCAATAAATCCTCTCTTAAGATAGAAGAGTCTGCACATGTCTCTTTTGATGAGACAGTCATGTATTATAAGGAGAAGGACTCTTCCTCTAATAGTACAGTGCAAGTCCTAGGAGTAAGTAAGGATTTGGAAGGTTTGAGACTCACACAGGAGAATCATCCCCTACAAACTCCTCAGGTTGCTTCCTCAGATTCTGAATCTGATGTAGAACTTCTTGAAGTTAAAGCACCTGCTCCAACAGTTGATCAAATTCCACATGAGGAATTAAATCCTGAAAATGTTGAAGATCAGATCATTGTTGAACCTACTAATCTTGTCACACTTAGAGATCACCCCGTATCTCAAGTAATTGGAGACATTTCAGTAGGAGTCCAGACAAGACATCAACTCAACAAAGATGTGATGTTTGCTTGTTTCCTTTCTCAGGTTGAGCCCCTAATCATTAAAGATGTTGAGCTTGATCCACACTGGATTATAGCCATGCAAGAGGAACTTAACCAGTTTGAAAGATGTAGAGTTTGGACTTTGGTTCCAAGACCAAGAGGCCAACTGATCATAGGCACCAAGTGGGTGTTTAGAAACAAGCTTGATGCCCAAGGCATAGTAGTTAGGAATAAGGCTAGGCTAGTAGCTCAAGGCTATAGACAGGAGGAAGGCATAGATTATGATCAGACCTTTGCCCCTGTAGCTAGACTAGAAGCCATTAGGATTTTCCTAGCCTATGCTGCCTATAAGAAATTTAAGGTCTTCCAAATGGATGTGAAGAGTGCCTTCCTCAATGGAGATTTAAAGGAAGAAGTGTTTGTTGAACAACCACCAGGGTTTGTTTCATCAACCTTACCCACTCATGTGTTCAAACTCCAAAAGGCTCTATATGGACTTAAGCAAGCTCCTAGAGCTTGGTATGAGACCTTAGCAAATTTCCTTCTAGAACACAAGTTTGTGAGAGGTGTAGTAGATAGAACCCTATTTATTAGACATCATAAGGACTCACAACTGTTAGTTCAAATCTATGTAGATGACATTATATTTGGCTCTACTGATCCCAAACTGTGCAAGAGGTTCTCTGAACTAATGCACTCCAAGTTTGAGATGAGCAGCATGGGTGAGTTATCCTATTTCCTTGGTCTCCAAGTGAAACAGTGTGATGATGGTATCTTCATTTCTCAATCAAAATATGCCAGAGAGCTGGTTAAAAGATTTGGAATGTCTGATGCTTCATCAATGAGCACACCTATGGCCTCAAATGCAGTTATTGATTCTGATGTCAATGGCAAGTCTATTGATCAAAAGAACTATAGAGCCATTGTTGGTTCCCTGCTGTATTTGACTGCAAGTAGGCCTGACATAATGTTTGCTACATGCCTATGTGCTAGGTTTCAGGTCAACCCAAAGGAATCTCACTTAACTCTTCTCAAGAGGATCTTGAGATACCTTAAGGGATGCCCTAACTTAGGACTGTGGTACCCAGCTGAGTCAGGATTTGAATTAATTGGATATTCAGATGCTGATTATGCTGGTTGTAGAGTTGACAGGAAAAGCACCTCAGGGACCTGTCAGTTCCTGGGAGAGAGACTTGTCTCTTGGTTTTGTAAGAAACAGGCATCTGTGTCTACTTCAACTGCTGAGGCTGAGTATATAGCAGCGGCTAGTTGTTGTTCACAGATTCTGTAGATTCAAAATCAGCTAGTGGATTATGGGTATACACACTCAAAAACAAAAATTCTGTGTGACAGTACCAGTGCAATATCAATTGCTCAAAATCCTGTGCACCATTCCAGGACCAAGCACATTGAGATTAGACATCATTTTCTGAGAGATAATGTGGAAAAGAACAAGATAGCAATGGAATTTATATCCACAGACCTGCAGAGAGGAGATATTTTCACTAAGCCCCTTGATGAACAAAGGCATTTGTTCTTCCTGAACCAGCTTGGTATGATTAATGGTTCAGAGTAGTGAAAATTTGGATAGTTTTGTTTTCTGTCTAAAATCGTCGAACGACTGCTTGACGATCTTCGACCAGGTCAGAACTATCGTCGACCAACAGTCGACGACAGCTCGTTCGGTAGTAAGGCAGAAATCGTCGATCAACTGGTCAACGATCTCTCCTTAGGTATCTATCGTCGACCAGTGGTGGCTGCTTGTAGTCGGTCGATGTTTTTTGTTTAGTCAAAAATTGACTATCGTCGGTCATTGTTCGACGACCGATTTTATTCCGGATCGACGATCGCAGATTTATATCTGATAGTCGATTTAGGTCTGGAGATTGTCGTCCTTCCGCTCCGTCTTTTCATATTCCATCTTCTGGCTTAGAATTCGCTCTCGAACTCTAATCCCGCGCGATTCTCTTCTCCCCTGCCTTGCATCTCGATTCGTCATTCTCTCTTCAATCTAATGGCGATTCCTTCTGCAGTTCTCTTCGGAATGAAGTTCGACACTGGCTTCTGTGTCGACTTCGATTCTTTCAGCCGATGTGATCAACCCATCCAAGACATTCTGCAGCTGTGTGAAGATCAAGGGCTAAAGAAATTTATGTCATTCTCACCAAAGATTCATATACCAGAGATTCGAGAATGGGTATATACCTCGTCCTCCAGCGACGAAGCGATGACTGGAAAGATAAATGGAGAGGAGGTCATCCTGACTCCTGAAGTTCTGACTGAGTTGTTTGGTCTACCAACCGGTACTGAGGACTATGAGCAAAATTCAGAGGAATATGGCCGCATGCTAACCGTGATGGGCCATGCTGAGGGTATTCCAGCTAAGCTGCTGAAAATAAACCTGTCTCCAGAGTACAAGTTTCTGGCAGACCTGGTAGGCAAGGTCGTTTTGGGAAAGCACTCTGCTCACGACAACATCAACAGGCAACAATTTGCCTTAATGTCAGTGTTGGTGAATAAGACGCAGATTGCCTGGGGAAAAGTTCTGTTTGAACTAATAAGGAGAAAGAACAATCAGAAAGAAGCAAACCTTGCCAGGGTGTTGGGTGTGTTTCTATATGTGAAAGCACCCCTGCTGCTTGTTTCTGCACCCTCCGCAGTCAACGCCAGCAAGAGGTTGGACCCCTCTCTGTTCAAGAAATCTCAGAGAGTTATCAAGAAATCAGCCAGGGTTGATCCTAACCCTCCATCAGACACAAGGGCTGATTCAGCCACTCTCCAGCTTGCTGGGGAAGGCTCAGCAATCCCTTCATCCTCTCTCTTTACCCCTGCATCCTCATCTCCTGCATTACCCTCCACACAATCTGCAGTGCCACCATAACATGCATCTTCCATCTTACATGCATCTCCACCCCAGTCACCCATACCACAACATCTGGCAGCCGCAGCCAGTGTTGACATGGTCACTGCTACCATCCTCACACACTTATCTCAACATGAATCCCACACTCATGCTAATGTTCACCCATCTCCACATGATTCATTTGATCATGTGGTAGATCATACTGCTTCCATTCCATCCACCTCTACATCCTCAGCATTTCAGATAACTCCTGAATTGCTTGCACAAATTGTAGAGCTCATCACTCCATCCATACAAACAATGATTGAGGTTGCCAATGCCCCTCTCATTGCATCCATCAACGCCCTTACTGTAGCCATCAAATCATTTCCACCCTCTGCTGAGCCCTCTTCAGTAAGATGCATGACTCCAGTCCCCACTGAAGTCATGCAGGGGGAGATGTCTGTTGAAGTGGTCTCAGGTGATGCCTTGGCCCTTCAGGACAACTCTTCTCTTCCCCTTACAGCAATTGTAGAAGAACATCAAGAGTTTCCAGAGAAAGAGTCTCTAATGAAAGATCTAGAGCAATCAGAAGGTAAAAACACTTCCTCTAAAGGTTATAATCAGGATTTTAAATTGATATCTTTATCTAACAAAGACATTCACTCCCTAGTGAATCTAGCCTCTGATGAAGATCTCCTAGAGAAAAATAATGAGGAAGTCCTCATGGACTGGTGTGAAAAAGTTTCAATAAACACTACTGACTCAGAAGTAGTGGTTCAACAACTTGAGAATGCTACTACTCAACCAGATGGTATAGTTTTATTTAAGTTTTTAATTAATTCACTCCAACTTGGAGTTAATTTCTTTTTCCTTCCTATCCCATCTCAGCTGCTGATGATCCTGCATCAGTATTGCAAGATGATGCTGCAAATTCCATTGAAGATTTGGAATCCTATCTTAACCTAGACTGTGAGTCCTCACTCACATCTACTCCTCTTGTTCCTTCTTTTCAAGAGAAAATGGTCTCTTATAGACCTGAGTACCTTGATGACCCCTTGATCAAGGACTCTCTCTTCTTTTCCTGTATAGCACTCCTCGTGTGCCTTGCAGAGGTGTCTATCCCTGATGTCGCTAAACATCTAGAAGGAATTATAACCTCCTTCCTAGATGCAAAGTGGTATCCTGTGTAGATCTTCAGGTAACTCTATAAATTACCTGTTGCTGTTCACCTTGGGGGGAATATTTTATTCCCACTTGGTTGTTAACCTATCTTTCTTTATATGCAGGCACAATCAACACTGCTGCTGCTGCTGCTGAAGAAGCTGAGGCTGTGCTAGATTTACCAGAAAAAGCCTCCAAGATGACTGAAAAGGAATCAAGCTCAGGTACTTTAAACCTAGAACAATTTATAGCCTTTGTGGCTGAGAATATTGCCTCTGAGTACATTGAAGGGTTGGCTAATTATCATCTGGATTCCCTAGCCATCTCTCTAGAAAAAGCATCTGCCCCTGCAGATATTATCATCTTTTCTCCTCCTATCCTTACCTATCCTCTATCCATTCCTTCTACTGCAGAACTGGTCCCCAGGATAGTTCCTGACCTGTATCCTAAATCAGAACTCTGGAAGAGCACTCCAAATGTTGATCTTGATGCCCTCCTTGAGCAAGATGCCATTGAGGAAGCAAGAGAAAGAGAAGATAGAGAGAAGCAGAAGGCTGAACATGCTATAACTGCCAAGGATATCTCAAACCTAGACTTTGATGATTATGCTGGCAGAACCTCATCTCACTCCTCTGATGATGATGACTCTGAGGATTCTGATAGCTCCCAGAAAAAGAAAAAGACTGTATCCAAGAAAAGGAAAGCATCTGCTCCTCCTACTGCCAATCCAGACAAGGATGTTCCCTATTTCATTCTGAAGGGAATTGATCCCAAGAGCAAAGAATTTCGACCCTGGATGAGGCTCTCAAAGAATTAGATAAGAGAGAAGAAGAGATCAAAAAGATATGACACTCCTATTCAGAAATTCCCCCCCCCCAGAGGTCCTCCTCCACCTCCTGGTGCTGGAGCCTCTGGAAGTCTCTCTTCTGCCCCATCTGCAAGATCAGCCAGCTCTAACATCTTTCAGTCCTACCAGTGAAGGAGTAACCAAAGCCAGGGAGGCCAAGATGTATCAGGACAAGGAAGAAAAAGAAATGAAAATGTTCTCATGGAACAAATAAAGGAGATGACTTTTCAGCAACCTACTTTCTCTCCTCCTCCTTCTCCTAAAAAGAAAGTTCCAGAATGGAAACCCTCTCCTCCCAGGAGAGGTCCATCCTCCTCATCAAGGAAACCTGCTGCCTCTGAGACAGCTGAAACAAAAGGAAAAAGAGTGGTCTATTCAGAGAAATCCTACAAGAAGTTCATTGAACTTGCTCCTCCAAGATCTCTATATGCTGAAACTAATCCTAAGAAGGCTGCACAAATTCCTTCTGACTCAAGCAAAATAGCCACAGCTCTTCAAAGGAACATGGAGATTGCAGCTCAAGCTGATACTGACAGACCATCCTCTCCATCAGATATGACTGAATCTGAAAGAATTGCCTCTATGGCAAGATTTAAGGAATCTATTGCACTAAGCATGATGGAGAGAGCCAAAGCTCAAGGACTAGACCCTACAGCATATACAACTATGTCTGAATTCAGAGAAAAGGAACTCAGCAAAATTCAAGTAAACTCTGAAATTTTCAATACTGAAGAATACATGAGGTTGCACCCTGCTGCAGTTCTACCAAGCTATGCTGAAAATAAAATTATTGGTGAACACGATCTAATGCTATCCAAAAGACAAGCAGCAAATCCAAACAGAGAAATTATCTTCAAACCAGCTGTAATCCCTAAGAAATCATCTGATGCTAAAACCTCTGATAAATCTGCTTGATACTTTAGTTCTGCTGATTTATGGTTTTATGTTTTCCTGTGGATTGCCTGTGATTTAAATTTTTGGTTAATTTCTGCTTTTGTTATTGTGTGCATTACTGTTTAGATCCGATTGGACAACATAACCCAAATAGGGGGAGATTGTTGGTACCCTAGATGTGATTTGGCTTATGTAATCCCTTTCCAGTCCCTCTTGATCCATATAACTATATATGATCATGTTTAGACTTTGTTTAGTCTCCCTAGGGTAGTTTATATCTGATCTAAAGTTTAGATTAGAAGTTGTAGAATGAATTTTTGGTTAAAGTTTTTTTTCCCGTTCGACCATCGTCGAACGAGGCCTCGCGATCGTCGATCAGTGGTCGACGATAGCAGGGCTATAGAATCGTTGAAGTCAAGACAATTATCGTCGACCGATGGTCGACGATCTCAGAGCAAGCTTATTATGCTCTGAAGGTTGGTCGACGATCTGCTATCAGCAGTTCGACGATCGTGGTCTTGCTTCACGATTTCTGTCTCGACAGATCTTTGCCTTAATCGTCGACATCATGAGATGTTCGACGATATCTGTCTCGACAGATCTCTGCCTTGGTCGTCGACATCATGAGATGTTCGACGATTTCTGTGTTAATAGATTTTCTGCTTTAGTCGACGATATCTTGAGCTGGTCGACGATTGCCGTTCGACGATTTCTGTTTCGACAGATTTCTGCTTTTAGTCGACGATCTGTTAGCTAGGTCGACGATCATCGAACCCCTGTTCGACGATTTCTGTCTGCCTTTAACATTTTGCATTTATTTTATTCCTTGGTTTATTTCCAAGTGTTTTAGCGTGTGGTTAGAAAGATTTTCTGAAGAATGTTTTTGCTAATTTATGGCTTAAATTCAAATGAATTACTTACCAAATATATTATGCATAAATTACGGGATTTCGTATTTTGATAAAGCATTTTTGTCTTATTATACAAAATATATTGCCAGGCTGTATTCTAGCCGTTGGCGGTGTATGCTATTTCCAAGAACGATAAGTCTTTATGCTGAGATTCTTTTTATTCATTTATTTCCTTATTGGGACTGACAGAGAGCTAATAGGTCATTCTATTCCTATTACTATATTCTATTTTGAGATAATCTGTTGCAGGGCTCGAGAATTCAAATCAATAGAGCCGTTCCAAAAGATAAATGAGAAGATATATTTAAGAGAGATTTTTTCTCAGAAAAATAAGACGTTACAAATATAGAGAGATTTTTTAGTGCTGGATTTCTCTCAAGCATCTCCAGAGCAACTCTTCACAATCTCACAATCAGAAGAAGAAAAGTTTTCCTGACGCATAAGCCCAGAGCAATTTCTTTCATTCTCAAGTCTCCTGAGCATCGGCTTAGAGTTTTTCAAGACTTCAGAAAGAGCTCCAGATCTGCTTCACGTGCTCCAGAATCTGAAGACCTGATAAAAATCAGTCTACAGATCTCTGAGGATTTAGTTTCAGTATATCTGAAACTCCTTCATCCTGAAGCAAAGGCTTTCCCTGGACTTCCACTGAGCCAGGGGGAGACTTTGATTCTTTAGAGAATCCACAAGTCTTCTCTAATCTGTATTAACAACAGAGAAGACAATCTAACCCTCTCAACCCCTTTGTAAAAGAGTTTTCACACCTCTTCAAAAGTGAACATTGGTGACAGGGCACCTTATCAACAACCTGTGGTTGAGCATCCTTATCAAAAGCTCAAAGGG
Organism: Platanthera zijinensis; assembly: GCA_039513925.1. Taxonomy (NCBI): domain Eukaryota; kingdom Viridiplantae; phylum Streptophyta; class Magnoliopsida; order Asparagales; family Orchidaceae; genus Platanthera; species Platanthera zijinensis. The sequence goes on from CM077090.1 coordinate 61,310,809, forward strand.
TCTGTTTGATCTACCTGAATCAGATCATTGGTGGCAGGGCACCTTAGAAAAAACCTGTAGTGGATTCCTACCAGGGTGGTAGAAGAGTGGAGTACCTATTAAGAGGGAACCACTATATATCCTGTGTCTCTCTGGCTGTTTTTGTTTAATTGTCTTTTCTGTGGCTGTGATAGAACTACCTAGGATTGCTAGTTGCTGTGATAGGTTTAGAGTTAAACTGAAATTTCAGTTAACTCTCTCACTTGTGCACGTCACTGTGTTAGGCTCTTAGGGTTCAAGTATCAGATTATTTTATTCCGCAAATAAACTCGAAGAGAGCTGACTAGTTATTCATAAAATTTGAATACTCTATTCACCCCCCCCCCCTCTAGAGTAGTTTACAACTTATCCCCTCACTTTCATGACGGTTTTGGGTGTCCTAAAATTTTTAGGGATTGGCTTAAGGGTATAGAATTTTATTTTAATTGTCACTTTTGGGATGACTACAAGAAGGTTAACTTTGCCCGAGAGCGATTAGTTGGTCGAGCCCGATTATTTTGGTTAAACGAAGAGCGTCGTGTTGGTAGCTATCGTTATGCTTGGCCGCACATGCGTAGCCTCCTCTCGGATCAATTTGATCCCGCCTACCTGCGCACTAATAGCACCACACCCGTTAGTACGAATAGTTATGGCACTAGACCCGTATCTGCTTATAGGAGTGACCCTACGCCTCAGGATAGATCATATCCCCAGAGAGGTAGTAATACTCAAAGTGTGTCTTGTCCCACCTATAGGGAACATAAGCCATTTGGACCCCAAAATTTGAACTCGAAAGAGGTTACTATTAGGGTGTTTGCTTCGTTAGCCTCGACATCTAAGCCCTCTAATATAGTGACTGATAACTCTGAGGATTCCTATGTGGATATAGAATCTCTGGATGATGAAGTTAATCAGCTAGGTGAGAGTCTTCCTTCACTTACGATAGTGTTGACTCTCCTGTTGAACCTGAGGATGTGATTAGGACTGAGCCTGTCACTGAGGACGAGGCAAGTTTCACTGACGCTTTTAGTGACGATGAGGATACTGGATATCCCAGTGATTTGGATGAGGATTTCTCCCCTGAGGAATCATCTCCAATCCCCTTCGACTATATTTAAGTCATGGAGTCTTCGGATGACCCTGATTCAGAAGACATTCCAGCAGAGTCGGTAGAGTCATCCGAAGCTGAGAGCGTACCTGTTACTAAATTAGGTGATGACTTGCTAGGACCCGACATTATTAAGGTTGACCCAGGCTTATTAGATATTTCTACGGTATTGGAACAGTCACCTTGGGATGGATGTTCAGTTTGGGATAAGCTTAGTGTTATACATCCGGGAGTTAGTCCTTTGACGTTATCATCGCTGCTTGGGATTCGAGCTAATTTTTATACTCCCCTGGATTCGATATGCCCATCCCCTATTGCTGACTTAGACGATGTCCCAACCTTATGGGAAGAATTGGTCGACATAGAATGTGAAGCTGTAGTAGATTTACCCCGCGAGGAAATATTATCTTTGGATGACGGTAGCACTGAGGGCCCGATAGATTTTTCTTTGATGACAGCCCCTTTGCCTGAGGCACAAGGTAGTTTAGAAGTTTTATCGGATATAAATTTGCCTACCTTAGGGACGATCACTGAAGCTAAATTGAATAAAATATCTAATGCATTAGAAGACATGTCGGCTGATTTGGTGGATTCATTCTGTGGTGAAAAGTTAACTGAGGATGAGTTTTTAGTGAGGACGAATCCACTATTCGAGTTTACTTTTGATTTTAATGGCTTTCAACCGGAGGCATTCTCCTGGACGCTTAATCCATGTTTTGACGTTGAGTGTGACTTGGTTCCCCCTACGGAGTCAACCCTGTCGACTCTCCCTCCGGTACCCTTAGCTCGAGTAGATGAGTTCGTCATTTTTAGCCCTCTATATTTAGAGAAGTTTATTATTCCCGCCTTCCCGTTAGACTTACTTATAAAGATGTGGGTGAACGTAGTTGGTGACGAGCATTTTCTGAAAGCCTATTATTATGATATTTTTAAATCTAATTTTAATACCAAATTTAAAACGATAACATTAGGCTCCACTGATTTGATTTTTGAACTGAAAGAGCCCGTGCCACCTGACTTAATTCCGTTATTTTCTACTATTAATTCCATTCATGTTGCACATGGGTTCTCCCCTCATGGTTTTAATTTAATTAGGCGCATTTTTCATTTCTTGATCCTTCTAAATGTGTCCATTAAATTACTTGCTATATTGTATCAAATAATCTTCCACCGCTATATGAAAGATTTGGTTTTGGTTTGTCTCACCCCCGAACGGATGCCCCCGGGCACCTTAGAAATATTAACGAATCGGCTAGTCTACTTTTTACGGATTTTACGGAAATATGGTGACATGACGTTTCTATTAAAATTTTCCACTGATTGGGGCATAGCTCCTATTTTCATCGTTACATATTTTACGCTTTATGCTTTAATGCCACTTGAAATGTCTACCTCTCCGTATATATTTTCCACTATGTTTTCTATTGGGTTGGGTGGTGATAGTTTTCTAGAATCGTTCTCCTTCTCGGTCTCCATCGGAGGTATGTTGGTGGATGTTGTTGAAATTCTTTTTCCTTTTTTGGCTAATGCATATTTAAGGTCCTTCCAAGACCACCTTGTGTCATTGTTGCGCGCTAGGGTTCGAAGAAATAAACGCAACCGAACTAGCAACCCGATGAGGCAAGTATACCTATCGAATTGTAGCAAGGGGACACAAGTGTCGTATTAAGATCCGGGAACTGTTGGCTAAGCTTACTCACACGAACGCTATTATCTTATCGACGGAAAAACTAGGGTTTTAGAAAAACTAAGTGCAGGGGAGAAAGTAAAGCTATTCTAGAAAAAGAAACACTGCAATTAAGAGGGCTATTAAGTAAACAACTAAGCTAGAACGGAAACTACTGCAGTTAATAAAAGAGCACAATATATGAGATTACTACAAAAGGTAGAACAATATGAAATGGAAATGCACCCGATCGAGATTCACCTCGGCTAAAGACGATTAAGAAAATGCGATAAAAATCTAAACTTAATAGGATAAGGGTCCTTGACCGTGGAGGTTCCTAAAGCTTGAACACGCTTCTCTCGAAGTCGTGCCCAACTGAGTTTAGGAAGGTCCGACCGACTCTCGTCTAAATCGGAGGCCTAAAACTCGCTTTACGCGGTGAACCCCACTATTGGATTTTACTCCAATCCGGGAGATTTGGACGTCTGCCTCTCTCGAGGGGTGCGTACAACTCCCTTTACTCTTGAATGCTCACTTCATTCTTTCGGCCTCTCGGCTAGCCCAGAATGAAAGCAAAGGCGGAGAGTATATATCGAAAATATACCTCCGACCCGTGATAAATCAAGAGTAATTCAAGGCCCTAACCTAAAAAGAAAAGATTAATTGAAACATCATAACATAATCGCTCTAACCTCGGATCATCAAGATCGAGTACAAGGAGGATTAGTTAATCATAATGGAGTGAAGGGGGAAGATGAGTAGAAAAGCATAAGAAGAACACAAACTAAAAAAAACACTTTTATTAATAAAAAGGGCAAGTTACACTATTGAAAATTAAAGTTACAAGTGCATGAAAATTAAACCCTATTCTAGCCCTACATTAAGCACTAAGCAAGAAGAAAATTACATTAAAAGCTAGCACAAACTATGATTAAACTAGGGTTAACCAAAAAGTACAAAGAGAGGGGGAGAGAGAGAGAGAGAAAGCATGAAAAAGGATCAATAAACAAAGGGGCAGCACCTCCCCCACTCAACCAAAGCTTGCTGAAATGGGGGGGAGGGGGGCTCAATTTATAGATTTTTTCTCGGGTTGGTCACGCCCTCCGACACGCCCTAGGGGGGGCGTGTCAGGGGGCGTGACAGGTACGGATTTGACCTCGGGCTCTGGATTCTGGCGGGAGGGATGATTGCTTCGGTACGTCGGTGGTCACGCCCTAGGTCACGCCCGTGACAGGGGGGCGTGACAGGCATGTCATGTCCAAATCATTGGTCGGAAATCCGTCAGTCGCCGAAAAAGGAGGGTGTCACGCCCATGTCACGGGCGTGACATGGGGCGTGACAGTACTATTTGCGTGCTGAGACGGAACGACATTTAATGCGGCGGCAGGCTTTGCGGCAGAGGGCGACACGCCCATGTCACGCCCGGTGACACGCCCGGGGAGGGCGTGACAGGGGGGCGTGACAGCGGTTTTGGCCGTTATCTGTCCCTTCCAGCAGGTGTCCTCGGGATCGGGTGACACGCCCAAGGTCACGCCCAAGGAGGGCGTGACAGGGGGGCGTGACAGGCCATTTTGGCGATTTTTCTGAAAACCTGCAAAAAGACAGGAAAAAGTTAGTGGCAATAAAATTTACATAAAAAGGATAAAAATAAACTAATAATAGACATAATTTGTACAATATAAAATATAAAATACGATAATAGTTTAGGCTACAAAACGTATTATCAAATTCCCCCAAGCTTAAGCTTTGCTTGTCCCCAAGCAAAAATATAAAAACTAGATATTTATAAAAAGGACTAATCAAAAACTTCTAATTATGCCTACACAAGTACTATGCGAAATTCTTAGTAGGGAAAAGGTGAAATGTAAGTCTAAAACAATTATTTAGGTATGGTAAAACTTTTATAAACTTTACTTAATAAAAACAAATCATCCAAAATTTTAGCGAGATTTTTTTTTAAATGGACTTAAGTAAAGCAACAAAAATGAAAAACACGCATTGAGTTGTTACTAGATCCACGCAACGCATTATAATTATATCAATTTAATTATCAAAAATCTAGGTTTAAATCTAAAACCAAAACTGATTTACTGTTTTTCTTTTCTTAGTTGTTAAATAAAAAACAAAAAGCGTGAATCAAAAGGACTTAAATAGGACAGAAACGTTTGGTTTAGGAAAATGATTAGGAGTGGAATTCAAAGATAAACGTGAAGGTTTAAAATCACACTAAACCAAAACAAAGAGTTTCAAAAACTTTCATAAAAATATGTACACATTTTTTTTCTTTTTCTTTTTCTTTTTCATTTTTTTTTTTTTTTCTTTTTTTTCAAAACAAAGGCCACAAATATTTTTATTTTCCTTTTTGAGTTGGCCAAACAAAAATAAACATCACTTTTGAACATACTTCCTTTTTTTTTCGAAAACCTTTCTCCACAAAAATCACAAAATACCCTATCAAAAATCGTCAAAATAATTTATGAAACTCAAAAAGGCTAGTGCGATTCGATAGGTTGGAAATTTTGGCTTTGGTGAAACTGAAATGAAGAGAGGAGCTATCAAATGAAATCGGAAAAAGGCTCAAAAACGGCTAACTAGTGGTAAAAGATATTTTAGGTTGGCAGGAAAGCTCAAACGAAAACAAAAATGGCCTAAATCATTTTCACGCTTTTGAATTTATTTAAAACAAAGGTTTGAAAAATTTTCAAAAAGCGAGTCCTAGATAATAAAAGAAGATTGATGAAATTAACTTGAAAATAGAAATAATAGGTGACTTGGATCGTTCACATCTACTACGTTATTCAAAAGTTGACTTTACAAAAGTTATTCAAAAACGAGAAAGAAAATAGTGGATGATGAATTTTTTTGAGAAAGTAAAGGAAATAAACAACAAAAAACCATAATAGAAATGCGAGTTTTAGAAAAATATTTCACCTTAACGTGCTACCGTGAATTAGAAACACAGCATGGCCAACATTTTACTTGTGAAACATAATTAAAAAGGACGATTAGAAATATTATAATTAACTAAGTTGTTTATAGGAGATTTTGAGTAAAACAAAACTAAAAACTAGGGGTACTATTGAAATACCAAAATGTCTAAACTATTCAAAAATACATATATATTTTTTATTTTGAGAAATATTCTCTTTTTTTGGATTTTGGAAAATTTTTCTCTTTTTTGGAATTTTAAGATATTCATTTTTTTTTTTTTAGAACTATTTACAAAAAAGGAAATTATTTACACTAAGCAAAAATGAAGGAGGAAATCCTCCCCCAAGCTTAAAACAGACATTGTCCTCAATGGCTAAAGAAGGGGATTGGAGAAGGAGAGAAAAATAAAGTGCAGAATTGAAAAGACATAATTGAAATACAGGTACTTCCCCGGATTTATTTGCTGCGAAAGCTGAGTGATGTCGATCCCCGAATGTCTTCTTTGGACTTTGTGATGGATTCAGCAATGTTGGAGCAGGCGATCGCAGAAGCTTCAGCTTGTCGGAGCCGTCCGAGGCAAAAATTGTAAAATAAAGAAAACAGAAAAAGATAACTTGGGTTGCCTCCCAAGAGCGCCCTTTGGTTAAAGCGTCGTTGAGCTCGACGCATCAAAAATAATATTGTCCAAAAAACATTATTGTCCCGAAATAAAATTGTTTTTGGCAAAAAAAAATAAAAATTTCAAGATTAAAGTTCGTGAAGCAGAAACTTAATAGTGTCTGGACTGACATCATCATCACCAGAGAAATACAGTTTAAGACGCTGACCATTCACTTTGAAATTACCCTTATCAGGGTGAGAAATTAAAACAGTTCCATAAGGAAATACTTCTAAAACAGAAAATGGGCCAGACCAGCGAGATTTTAATTTGCCCGGAAATAAACGTAAACGACTGTTATATAACAGGACTTGGTCGCCCGGCTTAAAGTTTTTAGGGTGCCTTAAGTGTTTATCGTGTAAACGCTTCGTCCGCTCTTTATAAAGTTTATTATTTTCATAAGCATAAGAGCGCCACTCGTCGAGTTCATTTAGTTGAAATTTTCGAAGGTCACCGACTGAGTGGGGATCGAAGTTTAAAAATTTTAAGGCCCAAAAGGCGCGGTGTTCTAACTCCACGGGCAGATGGCACGATTTTCCATAGACCAGCCGATACGGCGTACATCCGAGGGCGGTTTTGTACGCTGTTCGGTAGGCCCATAGAGCATCGTCAAGTTTGGTTGACCAGTCTTTTCTAGAAGTTGAAACAGTCTTTTCTAATATTCTTTTTATTTCTCTATTTACTACTTCGACTTGACCGTTAGTTTGGGGGTGGTAGGCAGTGGACAGTTTATGCGTAACGCCGTATTTAGTAAGGATTTTTGAAAATTGCGCGTTACAGAAATGGGAACCCCTATCGCTAACGATTGCGCGTGGCGTACCGAATCTAGAAAATAATTTTTTTAAAAACATGACTACAACTCGGGAGTCGTTCGTAGGAAGAGCTTGGGCTTCAGCCCATCGTGAAACATAATCAACAGCAACTAAAATATATTTGTTTCCGAAGCTAGAAGGAAGGGGGCCAACAAAATCAATTCCCCAGAGGTCGAAAATTTCGCACTCTAAGAAATAATTTTGCGGCATTTCATTTTTATTAGAAATATTGCCCGACCGTTGGCAACTATCACACCTGCTCACAAAGGCTTGCGCGTCTTTAAACAGGCTAGGCCAGTAAAAACCCGCGCAAAGCACCTTATGGGCGGTGCGAGCAGCTTGATAGTGCCCACCTGTCGGACCTTCATGCAAATGTTTTAGAATATCAATTCCTTCATCAAAAGAAACACATCTCCTTATCACTTGATCCGCACAAATTTTGAAAAGATGCGGGTCTTCCCAAAAGTAGTTCTTCAGCTCAGAAAAGAATTTCTTCTTCTGCTGAGAGGAGAACTCTTTTGGGAGCACCCGGGCCACTAGATAGTTGGCGATGTGTGCGAACCAAGGAGAAGTAGATGTATTAACTAAAAGCAGCTTCTCATCAGGAAAATAATCATTAAAAGATTTTTCATTTAATTTTTCTATAAAGGGGTTATCTAATCTTGATAAATGGTCGGCGGCCAAGTTTTCGGCTCCTCGCTTATCACGGATCTCTAAGTCAAACTCCTGGAGGAGTAAGACCCAGCGAATCAAGCGAGGCTTGGCATCCGTTTTGGCAAGAAGGTACTTGAGGGCCGAGTGGTCCGTAAAAACAATGATTTTTGAAAGTGTAATGTAAGGGCGAAATTTATCAAATGCAAATACTACGGCTAAGAGCTCCTTCTCGGTTGTGGTGTAATTTTCTTGTGCAGATGTGAGGGTTTTACTAGCGTAATAGATGGGGTGGAAGTTCTTAGATATGCGTTGACCTAATACGGCTCCCACCGCAAAACTACTCGCATCGCACATAATCTCGAAGGGAAGGTCCCACACCGGAGCTATCATAATTGGTGCGTTAATTAACTTTTCTTTAATTGATTCAAAGGCAGAATTACAAGAGTCATCAAAAATGAATGGAGCGTCTTTTTCTAAGAGATGGGTGAGGGGCTTAGTGATCTTGGAGAAGTCCTTTATAAAACGACGATAAAAACCAGCGTGGCCTAGGAAACTTCTTATAGCTTTTATGTTTGTAGGTGGCGGCAACTTCTCAATAACTTCTATCTTGGCAACGTCTACCTCAATACCTTTAGCAGAAATTTTATGACCCAAAACTAACCCTTCCCTCACCATAAAATGGCATTTTTCCCAATTTAGGGCAAGGTTAGTTTCTTCGCATCGTTCTAAGACTTTTTCGAGGTTTTCTAAACATCTATCGAAGGTATCGCCGAACACGGAGAAATCGTCCATGAATACCTCCATAATGCTTTCTACGTACTTGTCAAATATTGCGAGCATACATCGTTGGAATGTAGCCGGCGCATTGCATAATCCAAACGGCATTCTCCGGTACGCGAAGGTGCCGAAGGGACAAGTAAACGTAGTTTTCTCTTGGTCCTCGGGGGAGATGGGTATTTGAAAGTACCCCGAGAGGCCATCGAGAAAACAATAAAAGCTATGGCCGGAGAGACGTTCTAAAATCTGGTCGATAAACGGTAGAGGAAAGTGGTCCTTACGGGTGGCGTCATTTAACTTACGGTAATCTATGCACATACGCCAACCCGTCACCGTCCGTGTCGGGATTAATTCATTATTCTCATTACTAACTACGGTTATCCCTCCCTTTTTTGGAACTACCTGAACGGGGCTAACCCACTTACTGTCTGATATAGGGTAGATAATTCCTGCGTCTAATAGTTTCATAACCTCGCCCTTAACTACTTCTTTCATATTCGGGTTTATACGGCGCTGAGGTTGGATAGAGTTACGCGAATTATCTTCCATTAAAATTTTATGTGTACAGAAAGATGGGCTTATGCCCTTGATATCAGAAATTTGCCAAGCAATAGCCCGGCGATGCTTACGTAGAACTAGAAGAAGTTTATCGTTCTGCGTATCCGTGAGGTAGGCCGAAACGATAACTGGTAACTTGGAGTCTTTTTCTAAGAAAGCATACTTAAGGTGTTCGGGAAGTTCTTTAAGTTCTAGGGTAGGGGGTTCTTCATAAGAGGATTTTGAGATTCTTTCTTTTTCAAAAATAATATCTTCATAAACTTTTTTATAAGGAACGTAATAAGGGGTGGGGCTAGCAGCCAAGACGGCTTCTTGTGCAGATTCAGTGGTAAGAAAAGAGGAAGAACAAAAATCAGAAAACTCTTTTTCAAACTCAGAAAGACAATAAGAAGATTCATCACTTCCTTGCAGTGATTCTGTTGTAAGAGAAGAGGAGCAAAAAGTAGAAAATTCTTTTTCAAAGTCGGCGAGGCAGTAGGAAGAATCATCACTCACGGCGTCTATGAAAAAACATGAGTCATCGTTCGCTAAGGTGTTCTTCATCGAAGGGGTGATCGGAAATGTGACTTCGTCGTCGCCTACTCGAAGAAAGAGCTTACCATTGCTTACGTCAATGATGGCTCGGGAGGTGGCAAGGAAGGGTCGGCCAAGGATCAGGGGAACCTCGACGTCTTCTTCGATGTCCAAAATGACAAAGTCCACCGGGAAGATGAACTTGTCGACTTTCACTAGAACGTCCTCCACTATTCCTAACGGGTACTTGACGGATCTATCGGCTAGCTGGATACTCATACGCGTGGGGTTAAGGCTACCAATCCCTAACTTTTTGAACAACGAAAAGGGCATCAGGTTTATACTTGCGCCTAAGTCGGCTAACGCGTGTTTAACAAAGAGATCACCGAAGACACACGGGATAGAGAAACTACCCGGGTCACTGATTTTCTTCGGCAAACCGTTTGTTAAAACGGCGGAGCACTCGGCGTTAAGCGTGACGTGCGAAAGATTCTCTAACTTCTTCTTGTTTGTGAGGAGGTCTTTAAGATATTTAGCGTATTTCGGCATTTGCGAAATAGCTTCGTGGAAGGGAAGATTAATGTGGATTTGTTTGAAGATTTCTAAGAAGCGGGAGTACTGATCATCTTGACGTTGTCTATTAAGTTCAGAGGGGTATGGAGGAGTTAAATTATTTTTGAAGATGGGTGGTGGAGTGAGATTATTTTCTAAAGTGGGGGTGATTACTTCTTCAGCAGAGGGTGGAAGCGGAGCGGAGCTTTGATTTTTAAAAGCAGAAGCGGAGCTTGCCTCGGGTTCTTCACTTACCATACCGGAGACTTGCTTCCCACTCCGAAGAGTTATAGCTTTCGCTTGCTCTCTCGGGTTGGGTTCGGTATTGGAAGGAAGAGACCCTGCGGGTCGCTCAGAAATTATTTTCGCGAGCTGTCCTACTTGATTTTCTAGACTTTTTACGCTTCCGGTTAACGTTCTTATAGTGGCGTCATTTGTGGTGATATATTTAGAAAGTAATTCCTCCAAGCTTGGAGGTTTTGGGTAATTTTGAAGAAGTGGTGGTGGTGGTGGTTGTGCAGAAAAATCATTTTGCGGAGGTGGGCGCATCGCATTCGATGGATTACTCCATGAAAAGTTCGGGTGATTTCTTAAAGCGGGGTTATAACTATTCGGAAAATTAAAACCAGGCGGATGAAAATTCGCAGCAGAAAAATTATTAAAAGCAGTTCTAGGCAAATTATTAACATAATCTAAATGTTCTGGAGTAGGGGTTGCAGATTCCCATACCTGAGGGGCGGAGGCAGCAGTCATCTCCGTGATTTTTTTGCTTAGGATTTCTACTTGCAGAGCGAGCTGGGAGACGTTGTCCACTTCATAGATACCTGCAGGCTTGTTCGGGCGGGACCTAGGCACATTCCACTGATAAGTGTTCATGGCCATGTCCTCAAAAAGCTCAAGAGCGGCTTCCGGGGTCTTATGATTTAAAGTACCGCCAGAAGCTGCGTCTATCATTTGCTTCGTGCTTTGATTTAGCCCGTTATAAAACGTCTGCACTTGTAACCATACAGGCAGCGCGTGATGTGGGCATCGTCTTAATAATTCTTTAAATCTCTCCCAGGTTTCGTAAAGGGTTTCAGAGTCTATTTGTCCAAAGGCAGAGATGTCGTTCCTAAGTTTTGCAGTTTTAGCTGGCGGAAAATACTTCGCCAAAAATTTTTCAGTTAATTCATTCCAAGTGGTTATGCTATTTTTCGGAAGTGTGTTAAGCCACTGCTTAGCTTTAGTTCTTAGAGAGAAGGGGAAGAGTCTTAGCCTTATCGCATCATTTGTGACACCATTTATCTTGAAGGTGTCGCAAATTTCAAGAAAGCTAGCTATATGTGCGTTCGGATCTTCATCTTGAAGTCCGTCAAATTGCACATATTGCTGCACCATTTGAATTATGCTAGGCTTTAGTTCAAAGTTATTATTTGCTATAGTAGGGCGGACTATACTCGATTCTGTTCCCTCGAGGTTCGGTCGTGCATAATAGGACATAGTCCTTTGCACGGCCTCATCTACGTTGGGTTCTTCCATTCTTAAAGTATTAAATGACTCGGAGTCCTCAACCGGCACTTGGATGGTAGGACCTTGAAATCGCGATCTTCTCCGAAGAGTACGCTCAATTTCGTGGTCCAAGTCCAAAATAACCGACGGACTCCCGCGGGTCATGCACTAAAAGAACAGAAAAGAAGAAGAGAAAGAGAAAAAGGATAAACTAGAAAGAAAAACTAGATTTAGAAAATTAAATTAAATTTTTTTTTTGAAATAGATTTTTTTTTTTATAGATTAACTCCCGAACTTCCCAAGGACTACCCCGTGAAGGGTTCGCAAGGTACTAGACAAGACAGTGGCGCTTAAAGCCCTTTGCCCTTTTCGAGAGAATTAGGTGGCGTAGAAAAATTGTGAGGTTGGTTTCTATTAAGAGCGGTGATAAAATTTTTTTGATTTTTTTTTTTTTAAACTTTAAAGAAAGGGGATGAGAAAGAGAAGAGATAAAATTAATAGGTTCGTGTTTTCAAAATATCAACGGAAGTTGGCTCCCCGGCAACGGCGCCAAAAACTTGTTGCGCGCTAGGGTTCGAAGAAATAAACGCAACCGAACTAGCAACCCGATGAGGCAAGTATACCTATCGAATTTTAGCAAGGGGACACAAGTGTCGTATTAAGATCCGGGAACTGTTGGCTAAGCTTACTCACACGAACGCTATTATCTTATCGACGGAAAAACTAGGGTTTTAGAAAAACTAAGTGCAGGGGAGAAAGTAAAGCTATTCTAGAAAAAGAAACACTGCAATTAAGAGGGCTATTAAGTAAACAACTAAGCTAGAACGGAAACTACTGCAGTTAATAAAAGAGCACAATATATGAGATTACTACAAAAGGTAGAACAATATGAAATGGAAATGCACCCGATCGAGATTCACCTCGGCTAAAGACGATTAAGAAAATGCGATAAAAATCTAAACTTAATAGGATAAGGGTCCTTGACCGTGGAGGTTCCTAAAGCTTGAACACGCTTCTCTCGAAGTCGTGCCCAACTGAGTTTAGGAAGGTCCGACCGACTCTCGTCTAAATCGGAGGCCTAAAACTCGCTTTACGCGGTGAACCCCACTATTGGATTTTACTCCAATCCGGGAGATTTGGACGTCTGCCTCTCTCGAGGGGTGCGTACAACTCCCTTTACTCTTGAATGCTCACTTCATTCTTTCGGCCTCTCGGCTAGCCCAGAATGAAAGCAAAGGCGGAGAGTATATATCGAAAATATACCTCCGACCCGTGATAAATCAAGAGTAATTCAAGGCCCTAACCTAAAAAGAAAAGATTAATTGAAACATCATAACATAATCGCTCTAACCTCGGATCATCAAGATCGAGTACAAGGAGGATTAGTTAATCATAATGGAGTGAAGGGGGGAAGATGAGTAGAAAAGCATAAGAAGAACACAAACTAAAAAAAACACTTTTATTAATAAAAAGGGCAAGTTACACTATTGAAAATTAAAGTTACAAGTGCATGAAAATTAAACCCTATTCTAGCCCTACATTAAGCACTAAGCAAGAAGAAAATTACATTAAAAGCTAGCACAAACTATGATTAAACTAGGGTTAACCAAAAAGTACAAAGAGAGGGGGAGAGAGAGAGAGAGAAAGCATGAAAAAGGATCAATAAACAAAGGGGCAGCACCTCCCCCACTCAACCAAAGCTTGCTGAAATGGGGGGGAGGGGGGCTCAATTTATAGATTTTTTCTCGGGTTGGTCACGCCCTCCGACACGCCCTAGGGGGGGCGTGTCAGGGGGCGTGACAGGTACGGATTTGACCTCGGGCTCTGGATTCTGGCGGGAGGGATGATTGCTTCGGTACGTCGGTGGTCACGCCCTAGGTCACGCCCGTGACAGGGGGGCGTGACAGGCATGTCATGTCCAAATCATTGGTCGGAAATCCGTCAGTCGCCGAAAAAGGAGGGTGTCACGCCCATGTCACGGGCGTGACATGGGGCGTGACAGTACTATTTGCGTGCTGAGACGGAACGACATTTAATGCGGCGGCAGGCTTTGCGGCAGAGGGCGACACGCCCATGTCACGCCCGGTGACACGCCCGGGGAGGGCGTGACAGGGGGGCGTGACAGCGGTTTTGGCCGTTATCTGTCCCTTCCAGCAGGTGTCCTCGGGATCGGGTGACACGCCCAAGGTCACGCCCAAGGAGGGCGTGACAGGGGGGCGTGACAGGCCATTTTGGCGATTTTTCTGAAAACCTGCAAAAAGACAGGAAAAAGTTAGTGGCAATAAAATTTACATAAAAAGGATAAAAATAAACTAATAATAGACATAATTTGTACAATATAAAATATAAAATACGATAATAGTTTAGGCTACAAAACGTATTATCAGTCATACAGGTTCTTATTCCCCGCCGATGACCTCCCAGACGAGTACTCGCAGGCATACTCATCAGTGATGAGTCGTTTTAAGAGGGGGAGGATTGATGGAGCTGACTCCCCACGATATGTCGCCAAGGAGCGTCCTCCCTCTGATGATGATGGTGACCCGATTGATGGAGCCGACTCCCCACGATATGTCGCCAAGGAGCGTCCTCCCTCTGATGATGATGGTGACCCGATTGATGGAGACAACGGCCCGCAACATTTTAAAGACAGCGATGGCGTGCTTACGGATGTTCATGTGGAGCATCGTCATAATACCCATCCTGAACGCAAGCCAACATATTAATAATAATTAATAATTATTAATTAATTTTTATGCTTTGTTTTATTTTTGCAATGTTATTTAATTTCATGTTTTTAATTTTCATTTCATGTGTAATGATGGGTGCGTATAACCATCATGTAGTATTTTAATTATTTTATTTCATGAACTATGATGGGTGCATATAACCATCATATGTTCAATTTGAATTTTGAATTTGAAGTTTGTTTGGAGGAAGATTGAGTGGTGTAGCCTATATATAGGCATGTATCCTTCATGTTTTAATTAGTGAATGAATGAAAAGAAAACCAATTTCAAGAATTGAAATCCCCCTCCTCTCCAAGGCAAGTTTCGGCCCTCCCCCTTCTTCTTCCTCTTTGGCCGCCGGCCACCTCTCCTCCTCTCTCAATCTCGGCCTCCCTCCTTCTTCATTTCCTCTACTCCCTTACAAACCCGACCCCTCCTCCAACCTCCAAGCCTCCACCTCCTCTCTCACAAAATCGGCCACCACCAAACTCCAACAACCCGAGCCCCTCCCTCCACCACAAAATATTAGCCGCCAACCACCAACACCAACAAGCCTGACCCCTTCCTCATCCCCATCCTAAATCCAAATATCACTTTCCAAATTAAGCTCTTAGCCTACCATACTAGAAATATTTCATTCCTTAAATATTTCTCAATCCACCACCTTTTCTCTCTCCTGCCTTATTTGGAGATATTTGTTTCCATATTTAGAAGATTCCGCCGGGACTTTTCCAAATACAGCGTGACACGAAGAAGGCGACGAATTTCTCTCCCTCCAGCGTATCTCTGGTGGTGCCATTGAGGAACGATTCTAGTTGAGCGTAACCGGATTCATCCAATCCGGTTGGGTAACGAAAATCTCTACTTAACGTGTTTCTCTTCCTTAGATAAATCTTGTGGCTTTGGCAAATTGCGTATTTTGTGTAACGCTTGATTTTTTCGTGGTTTATTTTATTTTAGTTATTGTCTTGTTTATCGTATTTTCGTTTAAGTTCGTGAGGCGTGGCGGCCCTCGTTTGTATTTTGTTGGGAGAGAACCACCTTTGCCCGAATCTTTTGTTTTCGGTGGTTTCTCTTTTGGTACAACACGCTCGATCGAACCGTGTGGGTTCTTTTCGCTTGAGAGGACCTTGGCCTATCGCCTTGGTACTATCTTGAAGGGCTTTGTGAACCCTCCGTAATTGTTGTTTAGTAATTATATTAATTAAACCGCTGCGACGTTAAATGCTAGAGTGTAACGTGAGAATTATTCGAGAGTGTCGCGTTAATTTGTTGGTCACCAAAACGCTCGAAAGAGCGGGCCTACATCATGTGTGTGTGTGAGTATATGTGTGTGTTAGTGTATATGTGTGTGTGTGTGTGTGTGTGTTCGCGATTTCACTTCAGGTATTCGCATTATCTTTAAATTTACCTGCTTTTAACTTCTCTTTTATAGAGATTAGCAGGTGTTCGCGAGTTAACTTCAGGTTCTCATGGTATATTTTAAATATACATTATTTTTACATCTCCTTTATAGAGATTAGTAGGTGTTCGCATGTTCACTATAGTTACTCACATTATATTTTTAATACACCTGCTTTTGACTTCTCCTTTCTAGAGATTAGAAGGTTTTCACGAGTTCACTTCAGGTACTCATGTTATATTTTAAATTTGCTAGTTTTTGACTTCTATGATGTAGAGATAAGGTGTTCATGAGTTCAAATAAACAAAAAAATGAATCACAAAACAAAATGAAGTAAACATAGCATGAAAACTGAGATAACTGATAGAATAAATAAGCTATTAGTACCTTTATAGAGCTATGTACCCAGATTATTCACAGAAGCAAAGAAAATAGACAAATTAAATGTTCTATTGAGAGTCAGAAGGCTTAGCAAATTTTATTATCCTGTTTGGATCATGAGCTTGCTTCATAGTCATGGTCATATCAGCATCACCAATAGTCACTTGTGAGGTAGTTCTTGGAACCACTGCTTTAGGATGTAAACTCATGTATTCATCAGCATTGAATAATTTTCCTACTTGATATCTTTCAAATTCTTTCTTCCTGTAGCTAGACATAGTAGAGAACTGAGAAGTGTCTTGACCTTTTTCCTTGGCTTGCCTGATTTGAGAGAGAGCCATAGATTCCTTGAATCTAGCCATTCTTGTAGTTGGACTAGTTTCAGGATCATAAGCTGGAATTGGAGGTTCTTCAGGGCTATTAGCTTTGTCAGGAGATGGAGGAGGGGAAAATGTTGGATTAGAAATACTCTATTGAGCTGACTGATATCTGGAATAAGACTGATGTCTCTGTTTATGCTGACTGTCTCCATAAGAATGAGAAGGTCTTCCCTGTCCCTGATAAGTTTTGATGAGTGAAGGTTTAGTGAATCCTTCTGAGCTATGAGATAAAGTTCCTGAGGCACCTGCAGCTGGAGGAGGAGAAGGAGGAGGATCTCTTCTGAACCTTTGTGGGGGAGGAGAATACCTCCTACTTTTCTTCCTTGCTTTTTGTTCATTTTTAAATAGCCACATCCATGCTGGCATATCCTTATATGGAGTTATGTTTTGTAGGATATAGTATGGTGTATCATTGGTATTTTCAGGTTTGGGAGCAGGTGGAGGTGGAGCTTTCCTTTTCTTTGAGGCTTGCTTCCTCTTAGGATCATTATCAGAATCATCATCATCATCAGATTGTTGTTGAGGATTGACATACATTTCATCAATCTGACTGATCAGATCCTTGGGAATTTCTTTACTGGCTAGAGTGGGAACAACTTCATCTTTAGCTGCTTCAGCTTTCACGACAATGTCCTGATTGACTAGATCATCCAAACTAGGAATAGGGCTATCATCTATGATATAAGTTGGCCCAGAAGGGCTAGATCTTTGTTCATATAATACTGCTGGAGGAGCTGTCAGACTTTCCTTTATACTGGCTAACACTTCTGAACTTGTAGGGGAGGTGTAGCATACTATTGCTCTGGATGATTGAGGTGGAGAGGAGAGGCAGAACTGAATATAGGATCAAAAAAATTTCAGCTGATTATGTAGATTTACTTTAGATTTAATGAAGTAGACCCTTCCAGGCAAAACTTCTAGCAAGCTGGTCTCTTGAGCATTGGATACTATAATATATGTACACTGATTATCTACATCTGCTCCTGAGTCAGTTGTCTCTATATCAGCTGATTCCATATAAGTATCAAGAAACTATAGAAAATCTGATTCCATGTCAACATTACTTCCTGCTGCTACTGCTTCTACTGCTGCTACTGCATCATTAAGTGTAATATCAACATTTGTTCCCATTGTTGCTGCAGGTTCTGATGCTGCTACTTCATCATTAAGTATCTCCCCCTGCCTGGTTTAAGTATGAACTGAAGCCAGGCCCCCAGATGAAGAGAGGGTAGAAGTGAGGGTAGAGATTTGAGTAGAAAGAGAGGATATGGAGATAGACAGAGGTGAAATTGGTTCTTGCAATGATGGATTGGAGGATAGGCTTGAGGAGCTGAAGAAGTGGTTGGATGATAGAGGAATTCAAAGATGTGGAGTCAGATGTTTGAGCAGGAGGTTGTTGAGAAGGTATAGAGGTAGTGATGATAGTTGCTGGAGGAGATGGTTGATTGGAGGTTTCTGGAAGGGGGTCCTGTTGAGGGGATTGTTTAGGAGGAGTGTTCAGAGGAGATGACAGTAGATTGAAGGATGGGATTGAAGAGAGAGTGGAGAAGGGGATATCAGCAAGATGAGCTGGAAGAGGAGATTAGGGAGGAGTAGGGATGGATGTATCAGCCCTAGGAGAGGGAGAATTGGATGGAATATGTGTAGGGGAAGAAGGAATTGGAGATGTTGGTGGTGTAGGGGTATGTATTAGAATTAAAGTAGAGGCTGGGGTTTGTTGAACTTGAGGCTGAGATGGAGCTTGATAATCAGGAGGAGGTGGAGTGGTGGATGGAATCTCTGCAGATGGGGTGAGGAGTGGGAGATAAAGCCCTTGTACTTTCAGAAGTTCTGGTGGAAGAGGAAGGAGCCTTGGTTGGCTTTGTAATGGTCCTCTCCCACTTGCCAAAAAGAGCACAGGTAAGTCTCTTTGAGGCATTAATGGATATGGTCGGCGAGACTAGGGATCCGGAAGCCTTTTCTTTGAGGAAGATTCCTAGGATCCTTCCAAAGCATACCTCCTTTTTATTGTTCTTCTTTTTGATAAGATCAAACAAAACTTGAGCCCAGTTAATGGCTTTCTTGTTTACTATTGCACATATAGCCAGGAATTGATGCCTCGTAATGTAATCATGTGCAGAGTGCTTTCCTATCAACACTTTCCCTACAATATCTGCAAGGAACTTATATTCAGCAAATAAATGCTTTTTAAGCAGTTTCTGTGGGGTTTCTCCTGAATAACCCATGAGGCTCAGCATTATATCAAACTCTTCAGTTTTAATTTCTAGTTCCTCCTCACCATTATGCAATCCAAATATTTCAGTTAAAACTACGGGAGTGAGGGAGATGGCATTACCAATGATAGTCCATGTCATCACGTTCTCCTCCGTGGTAGATGTATAGACCCATTCCCTGATCTCTATTCCACAGATTTTGATGTGTGTTGATAGCAGAGTCTTGAGATGTTGGTCTTCTAGAATTTGCAGAATGTTCACGAACACAGGGTCAGAATATTGGAAGGATTCGAAATCCAGATCGAATCCTGTATCAAACTTCATCGCTGCAAGAGAGCCTGCGAGAATCGCCATGAGAATACCTGCAAGAAAAGTCGAAGATCAAGTGCAAGAGAACTGAAAGCGCGGGACGGAGGTCGAAGAAAACCTAAATATAGTGTTTTCCTGAATATGAACCAACAGACTCCATTCCACAAGAAATGAATAGATCTTCGATCTGAGGTCGACGAAATAATTTGGACTTAAATGATTCGTCGATCTCAGTCTGAAGGGTTGAAGACATTTCGTCGATCTTCGTTCGACGAATGTTTTCTGAAGTAGGTTCGTCGAACTCTGTTTGACGAAACTAACTTCTCACACAGAGAGTTCGTCGATCTCCGTTCGACGAATATCTCACAAACTTCCACCAGTTCATCGATCTCCGTTCGACGAAATTTGAAAAATTTGTCGAGTGCAGACAGAAATTAAACTAATTCTTCTCCATTTATCATTCCAAGCTAATTTATGAAGAACACATGATTTCTTTCATCTAGAGGTTTGGTGAAGATATCAGCCCATTGTAAATCGGTGTAGATATAGACAAGGTTAATTTTATTTTTGTCTACACACTCTCTAATGAAATGATGCCTAATGTCTATATGCTTAGTTTTGCTGTGATGAACTTGATTTTGTGCTATGGCTAGAGCACTTGTGTTATCACATAGTAATGTTGTATTATTTAAGTTGAGACCATAGTCCAGTAGTTGGTTTTGAATCCACAGTATTTGGGAACAGCAACTGACAGCTGCAATATATTCTACTTCAGCAGTTGATGTAGACACAGATGACTGCTTCTTGCAAAACCAAGACACTAATCTCATATCAAGGAACTGACAAGTTCCTGAAGTACTTTCTCTGTCCACTCTGCATCCAGCAAAGTCAGCATCTGAGTATCCAGTCAACTCAAACTCTGACTCAATTTGATACCAAAGACCTAGACTAGGACAACCCTTTATATATCTCAAAATTCTTTTTAGAAAAACTAGATGAGATTCTTTAGGGTTCACCTGGAACCTAGCACAAAGGCATGTAGCAAACATAATATCAGGTCTGCTTGCTGTAAGGTATAGTAGGGATCCAACAATGCCCCTATATAGTTTCTGATCCACAGGTTTCCCATGTGCATCAGAGTCTAGTACAGCATTTGTAGGCATGGGTGTTTTCTTTGTTGAGGCATCAGCCATCCCAAACTTCTTTATGAGCTCTTTGGCATATTTAGCCTAGGAAATAAAGATGTCATCAGGGAGCTGCTTCACTTGGAGACCAAGGAAGTAGGAAAGCTCACCCATGCTACTCATCTCAACTCTTGAATGCATTAGATCAGAAAATATCTTGCATAATTTGGGATCAGTGGAGCCAAATATTATATCATCTACATATATTTATACTAATAGTATTTTATCATGATGCAATTTGGTAAACAAATTCCTATCAACTATGCCTCTTGAAAAACCATACTCTAATAGAAAGCTGGCTAGGGTCTTATACCAAGCTCATGGAGCTTTCTTTAAACCATAGAGAGCCTTGTGCAACTTAAACACAAAAGAAGGATGAGTTGAAGAAATAAAACCTGGAGGCTGTTCAACATAAACCTCTTCTTTAAGTTCCCCATTCAAGAAGGCACTCTTCACATCCATTTGATAGACTTTGAACTTTTTGAATGAAGCATAGGCCAGAAATATCCTTATTGCTTCTAGCCTGGCAACTGGAGCAAAGGTTTGATCATAGTCAATCCCTTCCTCTTGTCAATATCCTTGAGCAACAAGCCTAGCCTTGTTCCTCATAATCACACCTTGGGCATCAAGCTTATTTCCTAATACCCATTTGGTCCAATGACTGGGTAGTCTTTTGTTCTTGGAACCAAATCCCAAACCCTGCATCTCTCAAACTGATTGAGCTCTTCTTGCATTAAAATGATCTAGTGGGGATCTTGCTCTGCATCAGATATGGATTGAGGCTCAATTTGAGAGAGGAAATAGGCATGCATCAATTCTTGGTTAAGTTGATGCCTTGTCTGTACACCTACTGTTATGTCTCCAATCACTTGGGATCTGGGATGATCCCTTAGTGTGACAAGATCAGTGGGTGGAGTTGGTTCAGCAACAACATTTTGGAAGGATTCCTCTTGTGGAATTACTTCTGCTATTGTGGAGGGTTCAACTGCATCAAGATTTTCTTCATCACTTTCTTCATTAGCTTGTTGAGGAAACTGGGATGTAAATTTCAATTCATCCAATTTCTAACACAAGTTGTTTACCTGAAGGAGGTTTCTGGTAGAAATGTCTTTCTCCTTGTAAAACATGTTAGTCTCATCAAATATAATATGCATGGATTCTTCTATTTTCAATGTGGATTTATTAAAAATCCTATAAGCTTTGCTGACTTGGGAATATCCTAGAAAAATTCCCACTACAGCCTTTGCTTCAAACTTTATAATGTGCTTTTTGTCATTATTATGAATATAGCATACACAACCAAAAACATTAAAATAGTTAATTATTGGTTTCTTCCCTTTGAGCAATTCATAGGGGGTCTTATGTTTTAGTTTGTGTATCAATCTTCTGTTTAGGACATAGTTTGTTATGCTCACTGCCTCTGCCCAATAGGATAGGGGTATGTAAGCATATGCAAGTAATGTAGCTGCAGCTTCAATGAGTGTTCTATTTTTCCTTTCAGCTACCCCATTTTGTTGTGGAGTTCTAGGAACTGAGAAGCAGTTTCTTATACCTTCTTTACTACAGAACTCTAGCATAAGAAGAGACTCAAACTCAGTGCCATTATCTCTTCTGATCAGTGCAACTTGAGTGGAATTCTCAATCTGTATGTTCTTGAGAAAATCTGTAAGAACTTGAAAAGTATCTGACTTTTCTCTCAAAAAGAAAACCCAAGTGAATCTAGAGAAGTCATCTACAACCATTAAGGTATAAGACTTCCCTCCTAGGTGTTGTACAGAAATAGGTCCAAAAAGGTCCACATGTAGTAAGTACAAAATCCTAGGTAAATCACTCTTTTTAATGGATTAAAACTAGATTTAGTTTGCTTGCCTAGTTGACAAGCCCTGCAGAGGCCTTCCTTCTTATAGGGGCCAGAAGGTAAACCTCTCATAAGGTTGTCCTTAGATAGCCTAGCAATGTTTTTCATATTTACATGTCCTAATCTCTTATGCCATAAGTCATTTTGACTACTAACTAAGTTAAGCAGACATATATCTGAAGTAATAGACAGGAAATTAACTAAACGTATGTTTCCTTGCCTACTGCCAATTAAAACTGGTTTGTTTTCTCTTGAGGTAATAGTACAGGATTCAGAGTTGAATGATACTTGATAACCTTCATCACAGAGTTGGCTTATGGAGATGAGATTGTGCTTTAGTCCACTCACATATGCAACTTTCTTGAAAGTCACAGCTCCAATCCTGATTTTGCCATAGCCCTCTATTTGGCCATAATTTGAATCACCAAAGATGACCTTTGGTCCCAACTTGGACTTATAGTCAATTAAGTTGTCCTTGCTGCCTGTCATGTGCTTGGAGCAGCCACTATCCAGATACCAGTGTTGATTATATGTTGGATAGGTCTTCATCTGCAAGTATAACACTTAGTTATTCTTGACCCAGGTGACCTTGGGACATTGTTTATTTACATAGGAGTAACTGGAAATATATGAGCATTCAGGTTTATCTTTATAGCTTAAATGATGATACCTTCTATGAGGTATGACCCACTGACTAAAGGGATTAAAGGATTTATTACTTATTGTTGGGATTTGTCTCCATAATACCTCAGATTTGTAGGAGGTCAGACCTTGAACTAAGATGAATTAAGGTGTATTTGATATTGTGTTCAAGTTGTATGTGTGCAGGTTTTTATTGCTAAGTGTAGACCAATGTCAGTCTGTAATGGGTCACCAAATACAGGACCATACAATGTAATCCCTCATTGTGTGATCCAAAGTGTTGGCCCATGTATAGCCTCTCTATTGGGATACACTTCCTACATGCACTTGGATTGGTGGACTGAAGTATTGAAGTTTATTTTCTCAGAAGAAATTTTTCTAAGTCCATATACTCGAGTAGCCTTCTTCATATACTCGAGTAAGTGACTTAGTACTCGAGTTGATCCTCAGACATACTCGTGTGACTCTTATACTCGTGTAGATAAGTTTATACTCGAGTAGATAGTTAGTCACTGGAGTAAGTCATATATTATACTCGAGTAGATCCTTCTGTTCTTAGATCCAAAAAATTTCTCTAAGTCCACATACTCGAGTACCTCCTTTTATACTCGAGTAAGTGAGTCTGCACTCGAGTATGTTGGGTTACATACTCGAGTAGACTGCATTATACTCGAGTAGATAATAACTTGCACTCGAGTAGTTGGTTAGTTACTCGAGTAAATGTTCTATTCATACTCGAGTAAATCTGTGCTTCTCATCTCAGAAAAATTCTAAGTCTACATACTCGAGTAGTTTCCTATATACTCGAGTAAGTGACTCTGTACTCAAGTAGTTGTTATTCATACTCGAGTAGCTTAGTGATTACCTGAGTAATCTTCCCCAGATACTCGAGTAGTTCTTTTTCCCTTCAATCGAGTATCTCCAACCCTTTCACTCGAGTAGCTTTTCCAATCTTATCTCAGAAATTTTCTCTAAGTGTTTTTACTCGAGTATATACTCTCATACTCGAGTAGTTCTAAATTCACTCGAGTGCTGATCTTTGAATCACTCGAGTAGCTTCTCTTCTTATACTCGAGTATACTCCTTCTATCCACTCGAGTATATACCATCTGATACTCGAGTATGTTTCTTCTATGACTCGAGTATATCTGTTTAAATTTTCCTGAAATTCTCTAAGTCAATTTCGCAGTGTATTTCAAATTAATCATTTCTGATTGGTCCACGTGTCATCCCTAATTAATTTTCTGACCGTTGGAGTCCACCTATAAATAGGTCCTCTCAGATTTGACTAATAACAAGTTTACAGAGATTTTATTTTAAGAAAGAGAAAAAGTTCCGTGAACCCTAATTTCTCACGCCGCCGCCATTGACGTTCACGGAAGAAGCTCTGGATCGACGATCTTCGATCGCTGTTTTCAACTCTGATTCTCCAGCGATCCAGACGAAAGTTAATCACTCGATCTCGCCAAGCCCCAAAGATTTCAGATCTATTTTCTCGATCGAGGTGATTCCGTTTTTCAAATTTGTGGATCTCTCTCAAGTCGTCTTCAACATATTCTGATCAAGCCAAAGCTCTCAAGGAAGAAGACTGTCAAGATCCAGATCTGAGAATATTACTGTTTGTATTTTATTTTCAAACCAAATTCCTTTATAGGAGTTTTTCTCCGAGATTTGTAGGAAGGCTTTATCTTCCGAGTGTAGATCCGATTTGGATTGAGTTTGTAGGAACGTGGTTCCGAGGTGTAGGATTGTTTTCAATCCGAGATAGTGGAGTAGCCGAGTCTAGTGATTTGCTAGATCGGTGAGTAAAGTGGATGTACCCAAGATTGGGGAACCACTATAAATCTCTTGTCGTCTGTGATTGCTTGATGTGTGCTGTGTTATCTTTTAATTCCACATTTGACACGCACTTCACCTATTCACCCCCCTCTAGGTGATTTAGGCTAACGAACTATATATACTTGACACTTTGAGGTCCTCTCTTGATATTTAATTAATTAAACTTAATTACTGATAGATATTTTTTTTCATATTTTCATTAGTCTTTAAGTATTCATTAATTATTCCATATTTAACATGCTAAGTTCAAACTTAAAGAAATTAAATTTCTCTTCATCTAGGGGCTTAGTGAAAATATTAGTAATTTGTTTATTTGTATGAACAAATTCTAGACTTATGTCTTCATTTTCTACATGCTCTCTAATAAAGTGATATCTAATTTTAATATGTTTAGTTCTACTATGTGACACATGATTATTTGCAATAGAAATGGCACTAGTAGAATCACAATATAATGGAATTTTACTTAGCTGAATGTTATAGTCTTGTAGTTGATGCATAATCCAAAGCAATTGTGCACATCAACTTCCAGTTGAAATATACTCAGATTCAATAGTGGATATTGCTACACTTGTTTGCTTTTTACTGCTCCATGATACTAGCCTTCTTCAAAAGAATTGATATGAACCTGAAGTGCTTTTCCTGTCTTCTTTATAACTTGCATAATCTGCATCTGAAAAGACTGTAAGTTAAAAATCACTATCCCTGGGATAGCATATGCCAAGACTAGGTGTGCCTTTTAGATATCTCAATATTCTTTTGACTGTTGTATAGTGAGATTCCTTAGGGTAAGCTTGATACCAAGCACAAATATAGGTAGCATACATTATGTTTGGTCTACTGGCTGTTAGATAAAGTAGCGATCCACTATGCCTCTATACAAGGTGATATCAATTGACTTGCCAGCACCATACTTGTGTAAAGACATACTGGACCCCATAGGAGTTCTCATGAAAGTGGCTGTTTCCATGCCATACTTCTTGATTAACTCCTTGGTGAACTTAGACTGACTAATGAAAAGTCCATTTATAGTTTTCTTAACTTGGAGACCAAAGAAAAACTTGAGTTCACTTGTACTACTCATTTCAAATTTACCTTGCATAAGTTTGGCAAACTTAGTGCAAGGTGACTCATCAGTAGAACCAAATATAATGTCATCTACATGTATTTGTACTAAGATGGTCTTGCCTTTGACTTCCCTTAGGAATAGTGCTTTGTATATTTTCCCTCTTGAGAATTTATTCTCCTGAAGGAATTTAGACAGAGTCTCATTCCAAGCCCTTGGGGCTTGTTTTAAACCATAGAGAGCTCTTAATAAAAGATATACATAATAAGGATGAGTTGAGTCAATATAACCCGATGGTTGCTCAACATAGACCCTTTCTTTGAGGTTACCATTAAAGAAAGCTGACTTAACATCCATTTGGTAAACCTTGAATCCTTTGTAGGTTTGCATATGACAGGAAGAGTCTAATAGCTTCCAATCTAGCCAGTGGTGTAAAGGTTTATAAAAGTCTATACCTTCTTTTTGTCTATAGCCCTTTGCAACCAGTCTATCCTTGCTTCTGACTATAACACCATTCTCATCCAGTTTATTCCTATAGATCCACTTGGTTCCCATTATGTTACAGTCATCTGGTCTGGGAACCAACTTCCAGACTTTATATCTCTTGAACTGGTTCAATTCTTCCTGCATATCCCCTATCCAAAATGGGTCTATATTGGCCTCTTCAAAGTTCTTTGGTTCTATTTGTGATAGAAGCTTGAGTACATCATAGTATTGTGCTGTCTACTTTTTATGGTCACACCATGAGCTACATCTCCAATGATCAGTTCCCTTAGATGATCCCTTAGATTTCTGATAGCAACTGATAATGTGACCTCTTCTCTTTGAACAGCTTCATCTTATTGCTGAGTCTCTTCTTTTGGTTGTTCCTGTGCAAGTTCTTCTTCAATAATATTGACTCCATCTTGTATACTTTAGCTTACTGGAACTGAGTCTTCTATTGATAGCTTCTTGAGCTTTATGTCTTCTCCTCTTATGCTTAATGTACCTGGCTTATCATTGTAATACAGAGAACTTTCATCAAATACAACATGAACAGACTCCTCTACAACTTGATCCCTCAAGTTATAGACTCTATAGGCCTTATTATGGTTACTATAACCAATAAATATGACTTCATAGAACTTCTCTGCAAATTTATTTATGTATGTTTTCCCATTATTTAGGACAAAACACAAACATCCAAAGTTCATGAAGTAGGCCAAGTTTGGTTTTCTGCCCTTCATTAGTTCACAAGGAGTCTCATTCAGCCTTTTGTTGATTGAAGCTCTATTAAGAATATGACATGCTGTGTTAATAGCTTCAGCCCAAAAATATTTAGGGAGAGAAGAATCACTCAACATGGTTCTTTCAGCTTCAATGAGAGTTCTGTTCTTTCTCTCAACAATCCCATTTTACTGGGGGTGTTTTCGGAGAGGAAAACTCTTGTTGAATCCCATGTTCTTCACAAAACTTTGTCATGCATTCCAATTGAAACTCAGTTCCATGATCACTTCTGATTCTGAACACAGAACTGTTCAATTCATTCTATATTTATTTGACAAATGTTTTGAAGACATCAGGAGTTCCAGACTTTTTGCTTAAAAAGAAAATCCAAGTAAATCTAGAATAGTCATCAACAACTATAAAGGTGTAGACTTTCCTACCTAGACTATGAAATGGTATAAGACCAAACAATTCCATATGCAAGAGGTATAAACACCTCACAAAGTCTTTGGTTTCAATGCTTTTAAAATAAGTTTTGGTTTGCTTGCCTTTTTAACATACTGAGCAAATTTTTTCCTTAGAGCATTTAATGTTAAGACCATTCCTAACAAGCTCTTTACTGAGTAGCTTGCTTATGGTATTATAGTTCAAATGAGCTAGCCTCTTGTGACATTTGACATAGTGTGAGACTTTCTCATTTGTAACTAAACATTTGGGAGAGTCTGAATTTAGATAAAGAAAATTTGGACAATCCACATTCTCACACCTAGTGCCAGTCAAGATGACTTCTTAATCACTTGACCTTTTTATGAGGCGCTTATTCTTGTGGAATGAAATGTCATAGACAAGATCACAAAGTTGGCTTATGCTTATAAGATTGTGTTGCAACCCTTCCACATAATCTACTTTAGAGAAAGTGACTAAGCCATTTGAGATCTTACCATAACCTCTTGTAATCCCTTTGTCAGCTCCACCAAAGATCACCTTTGGTCCATTTTTCACTGGAATAAATTCCCTCAAGTTGCTCCTTATTCCAGTCATGTGTCTGAAACATCCACTATCCAAGTATAAGATGGATCTATCTCTGGTTCTTGGACATTCCTACAAAATAAAGATTAATTTATCCTTAGGAACCCAAATTGTCTTGGGTCCTAGGTGCTTATTAGCTGGGGCTCTATTGAGACCACCTAAAAATTTATCAGTTGGGTACATTTTCTGCCCATGAGACATAGTTTGATTGAACCAATAGTTCAGGGCAAAGTGTCCAATCTTTCCATAACACCAACACTCATATCTATTGCATCTCCTCTTTGGAGAAATAGTAGGACTTTATACTGACATTCCTTAGGACAGGAATCAACAAACTTGACAGTTGAATTTTTACTGGGAGCAAAATGGTTGTTTTGCCTCTCAGTCATAATAGTCCTCCTTAGAGCAAGCATATTAGGAATTGCTTTCCTATTCACATGTGAGTTTGGTCCAACTTGTCCAGACTTTTTAATTTCTTTTTCCTTAGTCTGAAATACAGATTGTGGCATGACTAGATGCTTTTGCCCTGTCAATTTTTTTCTCTCCTTCTCTTAGGCTCAACATAACCAATTCCACTTCTAGGAATTCCTACGAAGGTATCTATTATAGGGAGCACAGTCTTAGGTTTGGAAAACAATTGAACAAGTCTTTTCTAATTCTGGAGTTTGAGTTTCAACTCATTAATGGTTTCTTCGTTTTGTTTTAGTAACATGAATTGATCATCAATGATCTTAGATAGCTTATCCAACTTTGAACTTCGAAGATTAATCTATTGAGTAGCCATCTGATGATGGTACTCAAGACCTCTTAATGAAGCAATCTTGATGGCTTGTTCTTTGACAAGCTTTTTGCTCTTTACAAGAGCCTCTAGCAGTTTTCCAAATTTAACTATGAGCTACTATAGTTCAGTCTCAGAGTTGGACTTATGCGACTCAAAATTTGAGTTACATGAGTCTGACTCATCCCTAGTCTCATAAATAGATGTTTTAGAATAAATAGAATTGTCATAGATTACTTGAGTATCCTGACAGTCAAGAATTTCTGTTTTTGGATCATCAGATAGTGCCATTAAGTTAACCTCCATATCATCTTTAGTGTTACCTTGGCGTGATGAAGTTGTGGAGTTATTTCAGTTGTATATGGCCTCTATGATGAATTCCTCTTTACAGGAGAACAGTCCAATGCGTGCATGTTCTTCTTCTGATTCAGTTGAATCAGTATCACTATCAGATAAAGTCTTTGACTTATTTGCCATCAGACCCTTTTCTGATTTCTTGTCTTTATAAAACTTCTTTTCCTTAGACTTCCTGTCTCATTTCTTTTCACTGGACAGTAAGTAATGATATGTTAAGTCCTGTTACAGCAATAACAAATAATGTCAGTCTTAATTTGTTTGTTCTAATTTGTATCATACCTGACCACAGATTTGTTTCTGCGTTTGTCTTTATTTTTGCTGGAACTTGGACCAGATGATGTCTTCTTGTTCCATTGCTTCCTTCTTCTCATCATCTTCTTGAATTGCCTGGTGAACATTGCCAATTCTCCATCTGACAATTCTTCTGATGAAGAACTAGTTCCCATGCCAATTGTATCTTGATCCCTTCTTGGTGATGATGGAATTTATCCTCTAGCCTTCTTTGACGTGTCTTCTTTGAAAACCATAGAACTGGTCTGATTTGAACTTCTGGCAGATTCATCTTCAGCTTTTCTAGAATTTAACTGAAGCTCATGTGACAACAGCTTCCCATACAAATCCTGGGGTAACATATTCCTTAGATTGCCCATTTCTCTTACAACACAAATCTTTATGTCCCATTTTTTGTTTAGGAATCTCAGAAATTTGTCATTTAGCTCATAGTTTGAAAATTCTCTGTCATAATTCTTTAAGTCATTGACTATTCTAAAGAACTTTTCATAACAAAGTTTTATAGAATCAGTCGTCCCTTGCCTGAATGACTATACTATTGGTTGAGTAGAGACTTCCTGTCATCTCTGACTTCTTCTGTGCCTTCCATATAGACTATTTGAGTGTCCCACATCTCCTTGG
Source organism: Platanthera zijinensis (assembly GCA_039513925.1). NCBI lineage: Eukaryota > Viridiplantae > Streptophyta > Magnoliopsida > Asparagales > Orchidaceae > Platanthera > Platanthera zijinensis. The sequence goes on from CM077090.1 coordinate 61,340,829, forward strand.
ATGTTTTACAATGTACTAAGTTCTGAAAAGTTGAATTATCAATTGCACTGACAATTATGTTTTGTGCTCTTTTGTCCATAGGGCAAAAAGCACCTCATCCTTTGTAATCTCACACAATTTCTTAGGGGTTTGCACATTTGCATCTAAGACAAATACTTTCATGGGAATATATGGTCCTTCTTGAACTGTGACAAATATTCTTGGATCTGATGCCTCCATAAACAATCGCACCCTCTGCTTCCAAATAACAATGTTATTCTTTGTATATATAGGAAGTTTCATTGAACCGAGTTAGGTCTTTCTTTGAATAACCTCCCTTTAATACCACTTGAAAGATAAATCTATGGGTAGTTAATCACCTAGAGAGGTTGGGGGTGAATAGGTATCTTTAAAATTTTTTAGTCACTTATATTAAATATTCAGCAGATATTGTAAAAATAAACTTTCACAAGAGCACACCACAAGCAATCCATAGAACAAAGCACAAGCAATCCATAGTACATAGAGAATTTATAGTGGTTCCCCTATCTAGGGTACATCCACTTTCCCACTTCTTCCTCACTAGCAATGTGCTAGATAAGGTTATATCTCCTCCTCTTCAACTATGATCAAAAAATCTTACAGGCTCAGTTTTTGTTAAGAAACCTACAACTCAGACCCACTAGTCCTACCTCAGAGATCCACCCAATCTCCTACCTCAGGTCCCTCAAGAACCCTACCTCAGACTTTACAAATCTTGCACCTCAGTGATCCCATACAAATCACCTACCTCAAGTCCCTCAAAAACCCTACCTCAGCCTTTATAACACAGGCTTGCAATACAGTGATCCCACATAAATCACCTATCACAGCCTTTATAAATCATGCTTATAACTCATAGATTAAATCTCCGCACCTCAGTGATCCCACACAAATCACCTACCTCAGGTCCCTCAAAAACCCTACCTTAGCATTTATAACACAGGCTTACAATATAGTGATCCCACATAAATCACCTACCTCAGCCTTTATAAATCAGGCTTATAACTTAGAGATTAACTCTCCTACCCACTCATATCTCAATGAGATCTTACAAAATTAAGAATAAATAATTTCAGAAAACATCAATTTTGTGATCTGACTTATCTGAGAATTCAGATTCTCTAATTTAGCAGCAAAGGATTGATTATTGATAACAGGCTGATTGAAATGATTCTACTCTAAATCTGCAAGGTTCTTGATGATGATCGGCTTGATTTCTTTGAAGAACTTGTAGAATAGATCTATCTTAATCCTCTGATCAAATTGTTGAAAGGTAAGAAGACTTTCTTGATGACCTGCGTCTTCCTTCTTCTACTTAGAGTTCTTTCCCTCCTCTGACTTAGAAGAAATTAAAATGAGAGAAATGATTGATCGATTGATTCCTTTTAAATTCCGTGTAGACGACCCCTCTATTTATACCCTTCATGAGTTGCTGGCTTCTGATTGATGACATCATCATATGACATCATACTTCAAAATCTCCTTCAAACGAATTCTGATGAGATATCAAGTCACTATAGCTAACATGACACTTCTGACTTGACTTGACACTCAGTTGTGTTGACTCTGTTCAACTTCAGGAGCAAAAGTGTCAAGAAGTCGAAAGTGTCTCGACACAATATTACTTAGTGTTCTTAGAAGGTGTCGAGACATCTTAGAAGTCTTGACACAATATTGCTTTGAAGAATTTTCAGTCTGAACTTGAAGGTGTTGAGACAGTTGACTTGTCTCGACACAACTATTGACTGTGTCGATATCTTTAAATTTAAACTGTGTCAAGATAGTTGAATTGTCTTGACACTATTGTCTATCGGGTGTCGACACTTGTTTAAATTCTTCACTGTGTTTAGACAGTTTAATTGTCTCGATACTTTAGTGTGTCGGGTGTCGTTATCTTTAAGTCTACACTTCAGTCTTTATTGTGTCGAGACAGTTGTATTATCTCAACACTACTGTCTTAAGGTGTCAAGATATCTGACTTGTCTCAACACAGCTATCTTGATCTTCAAAGTGTCGAGATAACTGACTTGTCTCGACACATCTGTCTTGATCTTCAAGGTGTCGAAAAAGCTGACTTGTCTCGACACTGCTCATACAAAGGTGTCGACATAGTTGAAGTGTGTCGACACTTTTGTACTTAGCCATTTCTTTGCACTACAACTTGCTAGGCATTAACTGTCTTGACTTCACTCAGCACTTTTAGCTATATGGCGTTGAGTGAACTTACTTCACTTGACGCTTTTGGACTTGGGCAATTTTCTGCCTTTCTAGTGAGCTTCTTTGAGTCCACCTATCAATATAACTTGGATCACCTGTCCAATAATTATGATATAGGCTAACCTGCATGCATGAACTGAAATATACATCAAATACAAACTTATGTATATCATTGAGTTGAAAGGGCTTCTTTAAATCAAGTACATTGTTTTCAATGTACCCAACAGCTGACCCTCAACCAACAACTCTGTTTGAGAAGCTGTTGTGCTATGAAATGCAGCTGTCAGCTAGAAAAGAGGAGGAGAAAGTCAGCAAATCCCAAGCTAAATAAAAATCTGTGGCCTTCAAAGCTGAAGCCACAAGGAGGGGTAAAAGGAAGACACCTTCTCCACCAAGGAGGGATGCTGGATCTGACTTAAAAAAATCAGAGACATGCACATCAGACTGCTATATATCTGATGAAGACTTTATTGCCTTCTCCAGGCAGTTTCGGAAGTTTATGAAGAAGAAACACGAGAGAAGCAGGCCCTCTTCCTCCTCTCATCCCAAAGAAGACTACTATAAGGGCAGGAAGAAATCCTCTAAGGAGAGCAGTTATGGCTCTAAACCCAACAAACATGTTTCATCTAAAGTGGTTTGCTATTGCTACAACAAGTCAGGGCATGTAATAGCCGAATGCCCTGTCAAAAGAAAGGAATCTGGTGAGAAGGACCATTAGCACAAAGGCAAGAAGGAGAAATCCTTCATTGCTAAGAAGAAGAAGAAGAGTTGGACTAAATCTACCTCTTCAGATTTAGAAAGAGAAGAGGATGATGAAGCCTTCATTGGGCATATTGCTGCTATGCTGGAAGAAGAAGAAGACAACTGCTGCCATGGACTGATGGCTCTGACTGATGATGAATCCAGCAAGGAACAACCTGGTTAACTAAAGGTAAATTCTCTGTCCAAGTCTTCTTTTGAGTCAGGCTATGAGACCAACCCAGATTCTAAAGCTCATTCATCAAGAGATGAAGGAGACTTTGAGTCTGAGGAAGATGTCAATTCTATAATTAACAAATATGGTATCCTTTTGAGTGCTTTTAAGGAAAGCAAGGTGCTGGCTAAGAAGCAAGTAAAGGAAATTACCTCACTTCAGCTTGTTTCTTCCCAGCATGTTGATTCAGCTTCACTGCTTGATCGGAAAATTAAAGAGATCAGTGAGCTGGAAACTACTTCCTTCATTAAGATAGGTACCATAGAGTACCAGGAAAATAGTATAAGGGGCCTGGAAGTTCTGCTAGAGAGGGTGAAGAGAATAGTGGCTAGATATTCAAAGCTTAGTTCAGTGCTTCCCTTGATAGACGCCTTCACTTCCCAAAAGGGTATGAAGGGGTTGGGATTTAAGGGATCCACAAGAGTTGCCAATCCCAAATGAAATGGCAAAGATCCAGCACAACCACTGGCCTCAAAGCCTGCTGTTCCATTCAAGAGAATGGTGCTACCTTCCAACAGGTATGACCTATAGAACACCCATGGTCACTAGAAGAATGGTAGTTCCACTAGTGTGAGCAAAGATGCTCCATACTATAGTAGTATATATAGAAAGGGTGTAAGTGCCTTCAAGGCAGCCCCTGAGAAAATTCAAATGGCCCACCCTGGACCATTTGTCTTTGGTGCACTAGCCCCTTCACTCAAGGGTAAAGCTGTAGACTGTTCTCAAAATATTCTAACCCACTCTAAGACTAAGGTCAAGTCTGTCATTAGATCTGATTTGGGAATCTCAGAGGCCATCGAAAGTGTGCTTTTTGAAAAGAAGATAACTACTGGTATGGATCAAGATATCCCAAGCACTTCTATTGCCAGACCCACCACTAGTCAGACTAGGGTTGGGAAACAAAAGAACAGGACTACTGTTGTACCTTTTGGACTGAGAGCTTCTAACAATGCTACAAGACCAACTCTTAAAAGAAGGTACAATATTTATTAGTGCTGGTGATGTGGCAAAGTGGGCCACTATGCAATAGATTGTTGGCACAATATAAGTATGCCAAGAGCAAGAGAGAGCTTACCTGTCAGAATAGGTGAAGGTAGGCATGGTTATTATAAGAATAACATGCACCTAATACCCAATAAGAGTTGGGGTCCAAAGGTTAATTGATTTATGCCTTACAAGTTAGTCCGAGTGGCCATACCCCTAAATGGTACTTGGACACATGGGCGGATCTATGGACAGACATGCTTGGGAGGTGCCCGGGCGTAATTTTGGGAAAGTTTCCTGCAGAGCTGTACTTGTCCTTTCCTCTTCTCATGTGGCCTAGAGTTATGCATGGAATGCTAAAGGCATTTTCTAGTGCGACTATTCATGTCACTGCCCCCATCCAGCAGTCTGTGCTAGTTAATGGTTATCAGAGGTGGGCACCTTCTCTTCCTCCCCCTTCTTCCTCTACTTCTCCTTCATCTCAGGCGATGTTGCTAAATCCAACGAAAAGAAGAATTGGCCTGGTCCGACAACCCGAAGAACTCAATGCGGCTCTTCAAAGATGGCTCCCTGTTTTCAAACAGCCATGAAATAGTGGGTTTTCAAGGATGAAGAGGAGGGTGGGATGATGTTAAGGTACGTAAGGCCTCTGTACATCTGCTTCTCTGTTTTCCACCTATTTCTATATCTCTATCTCCACCTTTATTTCCCCCCATTTATGTATAAACTATCTATATGCTTTTCTCCTTCTCCCTGTTTATTCTTATACATTTTACTGTTAGGATCTATCCCAAGCAGAAGCAATTGAAATGCTAGATTTTAATAGTTTGATCTCTTAAATATATGGTAACAATGTATCATCATTTTTTCTAAACTCCGACTTTTTATGGCTCTTATTGTATTTCATTAATGAATTTTCATCTTGCTGTGTAATCTGCTTGCCATATGTGAAAGAGAAGACCACCAACTCCATATTATAGTTTCTAGTTCTGCTTTTGCTGAAGCTTTCGAGTTCAAGCAATTTTTTAGTTCTAGCTTCATTTCCACATCTCCTCCAGTACAAAGGTATCCCCAATAGTCAATAAATTGAAGTGATTGAAAAATTATAAAAGATTAATTGTGCAGTATTTTCAAGTGTTATTTTAAATTTAAATGTACTGTGCCCAGAGCAGAGCCAAAATCCTGGTTTCGCCCCTTCTTGGATAGTGGGTGTTCTAGGCACATGACTAGAATAAGGAGCATGCTGAAGGAGTACACTCCAGTAGAGAATGGAACCAAAGTCATATTTGGTGGTTCAGAAAAGGAAGTGACTAAAGGGTATGATAAGATATCAAATGGAATAATCAATATCACACAAGTAGCTTATGAGAAAGGGTTGCAACACAACCTCATAAGCATAAGTCAACTATGTGATCTTGGCTATGACATTTCCTTCCTCATGGATGAGTGCTAAATTAGGATGTCAAGTGACCAAGGGGTCATCTTGACAGATACTAGGAGAGGACATATTTATTGTATTAATTTTGATTGTGAAAGTAAGGACTCTCCCATATACCTAGTTGCAGATGAGAAAGCCTCATGTTATGTCTAATGGCAGGAAGAACTGAACCAGTTCAAGAGATATAAAGTCTTGAAGCTGGTTCCCAGACGTAAGGAACATAATTTCATAGGAACCAAGTGGATCAACAGGAACAAGTCCGATGAGAATGACATCATTATCAAGAATAAGGATAGATTTGTGGCTAAAGGATACAGGAAAGAAGAAGGGATAGATTTTGATCAGACATTTGCCCCAGTAGCTAGATTGGAAATAATAAGACTCTTCTTTGCATTTGCTACCTATCAAGAATTCAAAGTCTACCAGATGGATGGGAAGTAAGCCTTCCTGAATGGGGAATTAAAAGAGGAAGAATATGTGGACCAGCCATCAGGTTTTGTTGACCCTAACTCTCCCAATTTTGTTTATAGGCTTAGGAAAGCTCTATATGGGTTTAAGCAATCCCCTAGAGCATGGTACGAAACCTTGTCTAGTTTCCTCATTAACAAATTCTTAGGGGGAAAATAGACATGACTCTATTTCTAAGGGAATCTAAGGGCAAGATCATCCTAGTACAGATATATGTTGATGACATTATCTTTAGATCTACTGATGATAACCTTTGCAGGATGTTTGCTAAACTTAAGCAAGGAAAGTTTGAGATGAGTAGTATAGGTGAGCTCAAGTTCTTCTTGGGTCTCCAAGTTAGACAGACTGATGATGGCTTGTCCATATCCTAGTCCAAGTTCACTAGGGAGTTGATTAAGAAATATGGAATAGAGAATGCCTCCACCATAAAAACTCTCATCGGGACAAGTATGCCTTTAAACAAAGATGAAGCAGGGAAACCTGTTGATGAAACTTTGTATAGAGGGATAATTGGCTCCCTTCTATACCTCACTACTAATAGGCCTGACATCATGTATGCTACACGTGTCTATGCTAGGTATCATGCCTGACCTAAAGAATCTCACTACTCTGCTATAAAGAGGATCTTGAGATATCTTAAGGGCACACCAGATCTTGTCCTATGGTACCCTAAAAAAGGGATTTTGAAATAATAGGGGATTCAGATACAGATTTTACAGGATGGAAAAAGGACATGAAAAGCACTACTGGGACCTGTCAGTTCTTAGGAGGAAGACTAGTGTATTGGAGTAGCAAGAAGAAAACAAGTATTGTTATATCAACTACAGAGTTAGAGTACATTTCAACAGAGAAATGATGTGCTTAGTTGTTATGGATTCAGCATCAGCTCCAGGATTATGACCTCAAGGTAAGTTGAACCCCTCTTTATTGTAATTCTACTAGTATTATTTCTATTGCTAGGAATTCTGTCTTACACAGTAGGACTAAGCATATAGAAATTAGATATCATTTTATTAGGAAGCATGTGGAAAAGAAAGATATCAGTCTTGAGTTTGTCCCCATAGACAAGCAAGTGGCTGACATCCTCACTAAGCCATTATATGAAGCAAAGTTCAACACCTTAAAGTTTGAGTTGGGTATGTTGAACTTATTCTAACTTCAATAACTCCTTATATATTTAGTTTTGGTGCATGACGTGTTTTTTTTCTTGCAGGAGATGAAGACCTTAAGTTGTAAGAAGATCAAAGTGGCCATCAGTAAATCAATGGAAAAAGTGGATCCTATTGAGGGGGAGCAAGTCCAGCAGCTATAGGAGAAGAGTCTGCCTCATATAAAGAGGTAGCTAGGTGCTGTACCAAGGGTATCAACTGCAATCTGATAGGGGGAGAAGCACACGAAAATAAGCCATCTCTTCCCTAACTATTCTTCAGAACTCAAAAGGGGGAGAGAAAGAAAGAAATGACATATCAAATGACCTCAAGATTGATCAAGCGTAGCATTAGAGCTTGATCAAGTGGTTTCAAATTTAGGGAGAGAAATAAATGATGCTCTGATCAAGTGGTATAAGATTCATGGGGAGAAAGAAATTCTCTCATGCAATATTCAATTGGTATCATACAACTTGCAGCAAAACAGGGGGAGCAGGTGATGCTCACAAAATAGGCAGGAAATATGGTAACCTTCCAAGATCTGCTCTGTTATAATAATACTTCTTATTGATGCATATGTTGTGTGTGTCATTGACTAAGAAATGTAAACAATTTGAATAAGGGTTTTGAATTCTTCAAATGGGGGGAGATTATTGGGTCCATTGATCAACATGGTCCAGATTTATAAGAAGTCAAACAATTCAATGACACACAAAGTAGTTGTATTTGATGTGTGTTTGAGTTTATTCATGCAGGTGGACACCAAGCAATCTAGTGGATAGGCAGGAATTTTCCTCTAAGTCCACATACGTTGAGTGAAACTAGCTCACTCAATGCAGGGTGCAGGAATTCAGTCAAGTCCACAGGAATTAAGTGAAGCAAGCTCACTCAATGCCAAATGCAAGGGCAGATGTTGGATAGGCTGGAAATTGCCTAAGTATACAGGCATTGAGTGAAGTCTATTCACTCAACGCCAGGTAAGCAAAATCGTTGAGCATGGTTAGGTTAGTCTAAGCATAATAATTGAAAAGTAGAAATTATGGCTAAGGCCATAAGCATTGAGTGTAGTCTACTCACTCAATGCTACACAGCTTAAAGTTGTGAGATAAGAAAAGCCTAATAAGAAAAACCTAAAAATGTGGCTAAGTCCACATGCGTTGAGTGAAGTGTACTCACTGAACTCCAGGTAGCTAAAAGTTGTGAGAACAGGCAAAGCCTAAGAAAAATCAGGCAGAAATGTGGCTAAGTCCACAGGCGTTGAGTGAAGTCCACTCGCTCAATACCATAACATCAAATTTGTGGAGTATTGCTAAGTTAGTCAAAGCCACAAAAAATCTGTATAGTTACTTTAACTAAGTTCAAAGGCAATGAGTGAAGCTCACTCACACACTGCCATGTGATAAAAAGCATTGACTAAACCTTAGTCAGTCATAGATTGTGATTTCACAGAAATTTGGATAAGTCCAAATGCATTGAGTGTAGCTTGTTCACTCAACGCTTGATAACATACGAATATTTATTAAGTAGTTTGGCGTTGAGTGATGCTTACTCACTCAATGCCAAGTGGCAAAATTTTGTCTAAGTAATATGGCATTGAGTGATGAAGACACACTCAACGCCTTAAATGCTTCCCAAGCAGGAAAATCGGCTAAGTTCAAAAGCATTGAGTGAAGGTTGCTCACTCAACGCTAGGTGACTAGAATCAATTCTAAGTGGTATGGCATTGAGTGAAGCTTACTCACTTAACTCCAAGAGGCAGGGAAATTCTTCTAAGTGTTTTTGCATTGAGTGAAGGTTGCCCACTCAAAGCCTAATAGTAGAGAAATTTTTTTAAGTGTTTTGGCATTGAGTAATGGTTGCTCACTCAATGCCTAGTGATAAAAATTCTGTCTAAGTATTTTGGCACTGAGTGAAGCTTACTCACTTAACGCCAATACTACTGATCCTTGATTTTTGCTAAGTCCACATATGGTGACATCAGCATGAGTCAGCAAAACTCAACAAAGTCAATGCAATTCAAATTCATTGCTGGAAAGATGGAGTAAGCCATTGATGGCATCGATGACCAGCTTTTGTTATCTTCTGCAAATGGAAGGTGGTAAATCTACAATTAAGGCGGGGCCCACAGCGAAATAGAGCCGTTGATCAACGATCAATAAAAGTTAAAATTGACTGAGTCGACAACAAGTAATTAGGGTTTTATAATTTCGCAATTGCAGCTGAACATCGTCTTCTTCCTTGCCATTGCTGCCGAACCAGAAGGTCTTGTTCAGTTCAGTCAACCTAAAAGAGAGAAGTGATAGCTGCTGCGATATTCATCTAAGACAGCAAGGTCAGAAATGGTTCCTGAAAGAGAAGAGGCAGAGACTTCTGCAAGCTACTTCCATGAAAAGCTGTTGATTCATCTGAAGATATCTATCAACTTATTGCTGTGAAGAAGTAGTTAGGAAAGTCTCAATTTCTGCCAAGGAAAACAGACAGAGATTTTTCTCTAGTGTCTGATTGTTTCAAATCTTTGTTGTTTTCTGTAGGATCCAATCTTGGATCTGAATGTAAGATTCTTGAGTGAATCCAAGTGTAGGCATGTGTTATAAAGGCTGAGGTAAGAACTGTTGTAGATCTGAATGTAGGATTCTTATGTTAATCTGAGTGGTAGGCCTGTGATATAATGACTGAGGTAGGATCCAGTTGGGATTTGAGTGGTCGGGCATATTGCATGAGGTGTAGTCTTGAAGAAGACTGAGTGGTCCTACGTGATCGTATTGTAAGCTCCTTGGAGCTGAGTTTTAGGGGAAGAGCCTTTTCTAACACACTATTAGATGGGCGCAGTGGGACAGTGGATGTACTCAAACTCTAGGGAACCACAATAAAATATCTGTGTAGTCTGGTTGATGTACTTGAAAGCTTAACTTAACTAATCACCAAGCACAGTAAATAAGGTGTAGGTCTGATAGTTAAAAAGAGACCTAAAATGTATTCACCCCCTCTAGGTGTTTGCTGACCTTGAAAACAAAGTCTTTCAATAATCTTTATCACAAGGGTCGCTTATATTGAATGGTTGCAACACAACCTTATAAGCACAATTCAACTATGTGACTTAGTTTATGTTATTGAATTTTACAATGATAATTGTCTGATTAAGAATTCAATTGACTTAGTGGTTATCCTCTCAAGCACTAGGAGTGGGAATGTTTATTGCTTAGATTTTATTTACAAAAGATCTTCTTCTACAGTATGTCTTGTACTAATGAGAAAGAGTCTTTGTGTATTCAATGGCACAAGATACTTGCTCATATTAATTACAAGACAAATAATTTGCTTTTTTCAAAAAATCATAGAGATTTTCTTAAGTTAAAATGTATTAAACAAGGTCCCTGTCATGCATGCCAGATGGGCAAGTAAACAAGGGCCACCTTTAAGAGCTTAGCTCATAAAGACTCTATTAAATATCTATATATGTACATATGGATCTGTTTTGTCCTTTGTCTATTCTGAGTTTAGGAGAGAAGTTGTACACTTATGTGATTGTTGATAATCACTCAAGATTTACATGGGCATTCTTCTTAAGAAAGAAGTTAGATACCTTGAATGACTTCATGACTTTTGTCAAATCTATTTAGAATTAAATGGAATGTTCTGTGGTCAAAGTGAGAAGTGACCGTGGTATAGAATTTCAGTTTAGAGCTATGACAAAGTTTTAGGAAGAACTTGGTAACATCCCAAAATTCTCCTCTCCCAGAACTCTATAACAAAATGGGATGACTGGGAGAATGAATAGTATATTGATAGAGGCAGTCAGGACTATGCTAAGTGACTCCTCACTACCATAATATTTTTAGGCTGAGATAGTTAACACTGCATGTCATTTCTTGAATAGGGATTCTATCAACCAAGTCCATAAAAAGACTCCCTATGAACTCATGAAATGCAAAAAACCAACCATATCCTATTTTAGAATCTTTGGTTGCAAATGCTTTAGTTTAAATAATGGAAAGTCTTATTTAACAAAATTTGCTAAGAAATGCAATACAGGACTCTTGTTGGATACAACTCTCATAGTAAAGCATATAGGGTATTCAACAGGAAGACCCAAGTTATAGAAGTTTATATATGCTATTTTTGATGAGACTAGTCTACTATATATGGGCATATCTATTGTTGCTAACAATGTAGGCTCTAAGCTGAATATATAAGATTTATCTATCCAAGACAAGCCAAGCTCAAGTAGGATTTTGTGAATGTTTGCTTTAGGATTGAGAATCACCTAGAGGGGGAGAATAGGTCCAATTTAAACCATGGCTACCCCTTTAAGAATTCAAAGTTATACATCCTTTATGTTGATTAACACAGTCAGATATACAAGATAATCTTAATAGTAATATAAAAATTATCACAGCACAGCAATCAGCAATCACAACATAATGCACACAGATTTATAATTGTTCCCCAATTTATGGGTACATCCACTTTCTCCCTTCGCCTATCTAGCAATGAACTAGATTCGGCCAAACTCCTTCTCCTTATTTTACTTAGATCCTTAGATCTTAAGGCTCAGAGCCTAGCTGGCTCCTACAACTCAAACTACACAAGTCTTACCACTCAGATCACCAAGATCCTATACCTCAAGTTCTTCCCAAGAACTCTACCTCAGAATGAATCCACACTTCTACTCCTCAAGCAACTCCTGCCCTAAGACTCAGAGAAATACCTACTTCTCCTTCCTCAAGCAATCCCAGCCCTACCCCAACCTTTATAACACAGGCTTATAACATAAAGAGAATGATTCTCCTACACTCAGATCTACTGATAGATCTTACACATTTAATGATGGTAAAAGAAATAGATTTAGAAAATGTCACCCAGCAAGAAAAGAAATGAGTGACAGCTTCTTGATCTGATCCTGATGAGTTTGCTTCCTTTGATCTTGACAAGATAAATCTGATCCAACCCTTCTTAACTTTTCAAAGCTTCTTGAAATAGAAATTAGAGTAGATCTAGGCTAGAGAATGTTGCAGATGATTCTTGATCTGACTTCTCTCCACCTTCTAAATTATTATTGATGCTTCAAAGATCTGTCTTCACCAAATTGTTCTTGTTACTTTATCTGAAGAGTTGATATCTTTATATAGGCTTTGATAGGAGTAACTGACTGATCCGGTTAATAAATGACATCTGACAATTCTGAAAGTTATTAGTACCTCCTTCTTAATTTCTGTACTTGGGAAACAAATCTTTTTGAAGTGTTGAAACCTGATTGTTGAATGTGTCGACACAAGTCCTGGGTCTTGACACTGATCTTGTAGTGGTGTCGACATACTTCTAAATGTGTCGACACAGCCCTTCAACTTGTCTCGACACAACTTAGGTAGAATGCATCGACACTAGTCCTGAGTGTCGACACAGCTTACTTCCAGTCACGACACAGCTTGTGAAGTGTGTCGACACTAATCATGATTTTCTACACAGTTGTCTTCAGTCTCGACACTACTTGTATAGAATATGTTCACACATGTCTTTAGTCTAGACACACCTTGTATAGAGTGTCGACAAAATTGTCTTCAGTCTCGATACTTCTTGAATAGAGTGTGTCGACACAGTTGTCTTCAATCTCGACACTGGTTGTATAGAGTGTGTCGACACATGTTATTAGTGTCGACACAACTTCTCTTTATATCGACATAACTTGTTCTGTGTGTGTTGACACTAGTCCTGAGTGTCTTGACGCTTTTTTACTTAACTTTATTTGCATGCACACATGAACTTCACATCCATCAAATATAACTATGTGTATATCATTGAGTTGAAAGGACTTCTTCAAATCAAGTACATTGTGACCAATGTACTCAATAATCTCCCCTAATTTGGAGAATTCGTAACCCTAATTCAATGATATACAACATGATATCAAAATATAATGATAAAGACATTAAGAATATATTGCAATACTATAGGTGAAATACCATAAATAGAAACACATATTAAAAAAAAATAATGCCTAATAGAAGATAAGACAAACAATTGCAATCCTAATTAACAATCTATGAAATGTTGAATAAACCAAGATTTTCATTATTAGTTTATCACAAAGTGTACTGCTACAAGCTTTGGTTACATAAAAGTTGTAGATCATGTTGTTAATATGAAATATAAAATTAAGACATTCTAACGCAGCTCTAGTTCCTTGATAACTATGCCTTTTTCTAGATTGTATCTTTACTTTCACCTCAAGAACCTTATCATCAGTAACCTCCTTTCCTTTGTCATTCTTAGCTTTAGATTTTGCAATAGCTTTTTCTTTCAGCCTTTGTCTTTCTAAATAATGGTATGACTTTGGGAAATATTTGTTGGGCTCAATTGACTTGGCATGAAGCTTTCCTTTCTTCAGATCATATATGAACTTTTGGATAACTTGCTGTTGCTTAAGATGTTTATCCCATTCCTGTTCACTGTACAATTTGCCCCTTTCTGTGACATTAGCATTTACAACCTTCCATTCAGTAAGAATTATTTATCTGTAGGTTGGACTCCATTGTTCAAAATCTAGTCTAGTCTCAGCTTGTTCTCTAAACCTTGTCTCTGATAACTGAGCCTCTATCTCTAGAGCAGTAGAAAACTTGTCCACTTTCTCACAAAATACATTCTTATCTAAGCCTTGAGGAGGAATGTACATGTTTTGGACAGTTGCTTGGATAGATTTAAAATTAGCTTGTGCTACAGGATGATTAAAATCAAAGATTTCAGTAGGAGGTGCTTCAAGTTGAGGTAGTTGACAACCAGATTCAGCAGTTTGATCTCCATCATATCATATGGGAGGAAAACCAAAAGTGTCTCTGATTTTGTTTGATATCCAGGTAGCATGTTCAGAACTGGCCTTAATCATTACCCTCTCCCACTTTATGACTTTTCTTTCAATATGATCCCTTAAATAATTTTTATGAAATCTCACTTGACCATTTAGATAATTAATTCCTGATGTTACTGTGACCTTAACTCTTAGTAAGTTGTTGTCCAAAATCTTATCAGAAGTCTTGATATCCTTAAGCAGAGATTCTGAATAGTTTTTCAGTTTGGTGTCTATATCTATGACAGTGGAGTTATGTTTTGTTTCCAAAGCAGCGGTTTGATTCTTTATTTCCCCTAATGTTGTATCATGCATGACAATCATATTTTCATTCATTCTATTCTGATTCTCAAGGACATTGCCTTGCTTGAGTGTCATATCATCCTCTAGTTGTTTGGCTTCCTGTTGTTGCTTGGCCAGGTAGACAACAACATTTGCTCCTTTTACAAAGAACTCAGTCATATCTTTCTTTAATAAGTTTACTTCAAATCTTATTGATTTGATGTCTTGAGCCAGCTAAAATTGTAACTCCTTGTTGCTTTCATCCACATACTTTTCTAGGTCTTCCCTTTATTTTTCAAGAATGATCTGTAGTTGAACTAGCAGGGAGCTAGAATCCATTACAGGAGCTGATGGTAGTCCAGATTTTATGTACACCTTGTATCTCTTAATTCCTTTCCTTAATTCAGATAATATTCTTTTCTTAAGTTATGAAGCTTCCTCTTCTTCAGAATCTGATGAGCTGACAATCTCTACAGAGTGTTGATATTCAGTACCTTCAATATTTGTATTAAGACTTTCAAAAGGAACATCTACATGCTGAATCTTAGCATCAGGCACCTCAAACTGGGAATGTTCAACTATCTCCCCTTGAATATTAGATACCTTAGATAAAAAAATTTCTTTTTCTGTCTCTTTTGGATTTTCTTCCTCCATCTCTTTTTCAAACATTTCATGGTCAGGATCTTTTGATTTTCCTAGGTCCTGTACAACATCCAATATAATTGTAGTAGTTGTATCCATTGGCAATGCACAAAGGTTCTCCCCCTCAATTTGTTCTCTTTCTGGAATGTTCTCCTCCTGCACCTGTACACTGGTTCCAGGTGAGTGCCTTGGAGATCTGCCTTGTTGTTCTTTAGCATCCTTATCAGAACTGATGATCACTTCTTATTCAAAATCACTAGAGGATATAACTTCCTGTACCATAGGTTTCTTCCCTATTATCTCCTTTGTCCTTTTAGGTTCTGGTGTCTCTTTAGATAAAACTCTGTCCCATATTGACAAGATTCTCATGTCCATTCTCCCCTTATGATTTATCTTAGATCCAATTTTCTGATTGATACTATCTGGAATGACCTTTACCAGATACAAACTAATTATTCTACCCATATTTGGCTTCAGAATTCCTTCTGTAATTTTATCAAAGACCACCCTATTCCAGTCAGTTGTGATTTTGAAGATAATCCTTGTAATTAGGCTAAACATATATTTGGAAATCATGTCATGTGCGCCAGTCTTGCAGAGGAGCACCTTTCCAACTATTTCAGAAAGAAATTTTACTTCGGAATTCATTCCCTTCCTGCTCCTTGAATTGCTAAATCTAATGGTTAGAGCTAGTCCACACCATTCTAAGGCCTCAGCAGTCTTGCTTGAATCTAGTTCATCTTCATGTGCAGTTCGTGGAATCTAAAAGACTTTAGCCAGTCTTTTGATAGTGACCTTAACTTTTGCTTCATTAACACTGGATTTAATCTTTCCTGTCTTAGGGTTTAATGAGGCAATATAGTAGAATTCAGATACATCTCTCTTCCAAATTTTGGTTGGTTCGAAAAGTAGATACTCAAGACCTTCCTCATTGACTAGGTCAATCACATTCTTTATATCTTCTAGAGCGGAGACAAAGGCATTGCGCACCAGTTCGTATCCCTCGTTGATGTTGCCGTCCATCTTGGGTGCCATTCTTATTGAAAGAGCTTGAGTTTGAGAGGAGTCAACTATGGATTTCTAGGCCTCAACACGCAGCAAGCAGTCTCACAAGATTTCTGGTAAGTGAAGTCGACAAATCCTCATACCTCCTATTTATAGTAACAGTCTTTTGAAGATGAAAAGGCGCGCTGTATTTAGTAATTTTCTAACTATTGGGAAATATCTAGTGTCGACATGGAAAACCTATTCTGTTGAGATGTGTCGACTTAAGTCAATACAAGATTCATGTCTCTTGACTCAGATCTCAAGGTGTCAACAGCCTTATGTCTCGACACTGTACTATAATGTCTCGACACACTATTACTTATAGTGTCGACACATATTTTGGTGTCTCAACACAATACTACCTGTAGTGTCGACACACACTGTGGTGTCTAGACACGATTCTTTGACTTAGACAAACTTTGTGTTCTGAATATAATTTCTTGACTTTGATCAAGTTTTTCTTGGATATTTAGATTTGTAGACCTGGTTAGTCATCTTTTTAAGAGTTGTACAAACTTTTGTTGCTACTAATTGTACATATTTATTCTATGTTCAACATGCCTAGTTCAAATTTAAAATAATTGAACTTGCTTTCATCTAGGGGTTTTATAAAAATGTCAGCAACTTGTCTTTCTGTTGGAGTATACTGTAAGCTTATAATTTCTTTTTCAACATTCTCTTTGAGAAAGTGATATCTAATTTCTATATGTTTAGTTCAACTATGTAAAACAGGATTATTAGCAATAGAAATTGCACTAGTAGAACCACAAAACATAATATATTTACTTAGCTGTACACTATAGTACAGTAGTTGATGTTGAATCCAAAGCAACTATGCACAACAGCTCCTAACAGTTATGTACTCAGCTTCTATTGTAGAGATTGCAATACTTGTTTTTTTCTTGCTACTTCAACTTATAAGTCTTTTCCCTAAAAACTGGCAAGTTCCAGAAGTACTTTTTCTATCTTTGTTACATCCTGCAAAATCTGCATCTGTGTACCCTATAAGTTCAAAATCACTATCCCTAGGATACCAAAGCCCAAGATTAGGTGTGCTCTTAAGATATCTCAATATTCTCTTTATAGAAATATAATGAGACTATTTGGGGGCATGCTTGGTACCTAGCACAGACACAAGTTGAGAACATAATATCTAGCCTACAAGCAGTCAAATACAGCAGTGATACAATGGTTCCTCAATACAAGGTTTCATTAACTGATTTCCCAGATTCATCTTTGTGTAGAAGAATTCTCAAGGTATAAGAATTCTCCATACCATATCTCTTAATCAACTCCTTAGTGAACTTAGATTGAGAGATGGATATTCCATCCTTAGATTGTCTAACTTGGAATCCTAAGAAGAACTTTAGCTCACCCATGCTGTTCCTTTCAAACTTACCTTGCATAAGCCTTGCAAATTTACTACACAGCTTCTCATTAGTATACCCAAAGATTATGTTATCTACATAAATCTGGACTAGGATGATTGATCCTTTGATGTCCATAAGAAATAGTGTCTTGTCTACCTTTCCTCAAGAGAACTTATTCTCTATAAGAAAGGTAGACATGGTCTCATACTCGGCTCTAGGTTCCTGTTTTAACCCATACAAAGCCTTGTGCAATCTGAAAATATAGTTATTGTCTTTAGGGTTAACAAAACCTGGTGGCTGCTCTACATACACTTCTTCCTTCAATGTACCATTGAGGAATGTTGACTTTACATCGATCTGGTAGACCTTGTATCCTTTGAATGCAGCATGAGAAAAAAAACCTTATGGCTTCTATCCTAGCTATAAGTGAAAAGGTTTGGTCAAAGTCTAACCCTTCCTCTTGTTTATATCCTTTAGTCATTAATCTAGCTTTATTCTTGACTATAACCCCATACTCATCTAATTTATTTCTAAAAATCCACTTAGTGCCTATGACATTATGATCACTGGGTCTAGGAACTAGACTCCGGACTTTGTATCTCTCAAATTGATTAAACTCTTTTTGCATGGCCATAATCCAGTTGGGGTCTGAATTGGCTTCTTCAAACCTTTTAGGTTCTATCTGTTAGAGAAAACTAGAGTATAAAACCTCATTGTGATGTCTACTCCTAGTAGTTACTCCTAATCTGGCATCACCTATTATTTGATCAATAGGGTGATCTACAAGGTATCTAACTGCTATTGGCCGGTGCCTACCATTACCTAGTACTGTAGGAGGATTAGGATGATTTTCTTCCTACCCCTAGGCAAGTGCAGTATCTTTTATAGGAATTTCTATATTGTCTCTAATGTGTAACTCTAGATCAGGTGATCACTTATTTTAGTTTTTCCATTCTAGAGTCTACAATATCTAGACCAAAGTTGTTAGAGATCTCACTAAAAAAAACAGATGATTCATCAAAAACTATATTAATAGATTCTTCTACAATTTGATGTTTCAAGTTGTAGATCTTGTATGCTTTTCTATGAAGACTATACCCTACAAAGATTCCTTCATAGGATTTCTCTGACAACTTGGTTAGATAAGTTTTCACATTGTCCAAAACATAGCACTTACTACCAAAAATTTGAAAGTAGGATAGATTTGGTTTTCTGCCTTTCATTAGTTCATAGGGAGTCTTGTTGTGATTCTTGTTGATCAATGCTCTATTATAAACATAGCATGATGTGTTCACAGCCTCAGCCCAGAAATATTATGGGAGAGATGTATCACTCAGCATTGTTCTGGCTGCCTCAATAAGAGTTCTATTTTTCCTCTCAACAACTCCATTTTGCTGTGGTGTTCTTGGAGAGGAGAACTCCTGAAAGATTCCTAGTTCCTTACAGAAATTTTCATCTTTTTAGATTGAAATTCTATACCATGGTCACTTCTAAGTTTGATCATAGAACATCTCATCTCATTCTGAATTTGTTTGAAAAAATTACCAAGGATGTCTAGTATTTCAAACTTTCTCCTTAAGAAGAATACCCAAGTAAACCTGGAGTGATCATCCACAATCACATAGGTATAGGACTTCCTACCCAAACTAAGAACTTGCATAGGACCAAATAGATCCATATAAAGTAAGTACAAACACCTCTCAGTATCTTTGGACTGAATGCTCTTAAAGGAAACTTTTGTCTGTTTGCATTTTTGACATGCATGCCATAAGCCTTCTTTGGAGCATTTGAGTTGTGGACTATTTCTAAATAAGTCCATAGAGAATAGTTTACTCATAACTTTGTAGTTTAAGTGAGTCAGCCTCTTGTGCCACTGTACACACAAAGAGTCTTTCTTACTAGCTACAAGGCATACAGGTGAATTTTCATTTATTCTAAGGAAGTTTAGAAAATAAATGTTCCCACTCCTAGTGCCTGACAAGATGATCTCTTGATCACTTGAATTCCTTATCAAACACTTGTCATTGTTGAAAATAATTTCATACCCTATCTCACAAAGCTGACTTATGCTTATCAGATTGTGGATCAATCCTTCCACATAAGCCACTTTAGTGATGGTATCTAGTCATTAGAAATGTTACCATATCCCTTGGTGAGTCCTTTCTCTGACCTTCCAAAGATGACTTTTGGTCCTTTCCTAATAGGAGTGTAATCTTTTAGTAAACTCTGTGATCCAATCATGTGCTTGGAACAGCAACTATCCAATTACCATAATGGCCTACCTTTGGTACTTGGCTCCACCTGCAAACACAAATTTAGTTCATCTTAGGCACCCAAATAGTTTTGGGGACTTGGATCCTTTTAGGCTTTGTTTCGGGAAATATAATAGACTTTATAAATAAAGATGGTTGAAACTTATATGAAGGTGTTGTTGAATTATACCAACAATCTAGGGGAAAGTGCCCAACCTTCCCACAACACCAACACTCAAATCTATTGTATCGTTTCTTTGGTTGAACATTTGAGCTTGTTCTTTTGTGCAACACAGAATTGTCAGCCAACTTCCAAGGTAATGGTGCAAAATTCACACCCTTACCTTTTAGATTTAGGTGAGATGCACTAGGACCAGCTCTAAGAATTCCCTGTCTTCTTGGATTGATCACCTTTTGTGATGGTTTTTGGCCTATATTTCCTTTAGATGTCTGATCCTTCCAGTAAGGCTCTTTATTGACCTTACTGGTAGAGCACTCAGACCTCATGTGTCCAGGAACACATGGTCTACAATATTTGTTAGAAGACAGATATTTGACTTGTTGCATAACTGGACCATTTGGAGTTTTACCCTTGGGTACAGACTCCTTTTTTAAGTTTTTGTTCTTACCATATCCTACACCACTTCTAAATGGTGTAGAAAAGGTATCTATGATAGGTAGTACTAACTTAGATTTTGAGAATTGAGTTAGAAGCTGTCTTTCCGGGGTAAGCTTTGCTTTCGGGTCCTTGACAGTCTTGACCTGTTCTACTATTACCTCTGCCTGGCTATCTATCTTGTTAGTTAGTTCTATAAGTTTCAGTTTTTATAGGTCCAACTTTATGTTGTCTCTTTCCAACTAAAAAGATACTCTTCTCAAGGATTCTAATTCTTTGGCCTAATCCTTAACAAGTTGTTTTCTTATAATCAAGGCCTTTAGTAACTTCCCACATCTATTGATATGGGAGTTAAAATCAGCTTCAAGTTCTTTATTATTAGAGGAGTGTGAACATGATTCATTTTCTGATGCAAAAAAAGAATCTGAGGCTAAAATATGGGAGATTGATTTTATCTTAGCAGGATCTAAACAATCCTGATCTTCTTCTCCTAGTTGGGTCTCCTCAATAGCCATCAGACCCATGAGAGCCTCCTCTTCTGATTCTGATGAATATGACTCACTGTCAGACAGTGTCAACTGTCTTTTTGCCAAGAGGCTTTTGTCAGCCTTCTTATGATGTCCATCTTTCAAGTTCTCTGCCTTTTTCTCCTTTCTTTTTGCTGGGCAATCAACTATGACATGCCCTTTTCTATTGAAACAATAACATATTATATTAGTCTTAATATATTTATTCTGTGAAGATCTAAACCTATCCCCAAATTTCTTCTTCATGGGTTTCTCTGGATGATTAATCTTCTTGAGAGAAGAGTCTCAAGCTAGACCCTTCCAGCTGTCCTGTCTTCTTCTCCTCAACATATTCTTGAACTTTCTAGAGAAGAGAGACAGTTCATCCTCAATCAAGTCTCCACCTGATGAGGAAAATTCTAAACACTCAGAAGTTGTTTCCAGTCTTTCTGTGAGTGTTAACTTCTCTCTGACTTTTCTAGATGACTCAGCCTTTAGAGCCAAAGTCTTTTCTCTACTGTGTGCTCTAGCTGAATCTTCTTCAGACTTCCTGAGATTGAGCTATAACTCATGTGATAATAGCTTGCCAAATAGGGCTTGGGGGTCTATGTTGGCTAAGTTCCCCAATTATCTTATAACACAGATCTTGTTGTCCCATTCCTTGTTCAGGGACCTCAAGATCTTGTCATTAAGTTCATAGTTAGTAAAACTTCTTCCATAAGTCCTCAGGTTGCTTATAATTCTGAAAAACTTTTCAAAACATTCAGCTAATGAGTCTTTCTTATCGTGTCTGAAGGCTCCATACTGTTTTTTTAGTCGTGATTTTTTATCATCTCAGACCTCATCAGTTTCTTCCATGTAAACAATAAAGGACTGCCATATTTCTTTGGCTGTCTTGCAATGAATCAGATTCTGAAAAGTGGAATCATATATTACACTAACTATAATATTCTGTGCCCTTTTGTCCATAGATGCCAGAATGATTTAATCCTTATCCATCTCCAAGTAAGTCTTGGGTGTCTTGATGTTTGTATTAAGAACTGACACTTTCATGGGAATGAAAGGGCCTTCAATCACTAAGATGTATATTCTTGGATCTGCTGCCTCCATGAAAAATCAAACTCTCTCCTTTCATATTCCAAAGTTTTCTTTAGAGCAGACAGGGAGCTTAATGGAATTGTTTTCCCTCTGAGACAAGATATATCTTTCTCTACAATCCTTTTGATTCTCACTAGGTTGTTATGCCTTTTTCAGTGATCCAACGACTGATACCAATTATGAATGTTTACTTTATGATTGAGAATGATCTAGAGGGGGGTGAATAGGTCCAATTTAAATTATGGCTACCCCTTTAAGAATTCAGAGTTATACTTCCTTTATATTGATTAACACAGTCATATATACAAGATAATCTTAACAGCAATATAAAATTATCACAACACAGCAATCAGTAATCACAGCACAGTGCACACAGATTTATAGTGGTTTCCCAATTTATGGGTACATCCACTTTCCCCCTTCGCCTATCTAGCAATGAACTAGATTCGTCCAAACTCCTTCTCCTTCTTTTACCTAGATCCTTAGATCTTACAGCTCAGAGCCCAGATGGCTAATATAACTAAGACTATATAAGTCTTACCAATCAGATCACAAAGATCCTACACCTCAAGTTATTCCCAATAACTCTACCTCAGAATGAATCCATACTCGTACTCCTCAGGCAACTCCTGCCCTACAACTCAGAGAAATACCTACTTCTCCTACCTCAGGCAATCCCAGCCCTACCTTAGTCTTTATAGCACAGGCCTACAACATAAAGAGAATGATTCTCCTACACTCAAATATACAGATAGATTTTACATAATTAATGAGGGTAAAAGAAATAGATTCAGAAAATGTCACCCAGCAAGAAAAGAAATGAGTGACAGCTTCTTGATCTGATCCTGATGAGTTTGCTTCCTTTGATCATGACAAGATAGATCTGATCCAACCCTTCTTAGCTTTTCAAAGCTTCTTGAAGTAGAAATTATGGTAGATCTAGGATGGAGAATGTTGTAGATGATTCTTAATCTGGCTTCTCTCCACCTTTAAAATTATTGTTGATGCTTCAAATATCTGTCTTCACCAAATTGATCTTGTTACTTTCTCTGAAGAGTTGATCCCATTATATAGGCTCTGATAGGAGTAACCAGCTGATCCAGTTAATAACTTACATCTGACAGTTCTGGTAGTTGTTTGCACCTCCTTCTTGATTTTTGTACTTAGGAAACAAATCTACTTGAAGTGTTGAAACCTGACTGTTGAATTTGTTGACACAAGTCCTGGGTCTCGACACTGCTCTTGTAGTGGTATCAACATACTTCTGAATGTATCGACATAACCCTTCAAATTGTATCGACACAACTTAGGTAGAATATGTCGACACTAGTCTTGAGTGTCGACACAGCTTGCTTACAGTCACGACACAGCTTGTGAAGTGTTTCGACACTAATCCTGAGTGTTGACATAGTTGTCTTCAGTCTCGACACTTCTTGTATAGAATGTGTCGACACATGTCCTTAGTCTCGACACAGCTTGTATAGAGTGTGTCGACACAATTATCTTCAGTCTCGATACTGCATGTATAGAGTGTGTCGACACAGTTGTCTTCAGTCTCGACACTTCTTGTATATAGTGTATGGACATATGTCCTTAGTGTCGACACAGGTTCTTTTTATCTCGACACAACTTGTTCAGTGTGTGTTGACACTAGTCCTGAGTTTCTCGACGCCTTTGTACTTAGCTTTAATTTGCCTGTACATATGAACTTAACATCCATCAAATATAACTATGTGTATATCATTGAGATGAAAGGACTTATTCAAATCAAGTACATTATGACCAGTGTACTCAACAGATTCATTCTCTAATTGAAGTGATCAATGATTAGATTTAACAAGCTGATAGAATTCAGGAATTTGCTGAAGAGGAACAAGTGACTGGAATCATTCCAGCAAGACAACAAAGTGCTAACACGAGGCATGCAGCAACCAGAGATTTGAGTAACCATCCCAGCACTCTTATAATTGGAGATGAAAGACATGGTGTCACCACCAGAAGCATATTTAAGAATGAATCTCTCTTCATGAGCTTCTTTTCACAGGTGGAGACAAATAGGTTTAAAGATGCCAATTAGGATCCATTCTAGATCAATTCTATGCAAGAAAAACTCCAGCAATTTAAGAGATATAAAGTCTGGAAGTTGGTGTCAAAGCCACAAGAACACAACATCATTGGCACTAAATGGATTTTTAGGAACGAGATGGATGAACATGGAGTCATAGTGAAGAGAACATGGAGTCATAGTGAAGAACATGGCTAGATTGGTAGTGAAGGACTACTAGCTAGAGGATGGGATAGACTTTGACCAAATATTTGCACCAGTGGCAAGGATGGAGGCAATAAAAATGCTCTAGGCCTATGCAGTATTCAAGGGGTTCAAGATCTACCAGATGGATGTAAAGTCTGCCTTCCCAAATGGTAATCTGAAGGAAGAGATATATGTAGAGCAACCCTCCGGTTTTGTACATCCAACCCTAACCTCTCATGTATATTTTATTAGAAAACCATTATATAGGTTAAACTAAGCCCTTAGGGTTTTGTATGAAACCCTGTCTAACTTTCTCATTGAAAACGACTTCTTAAGGGAGAAGATAAACATCATATTGTTCCTAAGGGAAACAAAGGGCAAGTGTCTCTTAGTCCAAATTTATTTTGATGACATAATCTTTGGGTCTACTGATGATAACATTTGCAAATAGATTTCCAACCTTATGATGGGGGAGTTTGAGATAAGCAGTATGAGAGAGATCAAGTACTTTTTAGGTCTCCAAGTGAAACAGTCTGATGGGAGGAAATTCATCTCTCAGACCAAGTACACTAGGGAACTTATAAAGAAGTTTGGGATGGAATCTGCTTCCACCATAAAAACTCCCATGGGGTAAAATGTATCCCTGGACAAGGATGAGAAGGGGAAACCTTTTGATGAATCAAAATACATGTGCATCATTGGATCCTTATTGTACTTAACTGCTAATAGACAATACATTATGTATGTTATATGTGTTTGTTCTAGGTACCAATCTTACTCTAAGGAATCTCACTACTCAGCTATAAAGAGGATTTTGAGATATCTTTAGGGAAGCTAACATATTGATATGTGGTACAATATGAGTAATGATTTTTAACTTATAGGATTTTCAGATGCAGATTTTATAGGGTGCAAAGAAGATAGGAAAAGTACAAGTAGTACTTGTCAATTCCTAGGAAGGAGATTTGTTTCTTAGAGCAGTAAGAAGTAGACTAGTGTGGCAATATCCACAACTAAGTCAGAATATATATTTGTAGAGAGTTATTGTGCACAATTATTGTGGATTCAACATCAGATAGAGGACTATAACCTCAAGGTAAGTAATTCTCCCATGTTTTATGACTCATCCAATGTTATTTCTATTACTAAGAATCCTATATCACATAACATGACTAAACACAAAGAAATAATGTATCATTCTATTTGAGAACATATTGAGAGAAGATATCTGTCTTTAATTTGTCCTCGCTAACAAACAAGTGGCAGATATCTTTACTAAGCCACTGGATGAGGCAGAGTTTAATTTCTTCAAAAAATAGTTAGAAATGCTAAATTTAGAATAATTTATCTGTCTAGTATATCACTCTAATGATAATGTGTCATGTTGTCTATGATATCTGAATATATCTCTGATTAACTGTCAAAACTTGATTTAAATAACTTATCTATGGTAGTTACTAGAACTTTGTTCTATTAACCCATTTCTGATTGCTGCTAGAAAACATATGTTTAGTAGTGTGACAGGTAGACAACCATAGTTGATATCTCATGTTAGCATGAGCATAGTGACTCATTTTCAATAGTTGTCTGTCAAATTAATTGACAGATAGATGGTGGAGATCATTAAAGAAGATTGGCTGAGAAGTTTAGCTGAGAAGATTAGCTGTGAAGATCTGCTGAGAAAGTCTCAGTTATTACGTAGAGAAAGTTTAGAAAATACTCAACAGTATATCTCCCCATCTCTACGGAATAGCTAAGACGGTCTGCCATATTAAATTTCTATCATTTTCAGTTGTTGGATTAATTCTTTGTGATCAATCTAGAGTATGGAGCTTTAATTTCCATTTAAACCAATTAGAATTTATATTAAAATATATGAAAATTTAAAGCAATGACTTACTTGAAAACATAAAACCTAAACCCTAGAAAGTGGTCGACATAGCTCCGTCTTTCTCTACTTTTCAATGACTAGGACTTCTGCAAAAATTGCGCCAATATCTGCAAAGATCCTTCAAGAAGGCTATGATGTAATTAGACAAGGATTACAACATGCCTCGGGATAAATAAAGGAAGCTATCAAATTGCTAGATACCGTTGGGCTAGAGTTTCAATTGTCAGAACCTACACCTATCCTGAAAAGTGAAGTATTGGAATTTTTTTCTCATGCTAAGCTCTCCTCATCAAGGAAAACCATCAAGAGCAAGGTAGGGTATGTCAAGATAAAAATTAACCCCAATAGGATTACCAATGCCCTAAACCTTCCTACAGTTAAGAGGGCAAAGGGATATCCTCCCAAATAACTAAAGAAGCCCTAGAATGGTGTGGATTCAGTGGAAAGAGATATGGATCAATAAAAAGAAAATACTTCAACTAGGGAGGCAAACTTCTTGCTGACATCATTGGGAAGGCCATCATGTGCAAGATAGGTTCCCATGATAGCATCTCTAAGTAAATGTTTAAACTTATAACAAAAGTCATCCTGTAGAAATAGACAAACTGGGGTCTTGATTTTTTCAGAAGATGATTGACTACCTAAGGGCTCCAAACCTTGGTAGTATTTTATCCCTCTACCTCATTAATACTTACCTAGATCATTTCAAAAAGAAACAAGGGGTAAAGATCTACTACATGAAAAGTATGGAGATTCAGACCCTTAAAAGTTTCACAAGGGTCCTACCCAAGAGTCAAGCTATAGAGAAAAAGGATCAGACAAAGCTCAAGGGATATAAAACTATTGAAGAAAGTGGTTCTGAATCTGAACTAGAAAGTCAGAATGATGGTGACAGAACACCAACTCATAACATTGACCTATCCTTATCAAGTGAAGAGGAATGTAATGTTCAGGATGACAGTATTTAAGTGGCTGAGAATGACTCAGCTAAGAGAGAGCAAGATGCTCCAGAAATGTATGATTCATTCAATGAGGTTCTAGAAAGGACTGATGCTCCAGTTGAGGGGGAGGTGGAGCAGTCAACAGATGGTCTTAAGGAAAAGATAGATAAGATCTTAGATAATCTCAAGGACAGGATTGATCTGAGCACAGATAATCAACATGAAAAGGATGAGGAAGAGCTGGTGGCTCAAGAGAAGACTAATGCCCAATTCACGGGGAGAAAGAGTTGATCATTGAGGACACTATAGATAATTCTCTCGATAATTTCTTAGATACCGATGAACAAATTAAGGAAGATCTTCACACTGAAGTACCTGGTTAGGTAGAAGGTATACCAACATTCAAGGTAGCCGAGACATCAATTTACCTTGAGTTGGATGGTCAAGAGAACCTCGGGACAAGATCACATCTCGTTGATGTTGAAACTCCATAAGTACTCCAACACTAACCATCATCCAGCATGTCAGAAAGTTCCATCCTTTGCTCCATTAAGGCTCTACTGGTTGAGCAAGCCAATTCTCTAAAAATTTATATTGATGAGTCTGTACAAGGAATGTAAGCTGAAATCTTATGTGACGTTTAGAAAGTGAAGGCCGAGATCATGGTTGACCTAGATTCTGTAAAAAGTGAAACAACCTATATCAACAGAGAAATTACTAAATGGTTTGACTTGGCTGCAAGCACAATCAAACAAAATGTAAACATTCTTAGATCAATGGATTATAGTCTCAAAGAGTCTACTCAACATATAACAAGTGTGAAGCATTATGTAAGCCGGACTAATTAGGTCATCAGACAGGGAGTGGAGCACATTCATTATACACAGGTTCAAGCTATGTAGTTGACTGAGGAGTCAAGGGATGCTCTTTTGGAAGATAACAAAAACATTTTTCAAACTCTATCTAGTAGGCATAAAGCAAACACCTTGCATCTAGACAATAAGATTAAGGAAGAAGCCAAAAAGGGGGAGAAGCACACTGTTGAGAAAGCCCTTAGTGTTCTTTAGGTAATAAGGATTGCTCTTAATTTACCCCTGCTGGACAAAAATAGAACAAAGGATTTTGATTTTCGACCACAAGCAAGAGTTGCTCAAGATGCACAACTTGCTGCTAGAAGGAAAAGAAATGACCTAATGTTACATGAAGAATTCATGGCCAAGAAGATAGCTGAACTAGGTGAAGATCAAGATTATGAGTACTAGAGTGATGATTCCAAGAATATCATTATCAATGAATGGATTAATCATGGATAAATATTAAAAAACATTGATAGTGTGTATCCAAGTGAAGAGAGGATCAAGCATCTAGAGAGGAAGTCTTTAAGGGAAAGAGTTTTCAAAGAAAATTTGGTAAGGAAGAACAATCCAAAGAGGATACCTTCCAAATACATTCATAAGCCTTTCTTGTGCTTTAAGAGACAAGATAACAAAGTAAAGAGTGATGAAAGGAAGGATGTTGCTCATGGAGAAAGCTCAGACTTTACTCACAAAAGGATGAAAACTGATTCAACAAGCCAACCGGTGGACAAGCATCAAATCCCATGAAATCTAAAATTTCTTTTGATATAGTTACATTAAAACCTATAATAAACTTATGTTGCTAATTTGGACATCTGGTTTCATATATAAATCTGAAATGTTGTGTGTCTATATACTTGATGCTTTATAGTTCTTGAAATAGTTTTTGTTTGATAGTTATCTATAATAACATTTAATTCTATAGAATAAAGCCTGTGATTGACATAATTTCACTGCTATATTTTTGTCATAATATGATTTATTGATTAATGCACCTTAGTATTATTGTGTGTTCAACCTTCTTGAAATAGGAGTAGATTGCTGGAAATATTTTCAAATATCTTCCAAGATTTGAAGATTATTTGAAGAGGCATCACTTCCAATGCAAAGAGCATATTGTCTGGTAGAATATCTACTTTATGTGTATGTAGGTAAATTTTTTCGACACTAAAACAAGTTTAAAGCAAAGGAGAAGTATACTGCTGAGATGGGTTTTGGTTCTCCTCCATACCGCTGCCAAGGTATATCAGTATCTACGATACCGTGGTCATCAAGGACAAGCGCCGGAATTATATCGTTGAGAATGAAGTCTATTCTCAACGATACCGTGGAGAAGCCACTGAAAGCAACAAATTTCATTGCCAAGGTAGATATCATTGAGAATAAAGTTTCTACTCAACATTACTATCAAGTATATTCAAATAAAGCCGTTGAGACCATACAGATTGGCGGGATCCAAATTTGGCGGAAGTGCCGAAAGGATTGACAGAACATTCTACTTCGGCTAATGCTTTTGACAAGACATTTGTTAGGACTGTTGGAAGATGTCAAAGTATAAAGAAAGATCTGTTAGGCCTTTGAAGAGTGTCGTTGCTCAAATTGTGAAATTAGATTACGGCGCACTGTCAACTACTAAAATTATTTCTTGTTGAAAGCCTTCATAAGAACAAAGTAGGAGTCAATCTTCTGACTCCAGTGTGATCTTGCTATCAAAGAAGAAGATCAAGAAGGAGAAGCTCTAGAACAACTCTACCTAAAGATCAATTCTTTTTAAGGGCTTTATCCAGCTATTTGTTATCGAAGTAAGAACAACAGAAGATTAAGAAGACTAAAGGTTTATACATTTAGGCCTTTTGTTGTACTTCATAAAAACTTCTTTTCTATAGATCTAAGTTTAGATCTGAGTGTAGAGCCTTTATTATTGAGTTGTAGGGTTGTACTCCCAGCCTAAGCTGTAGGATTTTAGTGTAAATCTGAGGTAGGACTTGGAGATATATCTGCAGTAGGAAACCGGGAGTGTTTGTGAGCAATAGGAGTGGAGCACTCTAAGGTAGGGATTCTTGATAAGCCTGAGTGTAGGTCTTGAGTGCTCGAGGTAGGGTCTTGGAGGAGACCTGAGAAATCTCGAGGGATTTGTGTTTTAAGCTCTCTGAGCTAAGTTTTGGAGAAGATGCTGAGTCTGAGCTCATTGCTAGATAGGTGTAGAGGGAAAGTATATATACCCAGACCTTGGGGAATTACTATAAATCATTATGTGCTTATTGTGTATGTGATTTATATTTACATATTTGCTAAAATCTGAAAAGAATTAATTAAAGTGCAAGCCACCTATTCACCCCCCCCCCCCTCTAGGTGAATTAGAATACGATAACATTAAACTATCAATAGCCAAGGCACTACGCCTTCTTCTCGCAGTTGAAGAAGAACATCAGGAAACTACAGAGTAGAACATAATTGATGCACTTGATTGGTGTGAGTTCACAGGTGTATGATATGGATCGTTGGAAAGAAAATTTTTTAATCAAAGAGGCAATGATGGAGACGACGACCCTCAACTTATTGAAGACGGTGACGATGCGCTTACAGAAGAACTTTCTCCGCCTTCAAGTAATGATTTGCGACGCCGTGATGACTATGTGGAGCATCGCCATAATATCCGCCCGGGGCGCAAACAAATTTATTAATAATTATTAATAATTTATTAATAATTATTAAGTCATTTTTATGTTTGTTTTAATTTTCATTTCATGTGTAATGATGGGTTCTTATAACCATCATGTGTTGTTTTAATTATTTCATTTCATGTGCTATGATGGGTGCATATAACTATCATATTTTCAATTTGAATTTTGAATTTTGAATTTTGAATGGAGGGAGATTGAGTGGTGTAGGCTATATATAGGCATGTTATGAAGGATTGATTAGAGAGAAGAAGAATAAGAAATAATCACCCCAAAAATATTTTAAGATCTTTCCTTCCCCCCTTGGAAAAATTCGGCCTCCTCCATCCTCTCCCTCTCTTGGCCGCCGGCCCTCTCTATCTCCCCCTCTTAGTGGTTCGGCCACCTCCCCCCATAGTCCTCTCGCAAAACCGACCTCCAACAAAGCAACCATTCAACCCACTTCCTTGAAGAAATCAGCCAAGGCATAGATTTCCTTTATGGATTTCAACTCTGGCATGACGCAGTGAAGGCGGACAAGTTTCCTCTCTATCCAGCGTGACTCCGACGGAGCCGTTGAAGAGTGACCCAGTAGAGAAATCGGAATCATCAATTTCAATTGGGTAACGAAACCTTCGACCTTTGTGTGTTTCTTTTTCTAGATTTATTCCTGTGGTGGTAGATTCTTCGCGTTGAATTTTGATAGCATTAATTCATCATGGATTTTCTTCGATCGGTTTGTGTTTATCTTGATTGATCTATTTTCGAAAGGGTTTGTCAAACCTTCATTTTCTTTTGTTGGGAGAGATCTACCTTTTCCAGATCGTATTTTTATTTGGTAGATCTCTTTTGGTACAACACCGCTCGTATGGACCGGGTGAGTCCTTTTAGCCGGAAAGAATATTGGTCTATCGCCTCTATTCGATCCTAATCGGTTTGGCTACCTGTATGCTAGCATATAATTGAAAGATTTAATTAACGTGGTGCCGCGTAGAACGATTGTGTGAATATAGGATTTGGATCGTGGAGAGGTATTCATGCTAGTCCGTAATTTTATTCGTTGTCAAACGTACAAGCCTGCATCAATTTGGTATCAGAGGGAGTTCACGTCAATTTCCTAATTGGCCCCCTCCCCCTTTGGCTTTTGTGCACCGACACAGACTTGCACGTTTCTTTGCACATCATATAAATCAATTTTTAAATTTGTGGTCTGCAAATAGCAGCTTAAAATTTTCAATTTTTCTCAAAATTCAAAAAAATAAAATTCTGGAATTTATCCATCAATTTATTAGTAAGAAATCAAAAAAATATTTTATTTTTATTAAGCCATTTATTTTATTAAATCATTACAAAATTTTAACTTTAGTGTGCCAATAACGGCCTATATTTTTATTTTCTCAGCAAAAAAACAATAAAAAAATTATTTAATAATCTTTATATTATTTCTAGCAAGCAAATAAAAAAATACATTTGTTATCTTAAGTAATTAGCGCAAACAATTGCATCTTTGGAAATTAAATAGGACCAGGTTAATTATTCATTGCATGTGCACCAGTTCCGAGTGAGATATTCTCTCCGGTTCTCTCTAAAATGGCCTATGATGTTAATGTTTCCCGAGTAAAATCTATGGGTTCCATGACAAACGTTAGGAAACCAGTACGGTCTCCTGTGATGGATGAGATTAAGGCTTTAATTGCACAACTAAAGGCTAGCCAAGTTGCACCACCACCCCCTAGGCCACACCACATTTATCGTACTTATGACGGTTTAGGATTCCCACAAATTTTTAGAGATTGGCTTAAGGGATTAGAACATTATTTTAATTGTCAGATATGGGATGACAACAAAAAGGTTAGCATTGCCCGAGAGCGACTAGCAGGTCAAGCCCAATTATTTTGGTTAAACTAATAGCGTCGTGTTGGTAGCTATCATTATGCTTGGCCTTACATTTGTAGCCTCCTCTCGAATAAACTCTATCCCGCCTACCTGCGTACTAATAGCACCACACCGGTTAGTAAGAATAGTTACGGCACTCGACCCATATCTGCTTATAGGAGTGACCCTACGCCTTAGGTTAGATCCTATTTCTAGAGAGGTTGTAATACCCAAAGTATGCATATTCCCACCTCTAGGGAACATAAGTCAATTAGTCCCCAAAGTTTGAATTCGAAAGAGGTTACTACTAGGGTGTCTGCTCCTTTAGTTTCGTCATATAAGCCTCCCGAAATTGTGACTGATACCTCTGAGGATGCTAATATAGATATAGTATCTTTGGATCCTGTGGATGACCCAGTAGGTGAGAGTATTCCATCATATGCATTAGTGCCCGACGATTCTGATGAATCTGAAATTGAGGGAATCCCTAGTGATTTAGAAGATGATGTTTGGGATGATGATGATAGTCCGATCTATGAGAGTATTTTTTTGCCTATTACGTGTCCGACTAGCATTGTGTCTGTTCACCCTAGTATTGAGAGCCCTCTCCAAACTACGATCCCCGTCGTGTTAAAGCTTATGGTTACACCTATTGAGGATATATCTTAGTTATCTGAGGAGCTGGTGAGTGTGGATTTCCCTATTATTATTGATGACCCAGACTTAAAAGATGTCCCGACTGATTAGGAAACTCACCTTATGTGAGAAGTTTATGTTTGGATGATTTTGGCGCTATGAACCCGAACGACAGTTCTTTATTGTTGTCTCCATTTTCTGAAGTTCACTCTGAATTAAAATTTACGTCTGGTTTGATTTTGCCCATTTCTGAGGCCTTTACTGATTCTGAATTGGATGACATGTCTAATGTGTTGGAAGAATTTCTATATGAGAGAGTTATACTTTTGGAAGACGTTATTGAAGTAGACCTGGATATGCATCCCCTGATGCTGACTCCATTGCATGAAATTGAATATGATTTTAACTCTCTCCCGGTTTTAGTTTTACCGACTCTCCCACCCGATCCATTGACTCGTTTAGTGGACCCTTTAGGACAGGAGCTTGGTATGTTTGATCTGAGTCGTTTTATTTTGCCAACCCTACGGGCCCCTTCTTTGGACATGTCTCGTCGTACAAGTTTTAGTGCGTTGATGGAATTTATGTTTGGCCACGATATCATTTTTGATAGCTCTGTATCCTCTCGACTTTCTAAGAATAACCAAATCTCTCAGTATATGTTAGTGATGTGGCTGTCTATTGTGCCACCTGATTTCGTTCCATTGGTACAACTTGATCTCGTACTGTTGGTGCCACCTGTTGTAGTTCCGCTGGTGCCACCTTATTTAGTTCTATTGGTACCACATTATTTAGTTCCATTACCTCTACCAAATATTTTAAATAAGCTTGCACAAGTTTATGCTCATCATAATCACATTTTATATAAGCACAATAGTGAAACGCTAGCCATACAAATTATATCATTTCAATTTCATGCTAGCTTACATAAAAGAGCATCTCCCTATATGATTTGCGATTTAGTTTTGGTGCATCTCGTCCCTAAACGGTTGCTTCGGGCGCTATAGAAAGTTGGCGAGTTGGCGAACTGGACCTTTTTTGGATATTAATGAAATTAGGAGAATACACATATCATTTGAAGTTATCCACTGATTGGGGTATTACCCATATTTTTAATGTTTCTAAATTAACGCTATATGTTTCTCAACCACTTAAATTATCTGCCTGTCTGTTTGGGTCCACTTTGTTTTCTTATGGTTTAGGTAGTGAGTTTGTGCCTGGATCACTCTCTTTATCGGTCTTCACAGGAGGTACGTTGGTTATTGATGTAGAAATTTGTTATCTTTTATTGCCTAATGCTTTTTCGAGGTTCTCTAGGACCACTTTTTTGCATGGCAGGATACTCCAGGTTAAAGTGCTCTCTTCTCCAAGTGGTGTTGTTTGCCACTACGTGTTTCTTTGGGATGATGCTCTCCTGCACCAGTATGTTCAGACCAACTCATCAGTGATGAGTACTTTTGAGCGGGGGAGGATTGATGGAGACAACGACCCTCAACTTATTGAAGACGGTGATGGAACGCTTATAGAGGAACTTTCTCCACCTTCAAATAAAGATTTGCGGCGCCGTGATAACCATGTGGAGTGACGCTATAATATTCGTCCGAGGTTCAAACCAATTTATTAATAATTATTAATAATTTATTAATAATTATTAATAATTATTAAGTTATTTTTATGTTTGTTTTAATTTTCATTTCATGTGTAATGATGGGTGCTTATAACCATCATGTGTTGTTTTAATTATTTCATTTCATGTACTATGATGGGTGCATATAACCATCATATTTTCAATTTGAATTTTGAATTTTGAATTTTGCATGGAGGGAGAAAGAGTGGTGTAGGCTATATATAGCCATGTTACGAAGGATTGATTAGAAAGAATAAGAATAAGAAATAATCCCCCCAAAAATCTTTTGAGATCTTTCATTCCCCCCTTGGCAAAATTCGGCCTCCTCCCTCCTCTCCCTCTCTTGGCCTCCGTCCCTCTCTATCTCCCCCCTCTTAGTGGTTCAGCCACCTCCCCCCATCATCCTCTTCCAAAACTGACCTCCAACAAAGCAACCATTCAACCCACCTCCTTGAAGAAATCAGCCAAGGCATAGATTTCCTTTGTGGATTCCAACTCCGGCGTGACACGACGAAGGCGAACAAGTTTCCTCTCCATCCGGCATGACTCCGGCAGATCCGTTGAAGAGTGATCCAAGTAGAGAAATCAAAATCATCTATTTTTATTGAGTAACGAAACCTTCTACCTTTGTGTGTTTCTTTTCCTAGATTTCTTCCTGTGGTGGTAGTTTCTTAGCGTTGAATTTTGACAACATTAATTCATCGTGGATTTTCTTCGAGCAGTTTGTGTTTATCTTGATTGATCTATTTTCGAAAGGGTTTGGCGAACCTTCGTTTTCTTTTGTTGGGAGAGATCTACCTTTTCCAGATCGTATTTTTATTTGGTAGATCTCTTTTGGTACAACACCGCTCATACGGACTGGGTAGGTCCTTTTAGCCGGAAAGAATATTTGCCTATCGCCTCTATTCGATCCTAATCGGTTTGGCTACATGTACACTTGCACATAATTGAAATATTTAATTAACATGGTGCCGCGTAGAACGATTGTGCGAATATAGGATTTGGATCGTGGAGAATTATTCGTGCTAGTCCGTAGTTTTATTCGTTGTCAAACGTGAAAGCCTACATCAGGCAAGCTTTTTGCAGACATCGTTAGGAAAGGCCTACAGTGCAAAGTAAGCTCTCATGGTAGAATCTTTAAGTTCATGTTTGAACTCATGAGCTATATAATTCTAATGAAGAAGACCAACTGGGCTCAAGTTGTCTTCCAAAGAATGGTAGAGAGCATTCAAGTTCCCGACATGGGAAAAATATTATCTCTGCACCTTCTGAATGCTTACCCTAAGAACTTTAACTAGAAGCAAGGTACAAAGTTACACTACATGAAAAGGATGGATATTAAGACCTTTGAAAGGTATGAAAATGTGCTGACAAAGCTCTCAACTGAGAAGTAGAGTTTGAAAAAGAATAAAGGGAAGAAAGCAGTTACAGTAGATAGTTTGATTTCAGAGGGTGCCAATGAGAAGGAGGTAAATGAACCCATTCATGACCCCAACTTGTCATCCATAAGTGAGAAAGAAAATTATAACAAGGATGCAAGTGTCCAAGCTCAGCTTGATTCAGATAACTATACTAAGAATATTTTCACTCCCAAGGAAATGGAAGCAATAGCTGAGGGGAAGATTGATGATCTGGTAAAGATGGATGCCCCAACTGAGGGGGTGTGTACATAGGATGAAAGAGATGACTCTTTGGATCAATTATTGTGTGATGATGATGTTAGTGAGGGGGAGCCTTAACTAGAGCTCCCTGCTCTATTTAGTGGTCTGGTAGTGTCTCAAGAGGCTGGGGTTGCTACTCATCCTGAGGTAGCATCCTAAGAGGATCTGAGCACACCCTTGGTTCAGCCTCAATTTGGTGATGGTGGAACACCTTATGTTGCTAGCATTACTGAATCCTCAATTCCCACTTCTATGAAGGCAAGGTTAGATACACAGACTTCATCTCTGAAAGCCTACATTGATGAATTTATCAAGGATGTGAAAGCTGATATTTTAAAAGAAGTACAACAAGTCAAGGCTATAATAATGGAAGAATAAGATGTTCTGAAAGGTGACACTGCACATATTAATACTAAAGTTACTAAATGGTTTTACAAAGCTGCCAGCACAGTACATGAAAATGTAAAAATCATATGATCAATAGATGAAAGTATAAGGCTGAGCACACTGGACATAACCAGTGTAAAACTAAATGTTAGCTAGTCTGATTAAACTATTAGACAAAGAGTTGATCACATAGAAGAATATGTTTGCTCCACTCAGCTTCAAGAAATGTAGTTGGTTGAACAAATAAGAGACGTAATTCTTGGGGGTAATGAAAATATCTTCCAAAACATATCAAGCATATTTGAGGCAAACACAATTCATCTTGACAACAAGATATTTAAAGAAGCTAGAAAGGGGGAGAGTGTATCTGTTGACCAATCCCTGTGGAATCTCCAAGGGACAAGGCTAGTACTCAATCTTCCTCTACTGGACCTATAGGAACCTTCTGCTGAAAACTTCCAAGAAAAAGGAATTAATGACCCTCAGTATGTGCAAAGGGCCTAGAAAAGAAAAAGAGATAGGACCATGCACCCGTAGGAATTTATGGCAAAATAGAGAAAAAGAACTCCAAGAATCCTGACTATGAATACTGGAGTGATGATTCTAAGACCATCATCATGGATGCGTGGATAAGCAATGGACAGCTCAGATTTGATATTGATAAAGTTTATCCATTTGAAGAATGGGTAAAGCACCTAGAAAGTAAGACCCTACGATTGGTGAAGCATCTCATGTCCATACTATTGTAACCTCCAACACATACCCCAAGTATTTTGCTTGGGGGTATAAATATAAATAGGCAGAATCCAATCAGGGCGCCTTCTAGATACATTCCTAAACCCTACAAGTATTTTGCATGGTATGAGGCCAAAAGGAAAAGAGCTGGAAAGAGACCAGTTAAAACTGGTGAAGCATCTCATGTCCATACAGAGAAGAGTTTAGATTCTGATGATGACTTCAGTCAACTATGACAAATTCCATGTATCTTGATTGACAGAAAGCAATGTTGTGATTGAAGATGTTCCTTATATGGACCATTGTTTATGTTTTAATTAACTTAAACACTCTAGCACATATATATACATATTCATATACTTGTGTTTACTTATTGCAAGCAGTTCGATTTTCAACTTTATATTTGACTGATTATTTTAAGGTTGATTTGGTTTTATTACTTGTGTATCTTATCATTGGTCAAGAGTTTTGACTTCTTCAAATAGAGGAAGATTGGTGGGAATATTGTCCTCAATATTCAAAGATTTGATGAAGCACCTCTCACAATTAAGTACATATTTTCTATGATGAAAATTTTATTTGTAATTATGCAGATCAAGTTTCTCATGTTGATTGTCAATCTCGGCAAGTCCTAAGACTAGTTAAGAGTAAAAGTAAACTTACTTATGTCACTAATTTAGTCTTAGGGAAGAGTTACTGATGTTCATGATGAATTAGCATGATAAGTGAAGAGTTTCTGAAGATCACGATGAATCAGTTTGATAAGTGAAGAATTAGTCGACGATATCGTCATGAATGTTGGTTGTTTCAAGACGGAATCGTTTTGAAGGATCAGTCTCAAAATGATATCGCCTTGACAACATACTTACTGTTGAGTGCTTAGGTTGGCAGGACTTCAAATTGGTGAAAGCGCGGAATGTGTTGTCAGCTCATTCCTTAATAGCCCATGCTCTGATTGTAATTTTTATAATCTGTCGATGATTAGAAAAGTCAAGAGTATATAAGGATAAGTTAGGGAAACCAAACAATAACGTGTTGAAGATTTTTGAAAGAGAAAAATGGGAAGCGACTAAAAAATCAAAAAGACTGGTGTTAGCTCTCTCTAAAGAAATTCTCAGTGAGCCAGAGGTCTTTCGACAATACACTAAAAGATAGATCTCCTTCCTGTTGAAGGAGAAGAAGAAATCAGCCCTCGCCTTCAATCAAGTTAGAACAACACTGGACCTCCTCTGAAAGAAAAGAAATTATCTGTTCGGGTACTTCTTGAAGAAGAAAAGCTTCCCTTGGAAAGCTAAAGAAGACTCTGTCATCAAAGGTTTATCTTATGTTGAGTCCATTATTGTAACGATATGAAAAACAATTATCTGTAGGATCTACTATAAATCCAAGGTAGGATCTACTATAAATCTGAGGTAGCATCTGAAAGTCTTATTTTAAAGGATAGCTAAACACCTAGAGGGATGGGGAAGAGGTTTTTCTCTCTATTTCAATCTTCTTAATTATTAGCCGATTTTTGTGCTTAGTGATTAGGTTATCTTTAGCTTTCAAGAACAATCACAGACGACACATCAATTTTATAGTGGTTCCCCAATCTTGGGTACGTCCACTGTCCCTTTGCACCTTTCTAATAGTGTGTTAGACTAGGCTCTCCCTCCAAAACTTGGCTCTTTAAGAGCTTACAATACAGATACCGCAGGACCTCACAGGTCACACAGACCTACCAC
This sequence comes from Platanthera zijinensis, assembly GCA_039513925.1. Taxonomy (NCBI): domain Eukaryota; kingdom Viridiplantae; phylum Streptophyta; class Magnoliopsida; order Asparagales; family Orchidaceae; genus Platanthera; species Platanthera zijinensis. The sequence goes on from CM077090.1 coordinate 61,379,974, forward strand.
TTAAGAACTAAGCCAAACCACAGGTCAAAAAGACCTTTCACTCGGCACTAAGACAAACCATAGGTCACAAAGACCATTCACTCGGCAGTATGCCAAACTACAGGTCACAAAGACATTAACCTTTATAACAGGCTTACAACTTTAGACTCAGAAAGAATCTTTGCATAAGAAATAAAAGATGATTTGATTAGACACCAGAGAAAGAACTCTGTGTCTACTTATTCTTGGACTGAGCAGATATCAGCCCAAGCTTTTGCTATTGAAGATAATGAAGTCGGCAGTTGAATCTTTCTTCAAACAGCTATCATTTCTTTGTAGAGCTTGTTGATCTGCTTCCTCAGAATTGCTTCTGAACCTGCTATTGCAGAGGGTGATTGCTTCAGCTATCTCTCTCCTCCGCTAAGTTTTCTATGCATAAAAGCTTCTTCAGGCTTGACATGAAAGGAGAGGAAGAAGATGAAGTTTGGCCGCACTTTCGTTTTCAGAAAACCTAGACAAGGATTCGATTATTTGCTATAGCCGATTTGCTTCTTTTTATTATTTGATGGCCAATTGAGCAGTGGGCCCACCACCAGGATTGATGGCTGAGATTTAGCCATACAACACATTCTTTCCATTTACTCTTGATTAACCGGCTCTTTGCTGTGTGTGCGCCCCATCACTTGAAGATGAAAATATTTCTTTCCAAGTGCAGAGGATGATGATAGCTGGCCTCCAGTGCCTCTGGTAGTATTCCCGTAACATTTGAAATTTTATTGACTTTTTGACTTTGCTGACATCAACATGACTTAGCATATCTGGACTTAGACAAAATTTAAGCATTAGAAGCAAAGGAGTTAAGTGAGTAAGCTTCACTCAACACCACAACACTTAGATAAAATTCGGTCTATCAAGGCGTTGAGAGCATTGATTGAGCACGCCTCACTCAATGCTATTTGCCTTAGAAAATATTTCTGCGTCAAGGCATTGAGAGCGTTGAGTGAGCTTGCCTCACGCAACACTATTTGCCTTAGCCAGATTTTCTAATCCTTGACGTTGAGAGAGTAAGCTCCACTCAATGCATACAACTTAATAGAATTTCTCTGTTATCTGGCTTTGAGTGAGTAAGCTACGCTCAATGCTTTTGGACTTAGCCAAATATCTGTGTTTGAAAACACATAAGCAAGGATATAGTCAATCCTATTGCTCCATGGTGTTGAGCGAGTAAGCTACACTCAACGCCTTGTTACTTAGATAGATTATTTGTCATGACATTGAGTGAGTAAGTCACACTCAATGCTAGTGGACTTAGTTAAAATTTTTCCTAACTTTTCTGTGGTGTTGACAGGAACAACATCACTAAATGCTAAAAGCTATATGGCATTGAGTGAGTAGACCACACTCAATGCCTATGGACTTAGCCACCTTTTCAGCCTATTTCTCTAGGCTTTGACTGACTCAGCCTGACTCATAGCTTTTTTTACTATATGACGTTGAGTGATTAGACTACACTCAATGTCTGTGTACTTACCCATATTTTTGGGTATCTACCTGTTAGGCTAAGATAGACTCAACACTATTTGTTATATTGCGTTGAGAGAGCTCTACTCACTCAACGCCTGGGGACTTAGGCAAATTTCCAGCAAGTTAATATTGATTCCTTACCTATGGCATTGAGTGAGCTTGTTCCACTCAATGCCTGTGGACTTAGTGGATTTTTGCTATGTCCAACAGCCAATTGTTGTGTCCACTTGTCCAATAAATGTGATATTGACTAACCTGCACTCATGACCTCAAATACACATCAAATACAGTTGATGTGTGTTACATTGACCTATTTGACTTCTCACAAATTAGGGACATTGGGAACAATGGACCCAATAATTTCCCCTATTTGAAAAAGTCAAAACCCTTATCCAAATTGTTTTCTTTCCTTGGTCAATGACACACACACAACCTATACAACAAAATAAATATTTAATTCTAATATAGTAGCATAAGGAAGTGTACCTCATTTCCTGCCTGTATAGTGAGCATCACCTACTCCCCCTATTTTGTTGCAAGGTGTCTGTCCTTACATGAGTGCCTTGATCACTTTCTCCCTTATATTGGAACAACTCTTTTTCCCCTTGGGTTTGCTGCATGATAATGATCATCTCCTTTTCCCTTAGTTACCACATGTCCTTCTCTGGATGACTGGATATATCCTCCTCTGGATGACTGGATATGTCCTTCTCTCCCCCCTTACTATGACCTTCTCTCCCCCTTTTTGACTTCTATGGAATAGGAAGATAGGGGTTAGCCCTTCTAGCATAACTTACTCCCCCCTCAATAGAAGCATCAATTAACTGATACCACTAAGGAGTCTTTATCTCCAACAAGAGGAACAATACCTGCACCACAAAAAAATGCAAAAGGGAGGGCCTTAAGCTAGGCCAAGTTTAACATACCCAACTCAAATTTGAAGGTGTTGAACTTTGCTTCATCTAATGGCTTAATGAAGATGTCAACCACTTGTTTGTCTATGGGGACAAACTCAAGACCGATGTCTTCTTTCTCCAGAAGCTCCCTAATAAAATGATATCTAATTTCTATATGCTTAGTCCTGCTATGTGAGACAGGATTCCTAGCAATAGAAATATCACTTATAGAATCACAGTATAGAGGAGTTCTTCTTACCTGAAGGTTGTAATTTTGGAGCTGATGTTGTATCCACAACAACTGAGCACATTAGCTGCCTGCTAATATGTACTCTGACTCAGTATTAGATATAACCACACTAGTTTGCTTTTTTGTTGCTTCAAGATATTAGCCTTCTTCTTAAGAACTAGCAGGTTCCAGTAATGCTTTTCCTGTCTTCTTTGCAACTTGCAAAATCAGCATCTGAAAATCCTGTTAGATCAAAATCCTTATTTCTAGGGTACCATAGGACGAGATCTAGTTCTCCCTTAAGATACCTCAATATTCTCTTTGCAGCAGAGTAATGAGATTCTTTAGGGTAGGCCTGATACCTAGCACAGACACATGTATCATACATGATGTCAGACCTACTAGCAGTCACGTATAGAAGGGAGGCAATTATCCCTTTATACAAAGACCCATCAAGAGGTTTCCCTGCCTCATCTTTGCATATAGGCATACTTGACCCTATGGGAGTTCTCATGGTGGAGGCATTCTCCATATCATATTTCTTGATTAGCTCCCTGGTGAACTTGGACTGGGATATGGACAAGCCATCATCAGTCTGTCTTACTTGGTATCCCAAGAAAAACTTGAGCTCGCCCATACCACTCATTTAAAACTTCCCTCGCATAAGTTTAGAAAACTTCCTACAAAGGTTGTCATCAGTAGATCCAAAGATAATGTCATCGACATATATCTGGACTAGGATAAGCATTCCCTTTTAATTCCCTTAGGAATAGGGTCTTGTCTATCTTCCCTCTTGAGAATTTATTCTCAATGAGGAAGCTGGACAAGGTTTCATACCAAGTCCTAGGGGCTTTCTTTAGCCCATATAGAGCTTTCGTAAGCTTATAAACAAACTATGGAGAGTTAGGATATACCAAACCTGGTGGCTGATCCACATATACTTCCTCTTTTAGGTCCCTATTTAAGAATGATGTCTTAACATCCATCTGGTAGACTCTGAATCCCTGATAGGCAACAAATGCAAGGAATATCCGCATTGCTTCAAATCAGGCTACAAGGGCAAAGGTTTGGTCAAAGTATATGCCTTCTTCTTGCCTATATCCTTTAGCCACCAGTCTAGCCTTATTCTTGACAATAATGCCATCTTGATCCAACTTGTTCCTATAGATCCACTTGGTCCCTATGACATTTTTCCTTGTGGTCTATGAACCAACTTCTAGACCTTACATCTCTTAAATTGGTCCAGTTCTTCTTGCATTGCTCCGATCTAGAACTAATCCTTGATTACTTCTTCAAACTTCTTGGGCTCTTCTTGAGATAGAAAGCTTGAGTAGAGAGCTGTATTCATGCTCTTACTTCTATTCTAGACTCCATGATTTGTACTACTAATAATTTGGTGTGTTGGATGGTCCCTTAGATGCCTGGTAGATGGAGGAAATCTAACTACAACTTTCTGATCTTCAGGGTTTTCTTCTTGCTGGTCTTTTATTTCTTCAAGTATGTCTTGCCCTTCTCTTGGAATGGATAGTCCATCATCATTATTTTGGACTGTGGCTGTAGCTTCCTTGACAGTCATCTTGTCCATCATCTACTCTATACCTGCAATATTATAAGAGGAGGAGCTAGGCAGCTCACTGTTAACCATGTTGGATTCATTAAAAACAATAATCATTGACTCTTCTACAACTTGGCTAGTTAAATTGTAGATTCTATATGCCTTACTATGAGTGTTGTAACCAATAACGATCCGTTTATGAGACTTTAAAACAAACTTAGTTAAATGGACTTTTCTATTATTGAGCACATAACACTTGTAACCAAAGATCCTGAAATAGCTCAGGTTCAGTTTTCCACCCATCAAGATCTTATAGGGAGTCTTCTTGTGGCTCTTGGTGATAAAAGCCCTATTAAGTACATAGCATGCAGTGTTAACTACCTCAGCCCAGAAGTATTCTGGGAGAGATGAGTCACTTAATAAGGTTCTACTAGCCTCTATGAGAGTCCTATTTTTCCTCTCAAGAATTCCATTTTGCTAGGGTGTACTAGGAGAGGAGAATTCTTGATGAATCCCGTGCTCTTCATAGAACCTTGTCATGCACTCATATTGAAACTCAGTCCCATAGTCACTTCTAATTTTGATTACAGTGCTATTGAATTCATTCTGAATTTTCTTGACAAATTACTAGAGGACATCGGGGCTTTCAGATTTCTTACTTAGAAAGAACACCTAGGCAAATCTGGAAAAGTCATCAGCAATGACAAGGGTGTAGACTTTCCTACCTAGACTTTGAATTGGCATAGGACCAAATAGATCCATATGTATGTGGTATATGAACCTCACTAAGTCCTTAGTGCCAATGCTTTTGAAGGAGGTATTAGTCTATTTTCCCTTTTGGCATGCAGAGAAGATACCCTCCTTAGTGCAAATAGACTTAGGGTCATTCTTAACAAGCTCATTATTGAACAGCTTGCTTATGGTCCTATAATTCAGATGGGCTAGCCTCTTGTGCTATTGGACACAGAAAGAGGCTTTCTCATCTGCAACTAGGCATATAGGTGAGTCTTTTCTTAACCATAGGAAATCTAAACAGTAAACATTTTCACTCATAGTGTCTGTTAAGATGACCTCTTGGTCACTTAACCTCCTAATTTGGCACTCATCCTTGTGGAATACTATGTCATAGCTAAGATCACAGAGTTAGTTGATGCTTATCATGTTGTTTTGCAACCTTTCCATATAGGCTACTCTAGTGATAGTCACTATACCATTAGAGATCTTACCATAACCTATAGTCACTACTTTTTTTGACTCACCAAAGATAACCTTTGGTCCATTCCTTACTAGAGCATAATCCTTCAGCATGTTCCTTGTTTCAGTCAAGTGCAAGGAACATCCACTGTCCAAGTACCATATAGGGGTATGGGCACTTGGACTAACCTACAAGACACAAAACAGTTAACCTTAGGACCCTAATTTTTATTTGGTCCTAGGTGCAGGTTAGACTGAAAATGAGTCTGTCTTCCTACAGCTTTTCTGACAGGCAAGCTAACATTAGCTCTCTGCACACTATGATTGTGCCAGCAATCAACATCAAAGTAGCCTACCTTACCACAACACCAATACTCATGGATGTTGTACCTTCTTTTCAGAGTAGGTTTAGTGGTTGTGTTAACAACAACTCTTGGTCTAGAAGGAGAAACAGTAGTCCTGTTCTTTAGTTTCCCAGCCCCAGTTTGACAAGTGGTGGGTCTGGTAGTAGAAGTGCTTGGGATATCTTGAGCCCTTCTTAGCAGCTACTTTCTTTTCAGAGAGCATACTCTTGATGGCCTCAGAGATACACAGGTCTGGTCTACTAACATCCTTGCCCTTTATCTTAGAGTGGGATGGAAGATCTAGAGAACAGTAAACAACTTTACCCTTAACTGAAGGGGCTGGTACACCAAACAGAAAGGTTCCATGATGGGTCATTTGTATTTCCTCATAGACTGCCTTAAAGGCACTTGCACCCTTGCTATTTCTACCACCATAGTGTGGAATATCTTTATTCACACTAGACGGTCTAGTGTTCTTCCAGTGACTATAAATACTCTCATGGTCATACATGTTAAAAGGTAGTTGCACTTTATTAAATTTAACAAGAGGCATGGAGGCTAGTTACTGCACTTGAGCTTTGCCCTTTCCCTTGAGAATGGCAGCTCTTGTCCTTCCCTTGAAACCCAACCCATTCTTTCCCTTTTGGGAGGAGAAGAAGTCTATCAAGGGCAACACTATATTAGGCTTGGAGTAACTAGCCACTAGTTCCCTCTCCTTTTGGAGCTTTCCTTCAAGATTCCTAATGTGGCCATTCTTGAAGGTTATGGTGCTTATCTGAATGATTGTTACATTCTTTAGTTTGGTGACTTCTTGGATCTTCAGATCCAGCAGTTTTGCTGATTCACAAATAGCAAGCAGAAGAGAAGCAATTTCCTGAGCCAATTGTTTGGCCAGGAGCTTGCTTTTCTTTAGAGCTTGTAGGAGTGCACCATAGTTATCAATCAATTGATTGATGTCACCTTCAGATTCTGAGCCATCATCATCATTTGATGCAGAGGCACAAGAATATGGAATTGATTCATAATTTGATCTTGAAGAGCTAGTAACAGAGATTACCTTGCTTGGACCAGGCTAATCCTGGCTGAGTTCTTTATCAGACCTAGCCATCAACCCAAGGCAGCAGCTGTCTTCTTCATAATCCACCTCTGAATCATAATCAGACTGTGATAGAGGGGCCCTGACTTCAACCCTTGCAGCAGGAAGAAACTTCTCAGCTTCTTTTTCAATAGCAGTCAGCCTTTTAATGTAGTCTACTTCTACAGCTCCATCTTCAGTAGAGTACAACCCTATATAGGCTTATTATTCTTCTTCTTCTGACTCTGATGAGGAGGTGTCAGTCCAGATTCTTTGCTTCTTAGCAATGAGGGATTTCTTCTTCTTTCTCTTTTGCTGGTGGTCCTTTTTCTCACCATCTTCCCTTCTTTTAACTAGATAGTCGGATATTACATGCTCAGGCTTTCTGCAATGATAACAAGTCATGTTAGATGAAACCTGTTTACAAGTTTTGGAACCATACCTGTCCTCGTTAGAGGATTTCTTCCTGCCCTTGTAGTAGTCATCTTTGGGATGAGAGGAGGAGGAAGGTCGGCCTCTCCAGTGCTTCTTCTTCATGAACTTCTGGAATTTCCTGGAGAAGGCAGCAAAATCTTCATCAGACCATTGGCAGTCTGATGTGCTTTTCTCTGATCTTCCAGAATTAGATTCGGCATCTCTCCTTGGTGGAGAGGGAAACATTTTTCTGCTTTTGTTGGAGCCTTCAGCTTTGAATGTTAAGCCTTGTCTCTTGCCTGAGACTTGCTGTGATTCTCCTCTTCTTTCCTGACAGCCAGGTGCATCTCATATGATAGCAGCTTCCCAAAGAGGGTGTGAGGAGCAGTGTCACCCATCTTTGCCACTTCTCTAATGTCACAGATCTTTGTGTCCCAATCTCTAATGAGAGATCTAAGGAACTTATCATTCAGTTCATAGTGACTGAATACCCTTCCACAAGTCTTCAGTTCATTCATAATCCTAAAAAACTTTTCGTAACTGGTGGTTATGTTATCCCCCTTGGATTGCCTGAAAGCCTCACACTCTTGGTTAAGCATGGACTTCCTATCATATCAAACTTCATCTGTCCCCTCCATGTAGATCACTATTGTGTCCTATATTTCCATTATTGTTGTGCAATTAATCAGGTTCTGAAGTGTAGAGTCATCAACAACACTCATAATTATATTCTTTTCTCTCTTGTCTATTGAGGCCATGACAAACTCATCCTTAGTCATCTCCATATATGTCTTGGGTGTATCGACATTTGCATCTAGTTCTGAGATATTTATTGGGATGAATGGTCCCTCTTTGACTGTAGTATACATCCTAGGGTCAGCAGCTTCCATGAACTGCCTCACCCTTGCTTTCAAGATGCTGAAGTCTTCCTTCCTATAGATTGGAAGCCTCACAACGCTCAGCTCCTTATTATTCATTCCTGAACCCATAGAGACATACTTCTAAATAACCTTGGAGATATACTCAGACTGTTAAGCCTTTAAAGATTAACCTCCCTTTAATACCACTTGAAAGTCTTGTTTTTTCAAGTCTAGCTAAACACCAAGAGGGGGGAGATGAATAGGTTTTTGTCTCTATTTCAATCTTCTTAGTTATTAGCCGATTTCTATGCTTAGTGATTAGGTTAGTTTTAGCTTTCAAGAACAATCACAGACAACACATCAATTTTATAGTGGTCCCCAATCCTTGGTATATCCACTATCCCTTTGCACCTTTCTAACAGTGTGTTAGACTAGGATCTCCCCCCAAAACTCGTCTCTTTAAGAGCTTATGGTACAGATCCCGCAGGACCTTACAGGTCTAACAGACCAACCACTTAGGCACTAAGCCAAACCACAGGTCACAAATAAAGGTTATAACTTCAAGGTTAGCTAGTCACCTAGAGGGGGGGTGAATAGGTATTTTAAATTTCTCAAGACTTTTATGATGTTTATAACTTTAGTGATCTAGATCTTGTCCTAATTACCAACAATGCAATAAAGAAACAAGCAACACAGCAAGCACATAAATATTTATAGTGGTTCCCCAATTGGGTACATCCACTTTCCCTCCCACCTATACAACTGATTTGTTGGAGTAGGCACAAACTCCACCAATATACTCCTTAGAGCTTACACCTCAGGCCCTCAACCTTACACAGATTATTTTCAGAATCCAAACACAGAACCACAAGGGTTCCTACCTCAGAGCCCTCTAGTGCTCCTACAACTCAGTGGACCACTGACAACCTACCTAAGCCTTATTTTAAGGCCTACAACTCAGGAACAAAGTTCCCTATAACTTCAGGCATAAGGCCCTACTCTTAGAGTGCTGCAACACTCCTACAACTCAGTACCTATCCAGGTACCAAACTTAGTTCCCTTCTAGGCACCTACAACTCAGCCTCCTCCAAGGCCTACAACTCAGTGACACTTGTCACCTACAGCTCAGTAACTCACCAGTCACCTACCTCAAGCACTATGACCTACTCTCAGGCTGGGAGGACATCCCTACCTCAGATCCACACTTGGATCGTACCTCAGAGAGCAGCTCTCTCCTACCTGAGGCACTTAAGCCCTACAGCTCATATCCACACTTGGATCCTACCTCAGTACCCTAGCAGGGCACCTACTTTAGTGACAAATTAGTCACCTACCATTCAGGCAAAAAGTGCCATACACTCAGATTCAGATAAACTGAATCCTATAGGAAAGTAATCAGGAAAATTTAAATACTGACTCAGAGAAAAATCTCTGAGTCTAACTTGTTGGACTGAGCAGATATCAGTCCAGCCCACTTGTTATAGAAGGAATTAGTCTTCTTCTACAGCTACCAATTTCTCCGCTGTATTGAAGACAGCAACTGTTGTTGAAGGCTTACAACCCTTAACACTGCTATCTTCTCTTGCTGATAGATTGAATCAGCCAACTTATTCTTCAAGGAACACTCTTGCTGAACTAGAAGAAGCTTCAGCTATATTTGCCTTCTGGATTCCACTACTGGACTTTGCTTTCAAGCTTGTCGGAGAAGATGAAGTCCATCCGCCTCTATTGCATTTTCTATTTTCGCTCTTCGTGTTTGTTTTGTTAACCCTAATCTTCTTTTCTTCTATTCCTTTTATACTAGTTGATTTGAATCAACGACACAATTTGAATGTGGGCCCAGTCCCAGATGGTGAGCATCACCTCCCTCAGAAGAAGACAGACAATACTTTCTGGCAATGCTGCAGCTTTCCCGCAACGGCATGAAGTACCCTGACTGCGCTCGACGATTAGTGATCTAGGTTCGATAAATGTTGAAATCAGTTCGACGAAATTCAAACTGAGCTCGACGATCTCAGAGTCTTCAACCTTTAACTTGAGCTCGGAGAAATGTTAGCTAGGTTCGACAAATTATGGGATCAGTTCGACGGATCCTGAACTGGGCTCGACGAACACTGAATCTTTAACCTTTGACTAGAGCTCGACGAAATCTTGGCTCAGCTCGACAAACTCAGTATTTAGTTCAACGATTACTAAATTGAGCTTCTTCTTTAGAAGCGTTGAGTGAGCCTTCCTCTCTCAACACTTTTGGAATTAGAGAAATTCTGTTGGCTTAGTCTCAGTTATTTCTTCTCAACTGTCTCAACGATTTCTTCTTCACAGTTGAGACAGTCTTCTGTCTCAGCGGTTTTCTTCTCAACTATCTCAGCGGTTATTTCTTCACAGCTGAGACTGTCTTTTGTCTCAGCGGTTTAGCTGAGAACAACACTTATCTCAATGATTTGTGTTGAGCTTCTCAGCTATCTCAGCAGTTATGGTGAGTCATTCTTCTCAACTATCTCAGCTATTTCAGCGGTTAGGCCTTAGTCAAATTATTTGAATTCCAGTTTCCTCTTCCTGTTCACCTATCTAGTCAAGGACAACCTGCATGCAAGAACTCAAGCACATATCAAATACATTATGTGTGTATGTCATTGAACAGTTTGACTTCTTTCAAATCTGGAACATTATGGCCAATAGACCCAACAATCTCCCCCTATTTGAAGAAGTCAAAACTTAGCTTGATCAATGAACCAGGTCATTGACATACACAGTATATTTAAAAAAAATTGTGTAACATCATGAGAGTTTGAAAATGTTACCATATTACTCCAGCCTGTGGAAAATTTTACTTACTCCTCCTAGCATGCTGCTTTCCTGGGTGAGCCATCCTTATTACTCTAGTGCTAAAACAACTTCAGCACATCCTGGCTTTGAGCCCACTGCATCTTGGCTTGGTCAGGTCTTGATAAAGTCTATTCTTCCTTCCCCCTAACTCCTCTCCCCCTTTTTGACTTCTGTAATAGGGAGATTTTTGTGGTTTTTCTCCCCCTATTTGTCTAGAGTTGATACCCCTTCTTTGACTTCATTCCATTTCAGCTGTTAGGCTTGCTCCCCCTCAGCTATTGTATAATAGCTTAATTATCTTAGGGAGGAACTTGTTCTACCTGCAAAATAGACAGTACAACATATGGTAGAGGAGAGAATTGAAGTTATACAAGATTCAACATACGCAATTAAAATTTGAAGGTGTTGAACTTGGCTTCATATAGTGGCTTAGTGAAGATATCAGCCACTTGTTTATTTATAGAGACAAACTCAAGGCTGATATCTGTCCTTTCCACATGTTCTCTAATGAAATGATACCTAATTTTCATATGCTTAGTCCTACTATGGGAGACAGGATTCCTAGCTATATAAATTGCACTGTAGAATCACAAAAGAGTGGAGTTCTACTTATCTTAATATTGTAGTCCTGAAGTTAATGTTGGATCCACAGCAACTGAGCACAGCAGGTCCTAGCTGAAATATACTCTGACTCAGCAGTGGAGATTGCAACACTTATTTCCTTCTTGCTGCTCCAAGAAAAAAGCCTTCCACCTAGAAATTGACAGGAGCCAGATGTGCTCTTCCTGTCCACCTTGTAGCATACAAAATCAGTATCTGAATATTAGGTCCATTGTTCCCAATGTCCTTGATTTGTGAGAATTCAAACAGGTCAATGATACAAACATCAACTGTATTTGATGTGCATTTGAGGTCTTGAGTGCAGGTAGTCCATATCACTTTGATTGGACATGTGGACTTAGTAAGTAGTTGCTGGGCATAGAAAAAATTGCCTAATTCCATAGGCATTGAGTGGAGCAAGCTCACTCAATGCCATAGGGATGGACTCAATAATATTTAGAAGAAATTTACCTAAGTCTATAGGAATTGAGTGAGGGTAGCTCACTCAACGCCATATAACATTTAGCGTTGAGTCTGTCTCAGCCTAATTGGCAGATAGCCAAAAATTTGGCTAAGTACAAATGCGTTGGGTATAGTCCACCCACTCAACGCCATATTACATATAGCATTGAGATTGTATTAGTCTAACTGGCAGATAGCCAAAACACTGGCTAAGTACAAAAGCGTTGAGTGTAGTCTACTCACTCAACTCCATACAGCTAAAAGGCTATAAGTCAGGCTGAGTCAGTCTTAGCCTAGAGAAATTGGCTGGAAATGTGGCTAAGTCCAAAAGTGTTGAGTATGGTCTACTCACTCAGCGCCATACAACTTTTAGCATTGAATGTTTCTATGCCAGTCAAATCCATAGAAATGTTGGCCAAAATTTTGACTCAGTCCACAGGAGTTGAGTGTAGCTTACTCACTCAATGTCAGATAACAAAAAATTCTGTTAGGTAGTTTGGTGTTGAGTGGAGCTTACTCTCTCAATGCCAAGGCGCAGAAATATTTTCCAAGGAAAATAGCGTTGAGTGAGGTAAGCTCACTCAATGCTCTCTACGCTCTCAATTCCTTGAAGCAGAAATTTGGCTAAGTCCAAAAGCGTGGACTGCTTGACTTTCATCGAGCTCAGCCTCGTCGAACTGAGCTCAGCATTCGTCGAACTGAGCCAAATTTGTCAGTTTATCCTGGAGTTCGTCGAACTCAGTTTATTATTTCGTCGAACTAAGTCCACAATTCGTCGAACTGAACTTATACTTTCATCGAGATGAGCTCGACATTCGTCAAACGGAGCTCAGCTTTTATTGAGTTCAATACTTAGAAAAACAAAATTCTGTCTAAGTGTTGTGGCGTTGAGTGATTCCTACTCACTCAATGCCTTTGGTTCTAATATTGAATTTTGTCTAAGTCCAGAGATGCTGAGTCATACTAACGTTAGCAAAGTCAAATTATCAACCAAAGTTCAAATGATGCGGAATTGCTGCCAGAGACATTAGCGGCCAGCTGTCATCATCCTCTGCACTTTCCAAGAAATATTTCAATCATAAAGTGTTGGGGCCCACACACTACAAGGAGCCTTTAAATCAAGATTAGTGAGAAAGCATTTGTTGGATGGCTTAATCTCAGCCATCAATCCTGGTGGTGGGACCTACTACTCAATTGGCCTTCAGAGTATAAAAGGAAGCAATCAGCCAGAGCAAAATAATAACAACAACACACAACAATCAATTCCCTGTCTAGGTTTTCTGAGAAACGTAAAGAAGGGCGGCCGAACTTCATCTTCTTCCTCGCCATTTTTCGTCGAGCCTGAAGAAGGTGTTCTGCACAGAGAACCTTGCTGGGAAGGAGATAACTGAAGAAATTACCATCTATAATAGCAGGATTAGAATTCAGTCTGAGGTTGCAGATCTACAAGTTCTATAGAGGGAGGGTTAGTTGTTTGAATAAAGAATCTACTGCCTACCTATTGTCTTCAACAACAATTGGTTGGATTGATATCTGATCAGTTCAGGAAGAAGGAGACACAGAGTTCTTGATCTGGTGTCTTATCATACAATCTTTCTTGTTCTTTTATTTAGATTCTTTGTGAATCTGTAGTTGTAAGCCTATATTATAAAGGCTAAAGTCTTTGTGACCTATGTTTGGCTGTGTGCCAGGTGAAAGGTCTTAGTGACCTATGGATTGGCTAAGTTCCTTAGTGTTAGGTCTGTGTGACCTGTGTGGTCCTGCGGGATTTATGTTGTAAGCTATTAAGTAGCTGAGTTTAGGAGGGAGAGCCGAATCTAACACACTGTTTGTTAAGCGCAGAGGGACAGTGGATGTACCCAAGATTGGGAAACCACTATAAAATTGTTGTGTCGTCTGTGTATGTTCTTGAAAGCTGATAACTAACCTAATCACAGGCAAAAAATCTGATAACAATTTATAAAAGTTAAAATACAGAAAAAAACCTATTCACCCCCCCCCCTCTAGGTGTTTAGCTAACCTTGAAAATAAGACTTTCAAGTGGTATCAGAGGGATGTTACTTTTTAAAGGCTTAACAGTCTGAGTAGACCTCCAAGGTTAGCAAGAAGTCTATCTCCATGGTTTCAGGAATGACCAATGTGGAGTTGAGTGATGTGAGACTTCCAATCTGTAGGAAGGAAGATTTTGGCATCTAGAAAGAAGGGGTGAGGCAGTTCATGGAAGTTGCTGACCCTAGGATGTACATTACTATTGAAGAACCATTCATTCCAATGAAGGTCTCTGCACTGGATGTTAATGTCAAGACCCCCAAGACATTTGTTGAAATGACCAAGGAGGAGTTGGCCCTGGCCTCAATAGACAAGAAGGCAAAGAATATCATCATAGGTGTTATTGATGACTCTAGACTTCAGAATCTGAATCATTGTACAAAAACAATGGAAATGTGGGAAACTCTAGTGATTTACATGGAGGGGGCAGATGAAGTTAGAGATGATAGGAAGTCCATGCTCAACCAAGAGTATGTGGCTTTTAGAAAATCCAAGGGAGACAACATAACCACCTATTATGAAAAATTCTTTAGGATTGTGAATGAGCTAAAGAAATATGGAAGAGTGTTCAGTCACTATGAACTGAATGACAAGTTCCTTAGATCTCTCTCTAGAGAGTGGGACACAAAAATCTGTGCCATCGTAGAAGTTGCAAAGCTGGGTGACACTGCTCCTCACACACTCTTTGGTAAGCTGCTATCATATGAGATGTAGCTAGCAGCAAGGAAAGAAGAGGAGAACAATAACAAGTCTCAGGCAAGAGAAAAAACTATAGCCTTCAAAGCTGAAGGCACCAGCAAAAGTATAAGAAAGTCTCCCTCTCCACCAAGGAGAGATGATGAATCTGATTCTGAAAGATCAGAGGGAAGTGCATTATACTGCCAATGGTCTGATTAATATTTTGATGCCTTCACTAGGCAATTCCAGAAGTTCTTAAAGAAGAAGCACTAGAGAGGAAGGACTTTCACCTCCTCTCATCCTAAGGATGACTAGTACAAGGGCAGAAGAAAATCCTTTAAGGAGGACAGGTATGGTTCCAAAACTGGTAAATAGGTTTCCTCTAGCACAACTTGTTATTATTGTAGAAAACCTGGGCATATAATTGATTACTGCCCAGTCAAAAGGAAGGAACACTTTGAGAAAAAGGATCACCAGCAAAAAGGAAAGAAGGAGAAATCCCTCATTGCGAAAAAGCAAAGAAGCTTGACTGACTCCTCTTCATCAGATTCAGAAGAAGAAGAAGAAGAAGAAGAAGCGTACATTGGGTTGTACTCAACTAAAGGAGCTATAGAAGCAAACTGCCTCAAAAGGCTAACAGCTTAAGAAGAGGAAGCTGAGAAGATTAACCCTGATACATGGATTGAAGACAGGGCCCCTCTATCATAATATGATAGTGATTCAGAGGTGGACTCGGAAGATGATAGCTGCTGCCTTAGGCTGATGGCTAAGTCAAATGAAGAAACCAGCTAGCATTAGCCTGGTCCAAGCAAGGTAAATTTTATTACCAGCTCTACATGTTCAGATTATGAATCAGTTCCAGATTCTTATGCCTCTGCATCAAGAGATGATGATGGCTTAGAATCTGAGGGAGATATCAATCAATTGATTGATAAATATGGTGAACATTTACAGGCTCTAAAGAAGAGCAAGCTCCTGTCCAAATAGCAGGCTCAGGAAATTGTCTCTTTAAAGCTTGCTGCTTCAGAATTAGCAAAATTACTAGATCTTAAGATGCAGGAAGTTTGCAAACTAAAGAATGTAACTATCATTCAGATGAGCACCATAACCTTCAAGAATAACTATATCAGGAATCTTGAAGGAAAGCTTTAAAAGGAGAGGGAACTAGTGGCTAGCTACTCCAAGCCTATCACAATGTTGCCCTAGATAGACTCATTCTCCTCCCAAAAGAGAAAGTAAGGGTTGGGATTCAAGGTAAGGACAAGAGATTCTAATCTCAAGGGAAAGGGAAAGCTCAAGTGGAGCCACTAGACTCTAAGTCTCCTGTAAAATTTAATAGAGAACAATTTTCTTCTAACAGCCATGACCATGAGAGTATTTATGGTCACTGGAATCATGCTAGACCATCTTGTGTGAACAAAGATGTTCCACAATATGGTGGTAGTCACAGCAAATGTGCAAGTACCTATGAGAAAATACAAATGGCTCATCCTAGAACATTTATGTTTGGTGCAACAGCCCCTTCATTCAAGGGTAAAGTTGCTGACTGTTCTAAAATTACTCCAGCCCACTCTAAGACAAAGGGCAAGGTTGTTAGTAGACATGAAGTGGACATCTCTGAGGCTATCAAGAGTATGTTTCCTGAAAAGAATGCTGCTTCTAGAAGGGCTCAAGATATCCCAAGCACTTCTATTGCCAGACCCACCACTAGTCAAACTGTGGCTGAAAAAAATCAAGGAACTTGACTGCTACTACTCCTTTTAGACCCAGAGCTATTGTTAACACAACCACTAGACTTGCTCCAAAAAGAAGGTACAACATCCATGAGTGTTGGTGTTATGGCAATTTAGGCCACTTTGTTGTTGATTGCTGGCACAATCATAGTGTGCAGAGAGAAAATGTCAGCTTGCCTGTTAGAAAAGCTGCAGGCAAGCAGAATTATTTTCAGCCTAATATGCACCGCGAATCCAATAAAAATTGGTGTCCTAAGGTTAATTGATGTGTGTATTGTAGGTTATTCCAAGAGCCCATACCCCTATATGATACTTGGACAGTGGATGTTCTAGGCACATGTATGGAACAAGGAGCATGCTAAAGGATTATGCTCTAGTAAGGAATGGACCAAAGATTATATTTGGTGGGTCTGAAAGAGGAGTGACTAGAGGTTATTGTAAGATCTCTAACGGGATAGTCACTATCACTAGAGTAGCCTATGTGGAAGGGTTGTAACACAACTTGATAAGCATTAGCCAACTCTATGATCTTGGCTATAATGTAATATTCCACAAGAAAGAGTGCCAAATTAGGATGTTAAGTGACTAAGAGGTCATCTTAACAGGCACTAGGAGTGGAAATGTGTATTGTCTAGATTTCCTATGCTCTAGTAGACTCACATATATGCCTTGTTGTAGATGAGAAAGCCTCTTCCTATGTCCAGTGGCACAAGAGGCTAGCCCATCCAAACAATAGGACCATAAGCAAGCTGCTTAGCAATGAACTGGTTAGGAATGAGCTTAAGTCTATATGCACTAAGGAGGGTATCTGCTCTGCATGCCAAAAGGGAAAATAGACTAAGACCTCCTTCATGAGTATTGGCACCAAAGACTCAGTAAGGTGCTTATACCTCTTGCATATGGATCAATTTGATCTTATGCCAATTCAAAGTCTAGGTAGGAAAGTCTACACCCATGTGGTTATTGATGACTTTTCCAGATTTGCCTTGGTGTTCTTTCTAAGGAATAAATCTGAAACCCCTGATATCTTTCAGACATTTGTCAAGCAAATTTAGAATGAATTCAATAGCACTGTGGTTAAAATCAGAAGTGACCATGGCATTGAGATTTAGTATGAGTGCATGACAAGGGTCTATGAAGAACTGGGGATTCATCAAGAATTTTCCTCTCCTAGAAAACCCCAGCAAAATGGAATTCCTGAGAGGAAAATTAGGTCTCTCATAGAGCCTGGTAGAACCTTACTAAGTGACTCATCCCTCTCAGAATACTTCTAGGATGAGTTAGTTAACACTGCATGCTAATAGGGCTTCTATCACCAAGTGCCACAAAAAGACTCCCTATGAGATCTTGAATGGCAGAAAATCAAACCTGAGCTATTTCAGGATCTTTGGTTGCAAGTTCTATGTGTTCAACAATGTAAAAGTCCATTTAACTAAGTTTGCTGCCAAGTCCTATGAAGTGATCTTTGTTGGGTACAGAACTCATAGTACGACATATAGAATCTACAACTTAACTATCCAAGTTGTAGAAGAGTCAATGTATGTTGTCTTTGATGAATCCAATATCGTTAACTGTGAGCTACCAAGCTCCTCCTCTTATAGTAGTGCAGGTACAGATCAGTTGATGGACAAGCTGACCATCAAGGAAACTATCCCCACAGTCCAAGAAAATGATGATGGACTTCCTACTCCAAGAGAAGGAGACAACATATTTGAAGAAAATGAATACCAGCTAGCTGGAAACCCTGAAGATCAGCAAGTTGCAACTAGATGGCCTCCACCTATTAGGCATCTAAGGGACCATACAGTACACCAAATCATTGGTGATGCAAATCATGGAGTCCAGACTAGAAGCAAGAGCTTGGATAAAGCTATCTACTAAAGCTTCCTGTCTCTAGTAGAGCCAAAGAAGTTTAAAGAAGCAATCAAGTACTAGTTCTGGATTAAAGCAACGGTAGAAGAACTGGACCAATTTAAGAGCTATAGAGTCTGGAAGTTGGTCCCCAGACCACAAGGACAAAATTTCATAAGGACTAAGTGGATCTATAGGAACAAGTTGGATCAAGATGACATCATTGTCAAAAATAAGGCTAGACTGGTGGCTAATGGCTATAAACAAGAAGAGGGCATATATTTGACCAGACATTTTCCCCAGTAGCCAGATTGGAAGCCATAAGGATTTTCCTTGCATTTGCTGCCCATTAAGGATTTAGAGTCTATTATATGGATGTCAAGTCAGCATTCCTAAATGGGGACCTAAAAGAGGAAGTATATGTGGATCAACCACCAGGTTTTGTAGATCTTAGCTCTCCCATTTTTATTTATAAGCTTAGGAAAGCTCTATATGGGCTAAAGCAAGCCCCTAGGGCTTGGTAGGAAACTTTGTCTAGCTTCCTAATAGAGAAAAAATTCTCAAGGGGGAAGATAGATAGGACCCTATTCCTAAGGGAATCAAAGGGCAAGCTTATCCTAGTCCAGATATATATTGATGATATTATCTTTAGATCAACTGATGACAACCTTTGCAGGAAGTTTGCTAAACTTATGCAAGGGAAGTATGAAATGAGCAGCATGGGTGAGCTCAAGTTCTTCTTGGGACTCCAAGTAAGACAGAATGATGAAGGCTTGTCCATATCCCAGTCTAAGTTCACCAGGGTGCTAATCAAAAAGTATGGTATAGAGAATGCCTCAACCATAAGAACTCCCATGGGATCAAGTATGCCTATAGGAAAAGATGATGCAGGGAAACCTGTTGATGAGACTTTGTATAGAGGGATAATTGTCTCCCTTCTATACCTAACTGCTAGTAGGCTTGACATCATGTATGCCACATGTGTCCGTGCTAGGTATCAAACCTGCCCTAAAGAATCTCATTACTCTGCTGTAAAGAGAATCTTTAGGTATCTTAAGGCACACCAAATCTTGGCCTATGGTACCCTAGAAATAGGGATTTTGATCTAATTGGATTTTTAGATGCAGATTTTGCAGGTTGCAAAGAGGACAGGAAAAGCACTACTGGAACCTGTCAGTTCTTAGGAAGAAGGATAGTTTCTTGGAGCAGCAAAAAGCAAACTAGTGTGGCAATATCCACTCTTGAGTTAGAGTATATATCAGCAGGCAGCTGCTGTGCTCAGTTGTTGTGTATCCAACATTAGCTCTAGGATTACAACCTTCACGTATGTAGAACTCCACTCTACTGTGATTCTACAAGTTCTATTTTTATTGCAAGGAATCCTGTTTCACATAGCAGTACTAAGCATATAAAAATAATATATCATTTTTTTAGGGAGCATGCGGAGAAGGAAGACATCAGTCTTGAGTTTCTCCCAACAGACAACCAAGTGGCTGATATCTTCACTAAGCCATTAGATGAAGCAAAGTTCAACACCCTCAAATTTGAGTTGGGCATGTTGAACTTGGCACAGCTTCAGGCACTCCCTTTTGCATTTTTTTTATTGTCTAGGTATTGTTCCTCTTACTGGACATACAAACTCCCCGGTAGTATCAGTTCATTGATGCTTCTACTAAGGGGGAGTAAGTTTCTCTGGAGAGAAGAGAGAAGGTCAGCCAATGGAAGGGCCAGCCCCCCCCCCCCCCATCTGCCTATTTTGTAGAAGTCAAAAGGGGGAGAGAAGAGAGAAGGCCCTAGCCATGGGGTGACATAGCAGAGCAAGGGGGAGATATAGCCATATAGACAGGAGATGGCAATGGGGAAAGAAAGACATATGGCACTCAAGTAAGGACAGTAACCTTACAGCAAAACAGGGGGAGTAAGTGAGGTACATTTACTTATAGCTTATTAGGATTTCAATTTTGATTTTGCTGTATAGGTTGTGTGTATCATTGACCAAGGAAAGAAAACCTTTTTGATAAGGGTTGATAAGGGTTTTTACTTCTTCAAATAGGTGGAGATTGTTGGGTCCATTGTTCCCAATATCCCTGATTTGTGAGAATTCACAAAGGTCAATGACACACTCATCAACTGTATTTGATGTGCATTTGAGGTCTGAGGGCAGGTAGTCCATATCACTTTTATTGGACATATGGACACAGTAAGTGGTTGCTGGACATAACAAAAATTGCCTAAGTCCACAGATGTTGAGTCGAGCAAGCTCACTCAACGCTAGAGGGATAGACTCAATAATATCTAGTAGAAATTTGCCTAAGTCCACAGGCGTTGAGTGAGGACAGCTCACTCAACGCCATATAACATTTAGCGTTGAGTATGTCTTAGCCTAATTGGCAGATAGCCAAAAATTTGGCTGAGTAAAAATGCGTTGAGTGTAGTCCACTCACTCAATGCCATATAATATATAGTGTTGAGACTGTCTAGGTCTAACTGGCTGATAGCCAAAAGTTTGGCTAAGTACAAAAGCGTTGAGTGTAGTATACTCACTCAATGCCATTCAGCTAAAAGGTTGTGAGTCATGCTGAGTCAGTCTAAGCCTAGAGAAATTGGTTGAAAATTTGGCTAAGTCCAAAAGCATTGAGTGTGGTCTACTCACTCAATGCCATACAACTTTTTGCATTGAATGTTGCTGTGCCAGTCAAATCCACAAAAATGTTAGCCAAAATTTTGACTAAGTACACAGGCATTAAGTGTATCTTACTCACTCAATGCCAGATAACAAAAAATTCTATTAAGTAGTTTAGCATTGAGTGGAGCTTACTCTCTCAACACCAAAAGCGAAGAAATATTTGCCAAGGTAAATAACATTGAGTGAGGTAAGCTAACTTAACGCTCTCAACGCTCTCAATGCCTTGAAGCAGAAATTTGGCTAAGTCCAAAAGTGTGGAATGCTTGACTTTTGTCGAGCTCAGCTTTATCTAACTGAGCTCAACATTCGTCAAATTGAGCCAAATTTCTCACTTTAGCCTGGAGTTCGTCGAACTCAGTTTATCCTTTCGTCAAACTAAGTCCATAATTCATCGAACTGAACTTATACTTTCGTCGAGCTGAGCTCGACGTTCGTCGAACGGAGCTCAGCTTTTGTCAAGCTCAATGCATAGACCAATAGAATTCTGTCTAAGTGTTGTGGCGTTGAGTGATTTTTACTCACTCAATGCCTTTGGTTCTAATGTTGAATTTTGTCTAAGTCCAGAGATGGTTAGTCATGCTGACGTAAGCAAAGTCAAATTGTCAACCAAAGTTCAAATGATGCCAAATTGCTGCCAGAGACATTGGCGGCTAGCTGTCATCATCCTCTGCACTTTCTAAGGAATATTTCCATCATAAAGTGTTGGGGCCCACACGCACTGTAAGGAGATGTTTAATCAAGATTAGTGGGAAAGCATTTACTGGATGGCTTAATCTCAGCCATCAATCCTGGTGGTGGGACCCACTGCTCAATTGTCCTTTAGAATATAAAAGCAAGCAATCGGCCAGAGCAAAATAATAATAACAACACACAACAATCAATTCTCCGTCTAGGTTTTCTGAGAAATTAAAAGAAGGGCGGACGAACTTTATCTTCTTCCTTGCCATTTTCGTTGAGCCTGAAGAAGGGGTTCTGCATAGAGAACCTTGCTGGGAAGGAGATAATTGGAGCAATTACCATCTACAACAGCAGGATCAGAATTAATTCTGAGGTCACAGGTCTACAAGTTCTGCAGAGGGAAGGTTAGTTGTTTAAAGAAAGAATCTACTGCCTACCTATTGTCTTCAACAATAATTAGTTGGATTGATATCTGATCAGTCCAGGAAGAAGGAGACACAGAGTTCTTGATCTGGTGTCAAATCATACAATCGTTCTTGTTCATTTGTTTAGATTCTTTGTGAATCTGTAGTGGTAAGTCTATATTATAAAGACTAAGGTCTTTGTCACCTGTGTTTGGCTTTGTGCTAGGTGAAAGGTTTTAGTGACCTATGGATTGGCTAAGTGCCTAAGTGTTAGGTCTGTACGACCTGTGTGATCCTGCGGGATCTGTGTTGTAAGCTATTAAGTAGCTGAGTTTTGTAGAGAGAGCCGAATCTAACACACTGTTAGATAGGCGTAGAGGGACAGTGGATGTACCCAAGATTGGGGAACTATTATAAAATTGTTGTGTCGTATGTGTATGTTCTTGAATGCTGATAACTAACCTAATCATAGACACAGAAATCTGATAACAATTTATAAAAGTTAAAATACAGACAAAAACCTATTCACCCCCCCCCCCTTCTAGGTATTTAGGTAACCTTGAAAAAAAGACTTTCAGAATAGCCTGTTAGTTCAAACTCCTCATTCCTAGGGTACCATAGGCCAAGATCTGGGGTTCCCTTAAGATATCTCAAGATTCTTTTCACATTAGTGTAGTGAGACTCTTTAGGGCAGGCCTGATACCTAGCACAGACATATGTTTGATACATAATGTCAGGCTTACTTGCAGTGAGGTAGAGAAGGGAGCCAACTATATCTCTATACAAAGTTTGATCAATAGATTTCCCTGGATCATCTTTACCTATATGCATACTTGAGCTCATGGGAGTTATTATGGTGGAAGCATTCTCCATACCATTCTTCTTGATTAGCTCCCTGATGAACTTTGACTGGGATATAGATAGACCATCATCAGTCTGTCTTACTTGGAGTCTCAAGAAGAACTTCAGTTCACCCATACTACTCATCTCAAAATTCCTCTGCATAAGTTTTGCAAACTTCCTATAGACATTGTCATCAGTAGATCCAAATATTATGTCATCAATATAAATCTGGACTAGGATGATCTTGCCCTTAGATTCCCTTAGGAATAGGGTCTTGTCTATCTTCCCCCTTGATAATTTGTTCTCAATGAGTAAGGTAGACAATGTCTCATACCATGCTCAAGGGGCTTACTTGAGCCCACATAGAGCTTTCCTAAGTATATAAAGAACAGTAGGAGAGTTAGAATCTACAAAACCTAGAGGCTGCTCTACATAGACCTCTTCTTTCAAATCTCCATTCAGGAAGGCTGACTTCACATCCATCTAGAATACTTTGAATCCCTTGAAAGATGTTAATGCAAGGAACAGTCTGATGGATTCCAACCTTGTAACTGGGGCAAAAGTCTGATCATAATCAATCCCCTCTTCCTGTATGTACCCCTTTGCCACCAGTGCAGCTTTAATCTTTATTATAATGTCATTTTCATCAAGTTTATTTTTGAAATCCACTTGACTCCAATGACATTATGTCCATCTGGTCTGGGAACTAGCTTCAAGACCTTGCATAATTTTAATGGGTTCAGGTCTTCTTGTATTGCACTAATCTAGAATTGGTCTCAATTTGCCTCTTCAAACTTCTTGGGCACTTCTTGTGATAGGAAGCTAGAGTAAAGAGCTGTGTTGAAACTCCTGCTTCTGGTTTGTACACATTGGCTAGACTCACCAATTATCTGATCTAGAGGATGATCTCTCAGATATCTTACTGTTGGGGGCAGTCTGACTGCTTCTTGCTGAGCACCGTTTTCTTCAGCTGGTTGGTTTTCATCTCCATTTAGACTATCCTGTGTATCCTCTGGACAGCATCCCTCTTTATATTCTTCTTGCACAACAGGGTTTTTATTTTTGATGGAGAGCTTTTCCATCATAATTTATGTACCTACAGAACTAGGCAAAGAGCTTGACAGCTCACTGTCAATCATGCTTGACTCATCAAACACTACATGGATAGATTCTTCTACAACTTGATTAGTCAAGTTATAGACTCTATATACCTTACTACTAGTGTTGTACTCAAGAAAGATCCCCTTTTGGGATTTGGTAGCAAACTTTGTCACTTTTGAATTGCCATTGTTCAAGATGAAACACTTGCAACCAAAGATCCTAAAGTAGGATATGTTTGGTTTTTTTCCCTTCAAGATCTCATAGGGAGTCTTCTTGTGGCCTTTAGTGATAGAAGCCCTATTGATAACATGGCATGTATTGTTAACTGCCTCATCCCAGAAGTATTCAGGGAGAGAAGTGTAATGACCCGATCTTTTAGGCCAAGCATCGCTACAGGGCTGTAGCCCGTACACCCCAACGCCTCTCTATGCTTGTTTCTCAGTAAAAGTGCGATGTTGGCGCTAGGTTTCGAACCGGCAACCCTTGATAACACCCTCTTCAGTCAGGGCTCATCACCAACTGAGCTGCAGCTCAGTTGGTGATGAGACCTGTTGGAATAGGGTGTTATCAAGGGTTGTCGGTTCGAAACCTAGCGCCAACATCGCACTTTTACTGAGAAACAGGCACAGAGAGGCGTTGGGGTGTACGGGCTGCAGCCCTGTAACGATGCTTGGACTAAAGGAATGGGTCATTACAAGAAGTGTCACTCAACAATGTTCCTCCATCTTCTATGAGAGTCATGTTTTTCCTCTCAGCTAACCCATTTTGTTGGGGTGTTCTTGGAGAGGAGAATTTTTGATGAATACCTTGCTCTTTACAGAAAGTAGTCATGGTATCGGACTGAAATTCAGTTCCATGGTCACTTTTTATTTTGACCACAGAACTTGCAAGTTCATTCAAAATCTTCCTGACAAAATTCATGAAGACTTAAAGGGTTTCATCCGTTCTTCTAAGGAAGAACAACTAAACAAACCTGGAATAGTCATCAACCACCACAATGGTGTAGACCTTCCTACCTAGACTCTGAACAGGTATAGGACCAAACAAGTCCATATGTAGGAGTTACAACCATCTCACTGAGTCCTTGGTCCCAATGTTCTTGAAGGAGGTCTTAGTCTGCATACCCTTTTGGCAAGCAGCACAGATACCATCCTTAGAGCATTTAATTTTTGGACCATTCCTAACTAGTGTTGGATCTAGTGGCCAACCTTAGAGGGGGCGGGGGGGGTGAATAACGTTTGTGAACATTAAATTTCACACACCAAAACAATCACAAGAAAAGGATTTCATTGCATTAAAGCAATAATGAAAAACAGTACAAGATGAGTATACATCAAAACTTTATCTTCATGGTGTTAAAGATCAGAGACGAAGAGAATAAAGATTCTTTTGGTTTATATACTGACCAAACTATGAACGGTTGGCTCTCACACTTTACCTCCGGGAAAGGCATTCAAGCCCACTCTTCACCTCCACACAAGGAAGGGTCTTAGAGCCCACTCTTCACCTCCACACAAGGAAGGGTCTTAGAGCCCTACTAGATCCTTCGATCTAGACATCCCAAATCCCAGGACGATTTACCGCGCAATCCTTCCCTGATTTCGACGACCCTCTCCGGTCGATTTTCCTCATCAAAAACTCAACAGAAAATAGAAATAGAGTACAAGGATTAAAAGTAAAGATGATAAGAAAATGAAGTTCTTCCTCTTAAAAACTTCTCTGGTGTACGATCTACGGTCGGTGCTTGAGATCTTTGTTGGCCAGCAACCGGTCGGTTCTTAGTGGTCGATGAAGATTCTTGATTGCCGGAGTTCTTTGTTCACGAATGGGAGGGACAAAGCTTCCTTCAACGTTTATGAAGACAAGTGGAGACGGGCGCAGGGAGGCGGCCGAAATCTTGAGTTCAGAAACCCTTCATCAAAATTTGTCTTGGACCCGTAATGACAGCAGGAAACGTAGCGACTTTTATACGTCTTCATGAAAATTGGCTACCACCGACGGTAAGAATAGCGTCTGCGGTAGTTTCACGCGCTTATTGTGCCAGTTGTCCTCCAAAACGGGAAAATAATCATCGAAACAATCTTTTGTCTTTTAATTTGAGCTAGCGCAGCGCGGTAGGGCCTACCGCCACATGGTAACATAGGATGCGACGTTCCTGAAAAGGCAACATTCATTTGACAAGGCTAGCGCCGCTTTAGGTGCTACCGTCGAAATCTTCCAGAGCACTAGGACGGAATAAATCATTCAATTACCGCCTGCGGTAATCAAGTCTCCTGGCGGTAGCGCTGAGCAGCTAGCGCGGCGCGGTAGAGCTAGCATTGAAAGCATCCAGAGCACTAAGTCTAAATAAATCATCGCGCAAGTGCTTGCGGTAGTACTAACGCCTGGCGGTATCCCAGAGTATCGATGCTTCTTCTCTCGACGTTCGTCGACGGGCTTGCGCGACGCGGTAGAGCTATCGCCGAAACCATCCAGAGCGCTAGGTCCAAATAAATCATCGTGTTAGCGCATGCACTAGTACTAACGTCTGGCGATAGCCCAGAGTCTCAATGCTTCTTGTTGGGTACATTGGAAAATGTATACCTGATTTGGAGAAGCCTCACTTAGCTCAATGGTATACATCAAGGTGTATTTGATGTTGTTTTGAGTTTATATGTGCAGGTTAAGAATGTGCTAGAATGCAGGAAAAATATTCTAAGTCCATATGTCGACACCTGAAGAAACTGTGTCGACACTTCAGTAAGATTGTGTCGACACTTGGAAATAACTGTGTCGACACTTCAGAGAATTTGTGTCGAAACCGGGAGGCAGTGTCTACACACAGAAGATTATAGTCGACATCGACTGTGTCGACACCGGGAGGCAGTGTCGACACACAGAGGCAGAGTCGACAACAACTGTGTCGACACCTAGAGGCAGTGTCGACACACACTATGTTCTGAGTCTACATCAACTGTGTAGACACACAGGACTTGTGTCGACACACAGCTGAGTCTAGATAAGGTTGATTACTGATGAATGGTGAAGTACTTGTGTCGACACAAATAATCTGTGTCAACACATTCTCAAGATGCAGTATCAAGGAGCTGTGTCGACATCAAGGCAACTTTGTCGACATCACCAAAGGCTGTGTCGACACTTAAGTCACTTGTGTCGACACATATTGACAGATGGTCTCGACACTTTATGACAGACAGACTCGACGCTTTGCTGACAGAGTTAAAGGCTCAAGAAGTGTTTGAAGACTTGACAGCTGTGGGTTATGACAGGTTTATTGAAGCTGTCAGACTTGTCAGAAGTTAGTTATAAACCGGATCAGCCGGTTACCAAGGATGAAGTCTATAGATAGATGGATTCAGAAGAACAACAATAACACACATAGAGAAGAAGTATTGTCACCACTAATCTCTGATCAAGAAAGTACAAGTAACAAAGAAAAAGATCTTCATGAGAAGATCTAAGAAGACGATCTGAAGTAGTTTTCTATTCAGATTCTGTCTAAGTTGAATTCAATCAGAATTCAGAAGTATCATCAAGGGTTTTGGATAGAGAGAGATCCATCCATTTGAAGACAAGAAGGAAGCTATCACAGGTTTCTCAAGAAGCAGATACTGAACCAATCTATCAAGAAGATTCAGATCTATTTCTGAAGTCTAAGAAGGAAGCTGCCAGTCTGTTTTATTCAAAGGAAATCAACCCAACTAAGTTCAGATTCAAGAATCTTTGAAGAAAGCTAAGATCAAGTTGATTTCAGCCATCAGCCTCTTCAAGAAGCTGATCAAGAAAGTCCTTATCCCTTCTCTCTCAACAGGGGTAAGAGATTAAAAAAATTCCTTATCAAATTCTGTAGGATCTATTCATAGATCTGAGTTGTAAGCCTATTTTATAAAGGTTGAGTGTAGGAGATTTATTCTCTGAGGTAGGGCTGTTTATGCCTGAGTTGTAGGAGAAGGTATTCTCTGAGCTGTAGGCCTTGAGGCAAGGCTGAGGTAGGGCTTATTAGCCTGAGTTATAGGAGAGGGTTTTCTCTGAGTTGTAGGCCTTGTGGCAAGGCTGAGGTAGGGCTTGTTAGCCTGAGTTGTAGGAATCCTTCTGGATTCTGAGCTGTAGGATCTGAGGATCTGAGTTAAAGGAAAAAAGTTAGGCCGACTCTAGCATACTGCTAGATAGGTGTAGGGGGAAAGTGGATGTACCCAGACCTTGGGGAACAACTATAAATCTGTGTGCAATCTGTGATGTGTGTATATTTGTGATTGTTGTGCTGTGTTAGCTTAGTTATATCTGATTTATTCAAATAACTATAGTTATATTCTGCCTTAACTTAAATCAAGGAAAAGTACCTATTCACCCCGCCCCCCTCTAGGTGTTTAGGTAGTCTTGAAAGTAAAACTATCACTTCTTCTCTCGACGTTCGTCGACGGGCTAGCGCGATGCGGTAGAGCTAGTGCCGAAACCATCCAGAGTGCTAGGTCCAAATAAATCATCGTGTTAGCGCCTGCGATAGTACAAACGCCTGGCGGTAGCATCCATATGAGCCTTCTCTGTTGCTTGCACCTGACAACCAGCACACTCTATCAACATACACTATGATCAAATACAACCAGGGATTTTATATTCTCAAACACAGGGAATGTGAAACATCGGTTCCAATAACTTGCTCATCACTAAAGAGCTGACCAATGGTCATATAATTCAAATGAACGAGTTTTTTGTGTCATTGGACATAATATGAGACTTTGTCATTTGCAACTAGGCATATAGGGGAACTACTATCTAAGCAAGAAAAGTTTAAGCAATAAACATTCCCACTCCTAGTGCCTGTTAAGATGACACTCTGGTCACTCAACCTCTTAATGTGGCACTTGTCCTTGTGAAAGGAAATGTCATAACCAAGGTCATATAATTGGCTTATGCTTATAAGATTGTGTTGCAACCCCTCTACATAAACTACCTTTGTGATGGTGATTATGCCATTTGAGATCTTACCATAACCTCTTGTTATTCCCTTGTCAGAGCCTCCAAAGATGACCTTAGGTCCATTCTTTACTAGAGTGACCTCTTTCAACAGTTCCTTTGTTCCAGTCATGTGCCTGGAACATCCACTGTCCAAGTAACATTTCGGGGATTGGTACTTGAACTCACCTGACAAGCAAAATTGGGGTCCTAAGTTCACATTAGTAAGAAAATAAGCTTGCCTTCCTGCAGAATTCCTGACAGGTTGGCAACCTCTGGACACTGAAGGATTGTGCCAGCAATCTATAGCATAGTGGCCCACTTTGCCAGAGCACCAACATACATGGATATTATATCTCCTTTTCTATTAAGGGCCAGCATTTGCCTGGACTGCTCCTTGAATAGTGGGAAGATGTGCTACTGTATGTCTTTGATTCCTTTCAGCAGCTATTTGACTGAAGGTAAGTCTTTCAGCTGACTATTTTGGTATTTTCTGAGAGCCACCAGCTGCATGTCTCTTTTCATCTAACATGCATCTGATTGCATCAAAAAATGCCATTTCAGCCTTGCTATAAGACTCACCTCTATTCATTACTTTTGTTGGATGACACAGGTTTTTTACAGTAGTAATATCCTTGAGTTTTGGGGCTGAGGCACTAAAAACAAATGGTCTAGGATGAGTCATTTGAATTTCCTCATGGGCAGCCTTAAGGGCCCTCACATGGTTGTATCTTCCACCTTGGCTATGGCAACATTGGTCCATACTAGTGGATCTACCATTCTCCCAGTGACCATAACAGCTTTCATGGTCATACCTGTTAGTAGACAACAAAACTTTCTGAAAGGAAATTGGAGGCAATGAGGCTAGAGGCACAACTAGTGCCTTCCCCTTTCCTTTTTGGATTGGGATGTCTAGCAGATCCCTTAAAACCTAACCTTTTCTTACCCTCTTGGGTAAAGAGGGTGACAATTAAGGGAAGCATGATGCTTGGCTTAGAAAACTTGGCCACCAGCAGTTTCTCACTTAGTAGATCTTCTTTAAGTTTCTGGATAAGTTTCTCATTTAAGACTCTTACCACAGACTGCATATCAATGATCCCCTTAAGCTTGTCTAATTGAGCATCCATATCATTGAGATCCTTTTCTTGGCCCTCACACTTGCTCCTAAGACTGAGAAGCTCTTTTGCCTGTCTCTTGGCAAGGAGCTTGCACTTCTTGAATGCTTCAAGAAGCTCTCCAAACTTATCAATTATATAATTTACATCATCCTCGGGCTCTGAGTCCCCATCATCTCTTGATGATTGAGCTTCAGAATCTAAGCTAGCCTCATGATCTAAATTAAAAGGCAGAGATTTAGAATTTACCTGAGCCTGTCGAGGCTGATCCTGACTTCTCTCCTCATTTATCATTGCCATTAATCCATGGCATTGAACATCTTCTTCTTCATCTTCATCCACCTCCGATTAACTTTCTGAATATGAGAGAGGGGCCCTGATTCCTATCCTAGCAGCATGATATTCTTCAGGTTCTTCTTTAGCAACAGCCGTTAGCCTAATGTATGCTTCTTCTTCTTCACTGTCTGACCCAGAGGAGGAGTCAGACCAGGTCTTTTCCTTCTTGGCCATAAGGGACTTCTGTTCCATCTTCCCCTTGTGGTGCTTCTTCTCTCCTTCATCTTTCCTCTTTAATGGGTAGTCAACAACTATGTGCCTAGGTTTGCTGCAGCAAAAACAAATGACTTTAGAAAAATTTTGTTTGCTAGAGTTAGAAGAATACTTGTCCTCCTTAGAGGATCTCCTTCAGTGCTGTGAGGAAGAGGAGGGCCTGCTGTTCGTCCTATGATCATTCTTCATGAATTTCTGAAACTTCCTGGAGAAGGAAGCAAAGTCCTCATCAGACATTTTGCTGTCTGAGGAGTTGGTCTTTGAGCTCTCAGAATCTTACTTAGTAATTCTCTTGTGTGGAGAGTTCTTCCTTCTGCTCCTGGTTGGTGCATCAGCATTGAAGGCCACAGATTTCTCCTTGGTCTGTTACATACTGCTCTTTTCTTCTTCCATTCTTACAACAAGCTGTATCTCATATGATAGTAACTTTCCAAATAGGGTTGGAGGAGGTGTGTCAGCTAACTTGGCCATTTCTCTAATAGCACAAATCTGTGTCCCAATCCTTTATGAGGGACCTGAGAAATTTGTCATTCAGCTCATAGGTGTTGAAGACCCTTCCATTTGTTCTCAATATATTTACTATTCTAAAGAATCTCTCAAATCACTCAGTAATTCCATAAGACTTTCCTTATCTGAAGGCCGCATACTCCTGATTGAGCATTGATTTTCTTTCATCCCTCACCTTCTCTGAACCCTCCATGAACACAACTAGGGTATCCCACATCTCCTTGGAGGTCTTGTAGTGCACCAGATTTTGGAATGTTTAATCATCTATTGCACTGACAATAATGTTTTGAGCTCTCTTGTCCATGGAGGCAAGTAGGAGCTCATCTTTGTTCGTTTCATCAAAATATTTTGGTGTTTGGATGTTGGCACCTATAACTAAGGTCTTCGTGGGGATATTGGGTCCTTTTTTTACTGTGATGTAGATCCAAGGGACAGAAGCTTTCACGAATAATCTGACCCTTTCCTTCCATAGGCCAAAGCCCTCCTTTCTGCAGATTGGTAATTTCATGGTCCCTAGTTCCTTGTAGTTTACACAAGACCCCATTCTTATATCTTAAAGCCAACCATGGAGGTGTACTCAGATTATTAAATCCTTTTTGAGTAACATCCCTTTAATACCACTTGAAAGTTATTACTTCAAGGTTAGCTAGTCACCTAGAGGGGGGGGGGGTGAATAGGTCTTTTAAATTTCTCAAGACTTTTATGTTGTTTATAACTTTAGTGATCTAGAGCTTGTCCTAATTACTTGTAATGCAATAAAGAAACAAGCAACACAACAAGCACAAAAATATTTATAGTGGTTCCCCAATTGGGTACATCTACTTTCCCTCCCACCTATCCAACTGATTTGTTGGACTAGGCACAAACTCCACCAATATGCTCCTAAGAGCTTACAGCTCAGGCCTTCAGCCTTACACACAGATTCTTTTCAGAATCCAAACTCAGAACCATAAGGGTTCCTACCTCAGAGCCCAGTGGTGCTTCTAAAGCTCATTGGTCCACTGAACACCTACCTCAGCCTTATTTATAAGGCCTAACGCTTAGGCACAAAGTGCCCTATAACTTCAGGCACAAGGCCCTACTCTCAAAGTGTTGCAGCACTCCTACAACTCAGTAATTATCCAGGTACCTACCTCAGTGCCCTTCCAGGCACCTACAGCTCAGCCTTCTCCAAGGCCTATAACTCAGTGACACACTTGTCACCTACAGCTCATTGACTCACCAGTCACCTACCTAAGGCACTAGGCCCTACTCTCAGGCTGGGATGATTGCCCTACCTCAGATCCACACTTGGATCATACCTCAGAGTGCAGCTCTCTCCTACCTCAGACACTTAAGCCCTACAGATCAGATCCACACTTGAATCCTACCTTAGTACCCTAGTAGGGCACCTACCTCAGTGACAAATTAGTCATCTACCACTCAGGATAAAGTGCTCTACACTCAGATTCAGATAAATTGAATCCTATAGGAAATTAATAAGCAAAATTTAAATACTAACTCCGAGAAAAATCTCTGAGTCTAACTTGCTAGACTGAGCAGATATCAGTCCAGCCCACTTTCTTTAGAAGGAATTAGTCTTCTTCTATAGCTACCAATTTCTCCGTTGTATTGAAGACAACAACTGTTGTGAAGGCTTACAGCCCTTCACACAGCTATCTTCTCTTACTGATAGATTGAATCAGCCAACTTGTTCTTCAAGGAACACTCTTGCTGAACTGGAAGAAGCTTCAGCTATCTTTGCCTTCTGGCTTTTACTGCTGGACTTTGCTTTCAAGCTTGTCGGAGAAGATGAAGTCAAGTCGCCTCTATTCCATTTTCTATTTCCGCTCTCCGTGTTCGTTCTGTTAACCCTAATCTTCTTTTCTTCTCTTCCTTTTATACTTGTTGATTTGAATCAACAACACAATTTGAATGTGGGCCCAGTACCGGATGGTGAGCGCCACCTCCCTCAAGAGAAGTCAAATAGTACTTTCTGATGTTGCTGCAGCTTTCCCGCAACAGTATGAAGTACCCTGACTGTGCTCGACGAATAGTGATCAAGGTTCGACGAATGTTGAAATCAGTTCGACGAAATAAAAACTGAGTTCGACGAACTCAGAGTCTTCAACCTTTAATTTGAGCTCAACGAAATGTGAGCTGGGTTCGACGAATCCTGAGATTAGTTCAACGGATCCTGAACTCGGCTCGACGAACTCTGAATCATTAACCTTTGACTTGAGCTCGACGAAATATTGGCTCAGCTTGACAAACTCAGGATTTAGTTCGACGATTACTGAATTGAGCTTCTTCTTTAGAAGCATTGAGTGAGCCTACCTCTCTCAATGCTTATGGACTTAGAGAAATTCTACTGGTTTAGTCTCAGTGGTTTCTTCTCAACTTTCTCAGCGGTTTCTTCTTCACAGCAGAGACTGTCTTTTGTCTCAGCGGTTTTCTTCTCAACTGTCTCAACGGTTATTTCTCCACAGCCGAGACTATTTTTTGTCTTATTTGTTTAGCTAAGACTAACACTTCTCTCAACGATTTGTGTTGAGCTTCTCAGCTATCTCAGCGGTTATGCTGAGTCATTCTTCTCAACTATCTCAGATGTCTCAGTGGTTATGCCTTAGTTAAATTATTTGACTTCCAGCTTCCTCTTCATGTTCACCTGTCAAATCAAGAACAATTTGCATGCAAGAACTCAAGCACACATCAAATACATTATGTGTTTATGTCACTGACCAGTTTCACTTCTTTCAAATCTGGAACATTGGTGTCAATGTACCCAACAACAAAGACCTTTCACTTGCCACTAAGCCAAACCACAAGTCACAATGACCTTTCACTTGGCACTAAGTCAAACCACAGGTCACAAAGACCTTAGCCTTTATAATATAGCTTACAACTTCATACTCACAAACAATCTATGCAGAAGAAATAAAATGTGATTTTATTAGACACTAGAGCAAGAACTTTGTGCCTACTTCTTCCTGGACTAAGCAAATATCAGCCCAATCTTTTGCTGTTGAAGACAATGAAGTCGGCAGTTTAATATTTCTTCAAATAGCTATCGTTTCTTTGTAGAGCTTGTTGAACTGCTTCCTCAAAATTTCTTCTGAACCTGCTATTACAGATGGTGATTGCTTCAGCAATCTCTTCTCTCTGCTAAGTTTTTTTTGTAGAACAGCTTCTTTAGTCTCGACAAGAAAGGTAAGGAAGAAGATGAAGTTCGACCGCACTTTTGTTTTCAGGAAACCTAGAAAAGGATTCGATTGTTTGCTCTAGCTGATTTGCTTCTTTTTATTCTTTGACGGCCAATCAAGCAGTGGGCCCACCACCAGGATTGATGGCTGAGATTTAGCCATACAGCACATTCATTCCATTTACTCTTGATTCAACGGCTCTTTGTTGTGTGTGGGCCTAGCACTTAAAGATGAAAATATTTCTTTCTAAGTACAAAGGATTATGACAGCTGGCCACCAGTGCCTCTAGCAGCATTCCCGCAACATTTGAATTTTGGTTGACTTTTTGACTTTACTAACGTCAGCATGACTCAGCATCTTTGGACTAGGACAAAATTCAAGCATTAGAAGCAAAGGCGTTGACTGAGTAAGTATCACTCAACGCCACAACACTTAGACAAAATTCGATCTGTCTAGGTGTTGAGAGCATTGACTGAGCATGCCTCACTCAACGCTATTTGCCTTAGAAAATATTTTTGCATCAAGGCATTGAGAGCGTTAAGTGAGCTCGTCTCACTCAATGCTATTTGCCTTAGCCAGATTTTCTAAGCCTTGACATTGGGAGACTAAGCTCCACTCAACGCAAAACTACTTAATAGAATTTCTTTGTTATCTCGCGTTGAGTGAGTAAACTACACTCAACACTTTTGTACTTAGCCAAATATCTGTGTCCGGAAACACATAAGCAAGGATACAATAACCGATATTTCTCTATGGAATTAAGTGAATAAGCTACACTCAATTTCTTGCTACTTAGACAGATTTTTTGTCATGGCGTTGAGTGAGAAAGCTACACTCAACGCCAGCGCACTTAGTTAAAATTTTGCCCAACTTTTTTGTGGTGTTGACAGGCACAACGACACTCAATGCTAAAAGTTGTATGGCATTGAGTGAGTAGACCACACTCAACGCGTGTGGACTTAGCCATATTTTCAGCCTATTTCTATAGGCTTTGACTAACTCAGCCTGAATCACAGCATTTTACGTATGGCGTTGAGTGAGTATACTACACTTAATGCCAGTGTACTTAGACATATTTTTGGCTATCTTCCAATTAGGCTAAGATAGACTCAATGCTATTTGTTATATGACGTTGAGAGAGCTCTACTCACTCAACGCATGTGTACTTAGGAAAATTTCCAACTAGATAATATTGATTCCTTACCTCTGGCATTGAGTGAGCTTGCTCCACTCAATGCATGTGGACTTAGTGGATTTTTGCTATGTCCAGCAGCCAATTGTTGTGTCCACTTGTTCAATCAATGTGATATGGACTAACCTTCACTCATGACCTCAAATACACATCAAATACAGTTGATGTGTGTGATATTGACCTGTTTGACTTCTCACAAATTAGGGACATTGGGAATAATGGACCCAACATCATATTTTATATATTCGAGGTAGGGCTTATAGGCATTCCTGAGGTAGGACTTTGATAAAGTCTGAGGTAGGATCTTAATGAAGATCTAAGGTAGGAGACAAGCTGTTTCCCTAAGTTGTAGGAGTTGTTGAACTCTGTGGTAAGGTTGTGGACAGCCTGAGGTAGGGTATGGGTGTAGACCTGAGTTGAGATTCTGCAGAATCTGTATTGTAAGTACTTTGAACTGAGAAGATTTGGAGGTTACTGAGTCTAGCACACTAGTAGATAGGTGGTGAGGGAAAGTGGATGTAGCCACTATTCTTTTCTGAGTCTAGCACACTGCTAGATAGGTGCGAGTGATGGTTTAGTTTAAAAACTTGTTATGTAACAAGAGAGAAGATGTAATGCCCCTTTTTTTGCTAGTAAAAGTGGTAACCTAAGAGCTACAATGTCGAGGTAGCAGTTACCGCCTTTAAGAAATTTAATTTGAAAACTAGTCACCTCTCTAGCTTCAGTTATACCAACTTTATGTAAACCAATCAGTGATTACCTCTCCTCACCCGTGTGACACAAAATTAAATATTAACTTGTGTTCAGATGCCATTTTATTTACACTTAAATACTTTGAGCATTCTTTGAAATTAATTATAACTACAATGAGTCGGCTAGTATCTTTCATGTAAACTAATCAGAGATTATACACACACATATATATATAATATAACCCTTATTAGGTGATTAGTAACATCCCTCAGACTTCTAGACCCCTGGGATGGTTTTGTAATGACTGGGTCATGACAAAACCTTAGGAAGTATCAAAAGGATGGGGTGAACTTGGGAATTAGTTTGTGAACCATCTTGGTCTACAAATAGTAAAATTCCAATTACTAGCTTAGGGATGACCATAGGGCTTCACCATGACTCCATGACCCCACCACAACATCACTTACCTATTAGAGGGTCCATTAGAGCCATAGGGACCCATTAGGTTCAATTAAAAAGGTCATTTTTACCAAAGTCAACCCAAGCCCTGATTAGGTCAAACTAAGCTCACCCATGCCGACTTAACACCCCTTTAGCCAAGAGGACCCACCTAGACCTTCCCAAGCCCGAAGGGAGGCCAATGGGTCACCAAGGACCCATTGGGGTCAACCAAAGAGGCTAAGTTGACCCAAGTCAACCCTAGCCTTAAAAAGGTCAAAGTGCCCTAACTAAGGGTCAAGTGACCACAAGGTGCCCAACCAACCCTACCCAAGCCTTCATAGACCTTAGGGGAAGCCAATGGGTCAACAGGGACCAACTGGGGTCAAACCAAATGGTCATGTTGACAAAGGTCAACTCTACCCTAAGATTAGGTCTAACTTGCTCAAATGGGCTAACCCAAGCTCAAACTCATTTCCCCCCCCCCATTTAGGCTAACCTCATTTCCATTAATAATATGAATTAGTGGGGTGCCAATAAGCTGGAGGAGACATCAAAATCGGCCTTGATGACTTGGAGAGAGAAAAGCTCCATTTTCCCCTTTAATGGAGGATAGAGAAGGTGGGGAGTGAAGGCCATTCATGGCTTAGAAGACCAAAGGCCCTCTCCTCTTGCTGGAATCTTCCTCCCTTGTCAGTTAGGGGAAGATTAAGGGACTTTCCAGCCCTTTCCAGTGGCTAGTGCAGTGAATCCACCATGGCTGAAAAATTAAGCTTTCATAGCCATTAATGGCCATTGATGTTAGACCCTTCCCCTCCCCCCATTTGATGATTTTAAAAGCATCCCTAGACCCAGGGCAATAGTTTCAACAATCTCACTGAAGGAGCCATGCACTTTGGTAGTGATGTTGTAGAGCACTGAAAAGCTCTACCACCAGCCATAACGCACGAGCACACTTTTCGGCAAGCCCGGTTACAGGTCCTCCTCTACTCCTCTCTTCGTGGGCTAGATTCTTACATATTTTAGGAGAGAAATCGGTCTCAATTGAGCCCTATTGGGAGAGGAAAAATTCAAAAATTTCCAAGTTTTTCCACCTTGCGGGTTCGCCGAAAACCGCCCCTCCGGCGGCTGTGCAGCCGCCCGGCGTTAGCCCCCACCTCAACAAAGGTGGTGGTGGTGGTGGATGGCTAGGGAGGTGGCCGGATGGCTGGCAAAAAGCCTTGGAAATGCTCCAGGCCAGGCAGATCTCGATGGTCGGCTGGAGGAAGATGACGTAATTAGGGTCATCTGTTTGATCTGTACAGCATAGTATAAATATTATTAAGGTTTACATTTTTAACCCTTTAATGTGTCCCTTTTAAATTAGATAAATGAGACCCTTTGGGGAAAAACCTTCAAAAGTGTCCAACATGAAAATTGTAGACCTTGAAGTCTACTTTAATTTAAAATTGATTGCAACCCATTTGGGTAAGTGGTTTGACCACAACACTGAAAATGGTGCAGCCTATACATAGGATTTACCAGAGACTAAATTGTGTGCCCTCATCAATCCAACCATCCAAATGACTTGAAATTTTTGATGGGGTCACTCTTACCTATTCCTATAATATATTCAAAAATGGGAATTTTTTGAAAACATTTTCTTAAAGTTTTTGTAGAAATTTAATAAACCTTGCATGAATTATTTAAGGGGTCTAATGACCTCTACACCCAACAAAATTTTGGTGTCTGTCTCTTAGGGTCATGACATGACTATGGTTAAAATTTCAGCCCAATTGGGTTTGATTTGGATAGGTTTTGGTTAGACAAAAGTATGGACCTTAAGGGGTTAATTTAGGGCATAGAGGGGCCAATTTTCACCCAAAGGGGGTTGGGACTTGGGCCAGAGCACCATGGTCAGTTAAAATACCCTCTCATGGAGTTGGAGGTGTTTGGGAGCGGATTTGCCCTAGGACCCTAGTTCAAACCCTAAGGTTGAACTTTGGGGGTTTGTGAAGGACATGGTGTGATATGTCCAGGTTTGGACTTGGGGTTTATTCCATTTAATCCTAGGATGGTAAATAGCACTAGGAAGGAATTTGGTGACATTTAGACTTAGATACACAACTTAAACCAATTAGGGATAGTTTAGGCCTATAACTTTTAGGAAAATATTGAAGGGTCATATGACTTGGATACTTATGAAATTTTGATAGAAGAGTTTTTATAATACTATGAGCCTCTGGAAATTATTGTAGTATGTTTGGAAGACATTAGCTCATACTATTAGTTATAATCTTTATGTTGCCCCAAAAGATGATTTTGATAAAATCATAGATAAACTAACTTAGAATGTTATGAAACTTAGTCAGTGATGATTTATAATCATATTAAAGCCCTGGTAATTTTTGTGTAATTTTTGATGTACTTTTCTCTTTAATTCTATTTATAGTATTTATCTTGAATTAATTATTTAGGAGCGATTATTTCATGAAAGTTTGTGAAACTTAGTTTTCTTTGTTATTTTCGCATCATATAGTGATCATAACTTTTGGGTGGCCACAACTTAAGGAAATCTAGTACTTCATGTTAAAAATTACCCAAGGCCTAATTTTTGGGAAAATTTAATAAATGCTAAATTAATTAGAAAAATTACAAGTTTCTGTATTTAGGCTAAATGTATCAGGATAGATCCACAATAATTATCTTAGGGCATTTTGATGAAAATTTGGAGTACCTCCTGTCATGTACATCATGTAGCTTAGGTTGGTCTGCATTTAGTAAAACTGCGGAATTTGTGATAACAAGTGGAATGGACATAGGGAGATTGGATTATTGGTTACTGGTCTTGGTAAAGTGAGAAAGAAAAAGAGAGCTTTATTAGGAGGCATGATGAGAAGAATGTTGGGTTGACTAGTGTTAAGAGGTGCTCGATCGACGAAAGATCGTCTTTCCTGTGGAGAGAGAGAGTCTAAATACAGTAGGGTTGGATCCAGAATAATATTAAAAGGGATCAGAAATGGGGTAATAACAAATAATAGTAAGTGTCTTGCGAAATGGAGCTTTGGGCTTCAGCCCATCGTAGTTAATAGTGCCCCCGAGAGCCCATCACAAGGAATGCCCTGGGCATCCAAGGTTAACGCAAGTTGTAAGGCTAAATGGATTACAAGAGTAATTAGAAATAATCTAGGGTTACATTTACACTCAAGCTCCCTGGGGTGGTGTGAGTTAGGTTGGGTCACACGGGCGGTAGGATCGGTGGTTTTTTTGATGGGCAGGTTAGCCCGGCGAGCCGATGGTTCGGTAGATAATTATGACGGACGGGTTAGTCTAGGGAGCTTTGGCTCGGTAGATAATTGTGATAGACGGGATAGTCTGAGGAGCTTTGACTCGGTTGAAAATATACTAATATTGCATGTGCATAAGGTAAAAGGTGGTGGGTCTTCGATATTGGAGAGTCATCACACCGACAACAATACGTTGACTCGGCAAGTGTGGTTTTGCACTTTGCTAAATAAAGTCCGGTGCGCATCCGTCAAGAGTACACAATAATTCCGCTTAGTGCACCAGCGTTGAGGCATACGATAGGTCTGATTGGTAGTGTGATACCGGTTTAGAGGTGGGCGAGGCCCAACCCACCGCTTTCGTTTACAACTACGGAGGTATCTTGAGAGGTTAGGCTCTAAAAAGGGGGAACTAAAGGTCTGTATGCACAAAGTCGAGTGTGTGTGTTGCACTTGCAAGTTCACATAATAGCATACTTGCATGACATAGTATCATCATTATATATATCCCTTGACACCTATTGTATAAATTGGTATGGGACACTTTACACAATAGGCCTTACAAAACAACCCCTCAGTCTATAGGTTTGTATGGGCATTCTTATAGGTCATGGTTACTTACTTAGTTTACTTTCTCATACTGTACTTGTTCTCTCGCTTTTTTGTATACTTATACTGCTTACTTACTACTGCTTACATTTATTTACTCTGTTAATGAACTCATGATTGACTAGTTCCGCTGCCACCTACTTATCTCTGTTACTCTCCATATTCAATACCTTCCCTTTCCTTATCCCCGCTCAGTGCCTAGGAGCCATTTGGGGAGGGGAGGGGGATGATAGGGCTTAGTCTTATAGACTAATGGTCTTTGACCAAATAATTTTAGGGGATCGTGGAGCCGAACCAGGAGATGCAGCCTTAAAGGTCGGTGCTCTTGGAGAAGGGACAGTCTAGCACTGGAGTTCTGGAAGCATGGACAGTGAATCTCGATCTTTAGTAGATATTATAGATTTGGTTCCGTGGTTTAGTTATTTGTAATGAGGATTTTGATGTATCGGGAAGGAGCCCTTTTCTATTAGTACTTGGATTTATCATTACTGTGGACTCTCCCTTCGTGGAGAATTATTATTATATATGTGATTCTTGTGGACCAGTATTAGAGTTCTATTTTCATGTACTCTTATATTTATTCTACTCTTCTGCATTGATATGGCTGGCAGGATCGGCGTTTTGTAGTGACGACCTTCCCGGGTGTGTGCGGGTGTCACCGCAAAGCGGCGGTTCTAGGCATAAGACCTTGGTGGTTTAAAAAGAAAAAAATGGGGTCTTACACGCTTAGGCCGAGTAGGCAGAGATAAAACAGAGTAGACCTAGTGTCCTTTTTCGTACATGTCTACCGTCCGAAGTGGCAAAAAAGCGAGTTCAGATAGATATGTCGTACTCACCCCCTTATAATGATGCTAAGTAAGTTCAAGCCGCTCTGGATCACGAGTTCTTCTTAGTTTTTGGCCACTCAGCCGTAGAAGAAGTCACATGGGGGTCGCAGGGACAATGGCTAGCACGATTAGAAGGCGTGATGGGTTATAAGCAGGCCATTTTGGATTGCGGATAATAGTTTTGTTAAGGTCGAGGTGGCTACCCACAAACCAAAAAGACAGTTTTGCCCACTGATTCGTTGGCCTATAAATGTGACCCTCAATCCCTCAGATCAGACAGGTATTCCCCCTTAGATGATCATGAACTCTCCCTCATCTTTCTTTACTGTCTGAGGATTGGCTCAGCTCCTGGTTTTGGAGGGGAAGTAGCCAATAACTTTTGGATTAGTGGGGGACCTCCTCACTACAGGTTTGGGGTCTTTTTGATAGACATTCATCCACCATTAGTGAGAGCTAGTTCTAGGCTTGAAATACTTATTCCGTGGGATTTGACGGCAATAGAACTAACACAAGATACCCTCTTTATCAAAACTCAGTTGAACTAGAATCTATGTTTCAATATTTTTGATGTGGTAAGCATGGACCTGTGGCCTGGGAAGAAAATATCGCCTGACGATCTCATGTCTAAACATGGTGAGCACGGAACCAATGAGGGGAACTTGACTCCAATCCACGAGTTCGTGATGAGGAGTGACTTCACAAAGTTTATAAAATCGATGGAGGACACCGTAAAGGCCTTACACTCACCTCGCGTAGGGGCGGGGAGTCCATCCACATTATTCGCCGCCTTGCCCAGTGAACCGGGGCCAAGCAGGTGACTTGGAAAATAAAGTGCCCTAGAAGAGGATTGGACCATCCACATGTGAGTACTCTTCACAAGACCACTTAATGCTCACAACTCGGAGGGGGAGTGCAAGCAAGTTCGACCAGCTTAGTGAGCTGCTTCAACGAGTCCCTTTTGCGAGTTGGTGATTGTTGGGTCCATTGATCCCAATGGACTTAATTTGATGATATCAAACATGTCAATGAGATAGACATAGTTGTATTTGATGTATGTTTAAGTTCATACATACAGGTTATGAAAGAAAAGGGAGATTAATCTCTGGTTAACTCTAGAGGGGGGTGAATAGAGTTATTTAAAAATTCTTTTGCAACATTTTACAAATATAAAGTTAAGTGATAAAATAGGTGATATAGTAATAACTAAGAGAAGTTAGCAGAAGCAAATAAAAACTACACTAAGCTACCACAACACAAGACAAAAAGAAAACAGCAAACACACAGACAACACAAGAATATTATAGTGGTTCCCCAACTGGGTACATCCACTCTTCTACCACCCTGATAGAAATTCACTATAGTTTTTGATCAGGTGACTGCCACCATAATATCTATTTGCAGGGAGATATTGCAACCCTTGAGCTTTTTATCAGGTGCCCAAAAACCAAACTCAA
Organism: Platanthera zijinensis; assembly: GCA_039513925.1. Classification (NCBI taxonomy): domain Eukaryota; kingdom Viridiplantae; phylum Streptophyta; class Magnoliopsida; order Asparagales; family Orchidaceae; genus Platanthera; species Platanthera zijinensis. The sequence continues at coordinate 61,422,737 of CM077090.1, forward strand.
GTCTTTTGGAAGGTGACTTGTGAACCAAACTAACTTTTGAAGGGAGTTAAAACCCTGTACAGAGGGGTGAAGAAAGATAAAAACTATCTGTTGTCTTCACTTTTCTCAAAAACAACTGAGAAGACTTGTGGATTCTTGATGGTTTCAAAGCTCCCCCTGAGATGAAGTTTTTGTTAGGGAAGATTAGGAGCTTTGCAGGGTGAGTAGGTCTTCTTAAAAAGATTCTCCAGAAGGCTATAGACAAATGCAGTTGATTGTCTCTGAGAGCTTGCTGGAAGAAGAACACTTCAAGAATTGAGAGCAGAACTTGTTTTCAATTTTGTATTTTTTTCGTCTGTCTTGATGTCTGGAATTTTTCACAAACTTTATTATTTTCTCTGCAGCAAAATTGGTCTCTAGTTTTAATTCAATTGCCTTATTTACTGCTGAAATCTTGGAACGTGGACAACGGCTAGAAGAGCAATAAAAGAATTTCTTAACTGTACCAAGAATTAGCTGTATAATAACTCTGTGAAAACCAGTAATTAATGCTGCCATAAGAACGGCTATATTCTGAGAATAAAAGCATTAATTACCCAGAGCAATATAAGCTATAAAATAAGTCATATCAAATCTGAAACACTGCAAAGAAGGAAATGTTGTACTGGCAATATTTGTTGATCTGAGATCCTGGATTGTCGAACTCAACCTCTCTTTCGTCGAGCTAAGACCTGAGAACTTTGAACTGAAATACAGCTTTCCATACTGGGCTCCAAGATCGTCGAACAGAGATAGTAGATCGTCGAACTCAAGGTCTGATAGAAGATAAGAGTTCGTCGAACTCAATCAAACTTTCATCGATCTTAATTCATAGATGTGACTCTGAGATCGTCGAACTGAGAACGAAGATCGTCGATCTCTCTTCAGAGTTCGTCGAACGACTTCTTCAACATGAAATTTCCGCCTTGTTCTGATTTCTGCAATCTTCTAAGTCTTCTGAGATCTTGGTCTTATCATTAAGACTTGTTGACTTACCCTAAAAACTAATGAAGACCTATGACCCTAGATAATACAAGGAGGGTCATACTTAACCTAATTTAGTGAACCTAGACCAAATCTAACTAGGGATCCAACAATCTCCCCCTCTTTAGGTGAGGTCACTAACACAAAACAAAAGAAATAATCATAAAGTAAGAAAACATATATCTGATAGAAATAACACATTCAGCAGATATTTACAACATGTGATTCATGATTAAACAAAATAAAGTTCAAAAATAATTAAGAATAACACAATAACAAAATTATAGTTTCTATTTAGGAATTTCTTTCTCTGTCTTTTCAGCAGGCTATCTGAATTTGATTTATCTGTTAGGGTTAGCAGCTTCTTTCTTTGACATACATATGTCAGACGCACCAATAATATTCTGAGAAGTTGCTTTGGGCACTACAGCCTCTGGATGTAGTTTCATATAGTCATCAACATTAAAGAATTTATTAGCTTTAGCATACCTGTTCATTTCTTATTTCCTGAAGGATGACATTGTAGAATACTGAGAAGGGTACTTGCCTTCAGCTTTGGCTTTGTTAATCAGAGAGAGTCCTATAAGGTAATGAAATCTAGCCATCTTAGCAGAAGTCTCCTATTCTGGATCTACAAATGGAATAGGATGAGACTCTGGCCTTTTTGGACTAGAGTCTTACTTTGGTTCATCTGTAGGAGCACTCTTGGAAGAAGCTGGAGGAGGATGGCTTGAAGAAGTCTGTTGACTGCCATGCCTTGACTGTCTTTGATATGTCTTGGTCACTGGAGCAGCTCTCTGAGTGACATTTCCAGAAGAGCCTAAAGAGGGAGGAGGAGGAGGAGGGTCTTTCCTGAATGCCTAGGAGGAGACCTGTACCTTCTCTTCTTCCTTTCTTTCTGATCATTCTTAGACAGCCGCATCAATTGGGGCATCCTTGGGTATGGAATTATTTTCTGTAAAATATAATAGGGAGTGTCATTATTGGGATTTGGCTTAGGAGCAACCTTTGGAACAACCTTTCTCTTCTTGATAACTTTCTTCTTAAAATTAGCAGAATCATTTGAATCATTTTCTGTATCACCTTCAGAGGAACTTTGGCGATTGTCATATAGAGCATCTATTTCTTTTAATGTTTCCTTAGAAATCTATTTTTCAGCCTGAGAAGAGACTGGAAGTTGAACATCTGTAGGAGAGTCAGTTATCTCTATAAGCATCTGAGTGTCTTCTATTTCTTAATTAGTTAGAAGAAATTCATTCAGTTCTTCTACAACATCTTGAGCAATTAGAGCATCTAGGCTTGGTATAGGACTATCATCCATAATATAGGTTGGGCCTTTAGGTTCCACAATCATGACAGTAAAAAAACTGTCCTTAATAGCCTGGAGAGTTTTTGAACATGCTGGAGCTATATAGCAGACGATGTCTGTGTAAAACTTAGGAGAAACAAATAAAAGAATGTTTCTATACAAGATGTCAAAAGAATATAGAACTGAATTTAGTTCAACTACTGGAGAGATAGAGCAATCTCCAGAAATAATAACCAAAGAATCTACTGCATCTGCAGTCTCTGCATCTATAGTCTCTGCAGATGGTATTGCAATATCAACAATTTCTGCTGCTGTAGTTTCTATTGCCACTGTCTCTGTTGTTGCTATTATTTCTGCTGGAAGGGGGACTCTTCATTGAACATCTCCCCCTGCCTTGTATCAGGGATGTCTGATGTCAGACCCCTATATGAAGAAGGTCCAGAAATAGAAGCAAGTTGATTGGTAAGAGTCTGAATGAAAAGAATAAGAGGTGCAATGGCATCCTCTATGAGAGATTTTATGGTTGGAGTGATAAGAGAGATGATAGAAGATGGATCAGAAGTTGATGCTGGGAGAGAAGTTGTGGTGATACCACAAGAAGTACATATGTTTAATGAGGTTGATGGAGTGGAATGTAGAATTGGAGGGATGATGGTAGATGTGGATGGGATGATTAGAGGACTGAGAGGAGGGATGTCAGATATGATATCCATAGGAATATCATCAGCAAGTGGAGATTATGGAGGAGTAGGTATTTGTGATTGTACTGGAGATGGGGATGGTGTTGGAGATGTGAGGAGATTGAATGTGCGTGATATCTGAGTAGATATAGAAGAAGTAGATGGAATGACTTGAAGGTAGTTAGGTAGGGGGGATTAAGGTAGTGATGTATGAGGTGAAGATGGAGTCGAAATGACATTTGGAGTGGAATGAATGTGTTAGAAGGTTGTTATTGGTTTGGAGATGAAGGTAGTCTAGGGGAAGGTGGAGGAGGAGCAATTTCCGATGCCTCTTCAGTAGGTTGAGGAGTGACTCTTAGAGTCCTGGTGTCCTCAGAAGTCCTTAAGAAAGAGTAGGCTCTGTAGGGCTTGCTGATAGTCCTCTCCCACTTCCCAAAGAGAACTGGGGTCAGTCTCTTGGAAGCATTAATGAAGACTGTTGGAGAGACCAACAGTTGGGGATATTTTTCATGGAGGAAAATGTCCAGAGTCCTCCCAAAACACACTTCTCTTTTATTGTTTTTCTTCTTGATTAAATCAAACAAAATAATACTCCAATTTAATGATTTCTTATTTACCAGAGCACTCATCAACAAGAACTGGTGCCTGATTATGTGGTCATGAGCGGTTTGCTTTCCAAGCAGCACCTTGCCAACCACATCAACAAGGAACTTGTATTGAACTAACAAGTTCTTTTTCAATAGCTTACTAGGGTTTCCCTCGGAGTGACCCATCCTTGTAAGCATATCAGAAAATTTTGTGGAATCCAACTCAAAATCATCGTTGCCATTAACAAATCAAAAAATTTCAGATAAAATTTCAGGAGTCAGAAAAACCTCCTGTCAAGATATAGTGCCTATAGGGTTTGAGCGTCAGGAGAGACGAAGTGAAAACCCATTCTTTTATTTCTGCTACTGGAAGCTTTATCCTGGTAGTCATGAATTTCTGGAGTTGCGGCTCAGAGAACAATAGCAGTATATCCTGAAAGATTTGATCACTGTGTTTGAAAGAGTCCATGTCAATATCGAAACTAGCATCAAACTTCATTCCGGAAAGAGTTGCCACTGAAATCGCCATGGAAATCGCCTTCACAGAGAAACAAAGATCAAGTGCAAAGGAAATAGAAAGTGCGGGATGGATTTCGTCTAATACTTAGATTATAAGATCTTTAAAAGACAAAAAGACGATCTCCGTCCAATGAAAAAGGAAAGATCTTTGATCTGAGTCCGAAGAAATATTTTAATAGAAAATGAGTTCGTCGATCTCAGTTTGAAGAAGATGAATAAATCGTCGATCTCCGTTCGACAAATGATTCACTGAAGCAGGGATCGTCGATCTCTGTACGACGAAAACTGTTTCACTAAAAAGTGATAGTCAAACTCCGTTAGACGCACTCTTCACGAGAAGTTCGCAGATCGTCGATATCGGTTCGACGAACTGTCAACAAATCGTCGACCGCAGACAAAATTTAAATTTTCTCATCTCCATTAATCATTCCTAACTGATTTAAGAAAAACAGGTGTTTCTTCTTATCCTGGCTTGGTGAAGATGCCTGCTCTCTATAAATCAGTGGAAATGAAGAAAAGATTAATTTTCTTTTTGTCTACACAATCTCTAATGAAATGATGCCTTATATCTATATTCTTTGTCCTACTATGATGCATTGGATTATGTGCTATAGATATAGCACTGGTACTATCACAGAATATGGTTGAATTATTTAGATTGAAACCATAATCCATGAGTTGGTTTTGTATCCATAAGATTTGTGAGCAGCTGCTGCCAGCTGCCATGTATTCAGCCTCACCAGTTGATGTGGACACAGATATTTGCTTCTTGCAAAACCAGGACACAAGCCTATCACCAAGGAACTGACATGTTCCTGATGTACTTTTCCTATCCACTGTACATCCAACATAGTCAGCATCACAAAATCCAGTAAGCTCAAATGCTGACTCTGTTGGATACCAGAGTCCTAGATTAGGACAACCCTTTATATATCTTAAAATTCTTTTTAGCAAAATAAGATGAGATTCCATAGGGCTCACTTGGAACCTAACACAAATACATGTAGCAAACATGATGTCTTGTCTACTTACTGTAAGATAAAGTAGGGACCCAACAATAGCCCTATACTTGGTCTGATCAATTGGTTTTCCATGTTCATCAGAGTAAATCACAGCATTGGCAGCCATGGGAGTTTTCATTGAGGCATCAGCCATCCCAAATTTCTTAATAAGCTTATTTGCATATTTAGATTGGGATATGAATATGCCATCAGGGGATTGCTTCACTTGTACACCAAGGAAGTATGATAGCTCTCCCTTGCTATTCATCTCAAATTTTGAATGCATTAGATCAGAGAATCTCTTGCATAGTTTGGGATCAGTAGAGTCAAAAATAATGTCATCTACATATATTTGTATTACCAAAATTTTATCATGATGCATCTTAGTAAAAAGGGTCCTATATACCATGCCTCTAGAGAACTTATGATCTAAGAGAAAACTAGCTAAGGTTTCATACCAAGCTCTTGGAGATTGCTTTAGACCATAGATAGCTTTATGCAATTTGAAAACATATGAGGGATGAGTTGAAGAGATAAAACCCAGGGGTTGTTCAACATAGACCTCTTCCTTAAGCTCTCTATTCAAGAAAGCACTCTTGACATCCATCTGGTAGACTTTAAACTTCTTAAAAGCAGCATAAGCAAGAAAAATCCTAATTGCTTCTAGCCTTGCAACAGGAGCAAAAGTTTGATCATAGTCAATGCCTTTCTCTTGCTTATAGCCTTGAGCAACAAGCCTAGCCTTGTTTCTCACAATTACACCTTGGGTATCAAGTTTGTTTTTGAATACCCACTTGGTTCCAATTACTGGATAGCCTTTGGGCCTTGGAACCAAGTCCCAAACTCTGCATCTCTCAAATTGATTGAGCTCCTCTTGCATTGCAATAATCCATTGGGGATCTTGCTCTGCATCATTTAAGTGATTGAGGCTCAACTTGAAGAGAGGAAACATGCATGCATTACATCTTGGTTGAGTTGATGCCTTGTCTGTACACCTGCTGATATGCCCCCAATCACTTGAGATCTAGGGTGATCTCTTAGTGTGACAAGGTCGGTGGGTGGGGTTAGTTCAACAACAGCATTTGGAATTAATTCCTCTTGTGGAATAATTTATGCTGTTGGATGAGGTTCAACCACTTCCAAAATTTCTTCTTCACTATCTTCATCAGATTGTGGAGGAGGATGTGATATGACCTTTTTTTATAAGGTTTAACTCACCCAATTTCTCACACAAGTGAGGTACCTGCAATAAATCTGAGGTAGAAGAATCATTCTCCTTGTAATACATGTTAGCTTCATCAAATGAAATATGTATAGATTCTTCCATTTTTAAAGATGATTTATTGAAAACCCTATAAGCCTTGCTATTTTGGGAATATCCAAGAAAAATTCCCTCTGTAGCTTTAGCTTCAAATTTTCTAATGTGTTTCATATTATTGTTATGAATGAAACATCTACACCCAAATTAAGATTCTAAAGTAATCAATTTTAGGTTTCTTCTCTTTGAGTAATTCATTGGGGGTCTTACCCTTAATTTTGTGTATCAAACTCCTATTCAGCACATAGTTTGCTATGCTCAAAGCCTCTGTCCAAAAGGATAGGGGCATGTGTGCATCTGCAAGCAATGTTCCCGTAGATTCAATGTGGGTTCTATTTTTCCTTTCTGCTACCTCATTTTGTTGAGGAGTTCTAGGAGCAGAAAAATAATGCCTAATACCTTCCTCCTCACATAATCTTTGCATGGGAAGAGATTAAAACTCAGTACATGATCACTTCTGATCAATATAACTAGAGTAGAATACTCAATCCTTATGCTCTTAAGAAAGTCTGTAAGGACTTTAAAGTTATCTGACTTGTTTCTCAGGAAGAACACACAAGAGAATCTAGAGAATTCATCTACAATAACTAGAGTGTAAGACTTCCCTCCTAAGCTTTTTACAGCAATGGGTCCAAAGAGATCCATATGTATCAAGTACAAAATCTTAGGTGAGTAACTCTTATTAATTCACTTAAAGCTATTTTTAGTTTGCTTGCGTTCTTGACGAGCCTTGCATAGGATTTCCTTCTTGTAGGGGCCAGAAGGAAATCCTCTGACAAGATTGTCCCTAAATAGCTTAGAGATGTTCTTAAGGTTAACATGACCTAGTCTCTTATGCCATAGAATACTGTTATTCCTAAGATGATTGAATAAGCATAGATCTGAACTAGCAGAGTTAAAGTTTACTAGGTATATATTCCTTTGTCTACATCTTGTTAGAACAGTTTGGTTATTTGAAAAAATTATTCATTTGGAATTAGTGAAGCAAACTTGATAGCCTGCATCACATAAATGACTTATGGATATTAGGTTATGTTTGAGACCATTTACATATGCCACTTTTCTGAAAGTGACAGCTCCACTGTTGAAGTCTCCATAGCCTTAAGTTTGTCCAAAACTGGAATCTCCAAAGATCACTCTTGGACCCAGCTTTGCCTTGAAATTGATTAGGCTATCCTTGCATCCAGTCATATGCTTTGAGCACCCACTATCCAGATACCACTTATTTTGAGTGATAGGATAGTTCTTCATCTGCAAGGAAATAGATTAGATGTTCCTAGCCCAGGTCACCTTGGGTCCTTATTTCTTTTCATAAGAAAAACTGGAAATGTAAGAACATTCAGGTTGGCTTTTATAACCTAAGGGGTGAAATCTTCTGGGAAGAATTATCCATTGGGTGAATGGGGTTATATTATCCCTAGGTTGGTTAAGGTTATTGTTAAAGTTTCTATTAGAGTTGAAGTTTCTGTAAGATTGATCTGGGATCGACGAACTCTGGTAAGTTTGTCGAACTGAGTTCGATAAATTGGGATAAGATCTTTGATCTCTGCTCGAAGAATTAAGGTATTCATTCTCAGGACACCAATATCGTCGATCTCTGGTCAACGAACCAGACTAGTTTCGTCGATCATGGATCGAAGAATAACTATTATTGTAGTTGGCGTTCGGAGTTCGTCGTTCTGAGGTCGACGAACTGTACACATTTCGTCGGTCTTAGTTCGACGAAATCTGTTGAATATTGTTGTACTTATTTTTCTTCTTGTTCTTAGATTTTTTTTTAAAGTTCCATTTGTTTTAATACTTCATTTACTTTGTCTACTTGTTTAGTATTCTTCTTACCCTTATCTGAAATGAAATTTACAGGTTTAGATAACTGATTCTTCTAGATTATAGGTGGTTCACTAGATGATGCACCTAGTCCTAGTTTACTGTTATTTGCCCTAGCATTTTGAGTACTAGTTATGTCTAACAATTTTAAGCTTTTACCATTAAGAGATTCTTCTAATTTCTTGGCTTTGCTTAATTCAGTTTTAATAAAACAATTTGTTCATTTGCTGAGTTAAGTTCATCTATTAGTTTAGTATTTTCAACAATGTACTTATCTTGTTCAGTTAATATTTCTCTGAGAAGTTTGATTTCCATTTCAGAGCCTATTAGATCTAAGCACAGATTTTTAAATTCAGTTTTAAATTCTCCTGAATTAAAGTCATAGGATGTTATTACATGGTCCTCTGTAGATAGAGCTTCTTCATCTTCTAAAGATTCAGCCTCTGACTGACTGCTGAAATCATCTATTGTCATTATGCAAACTTCCTTTGCATTCACTTCTTCTTCATCATCACTAGAGCTGGATGATGATGACTCTTCCTCAGTGTCACTCCAGGTTTCTGCAACAAACCCTTTCTCCTTCCTCTTGTGTTTGCTGGAGGAGGGCTTACTGTTATGTGTTCTTCTGGAATCCTTTTCTCTTCTCCTGTCCTTCTTCTGAGTTTCTTGACATTCTGAGATGAAATGTCCAGGCTTCCTGCAACCAAAGCAAACAATTTCTTTAGATGGAGTCTTGTCATACCTTGGCTCTTCATCTTTCCTTGATGAATTTCTTCTGAAGTCCTTCTTTGTCATCTTGAAGAATCTTTCGGCAAAGAGGCTCATCAGTTCCTCATTAACTGGAGTCCCTTCAGACTCTTCATCAGCCTTGAATGAAATTTTGTGCTCCTTCCTGACAGGTGTTGGAGTATTTTGTTCAGTTGCTGCTTCTCTGGTCTTCATTAATTGCTCATAGGATTTGAGCTTTCCAAGAAGTTATTCAGTAGAGATTTCTGTCATGCTTCTGGCTTCTCTGATAAGCCAGATCCTTGAATCCCATGAGCTAGGAAAGCACTTGAGGATTTTATCATTGACTTTTGTCAAAGTGATGTCCTTGTCCAAGGTCTTTAGCTCATTGATTATTGAGCTAAGCCTGTTATACATATCACTTACTGACTCAGCTTCATCCTTCTTAAAATTCTCATATTGAGAGATGAGATTGGATCTCCTATCCTTTCTCTCATCAGCAGATCCAGCTACCATCTGATTTAGAGAATCCTAGGTGGCTTTGGCTGAAGTGCACTCAGCCACTTTTTGAAATATATCATCAGACATAGTATGAGCTAGGATGTTCATGGCTCTAGCATATGCAATCTTAGCTTTCTTCTGTGTATCTATCAAATCAGGAGGTGTAACAGCACTCAGATTTGTTGAAGTAGATGGAGTGGAGGCCACTAGAGTTGGTGGTCCTGTATAAATTGAATTGAATATGTCTTCATCAATAGAGTTCATATAAAGTTTTATGCTTGCCTTGCAGATGGAAAACTTGGTTAAGTTTCAAACTGGAGGTCTGGTGTTAGCGTAATCCTTATATTGTGCCATGATATAAAATATGAAAGGAAAAAGATTTAATCAGAGATTATCTTAGGATCTTGGTTAGTCTAAGTGTTAGCCTGTTTAAATAAAATGATTAACCTACCTCTGATACCAATTGAAAGAAAAGCGAGAGTAATCTCTGGTAAACTCTAGAGGGGGGTGAATAGAGTTACTTAAAAATTCCTTTGCAAATTTTTACAAATGTAAAGTTAAGTGATAAAATAGGTGATATAGTAATAGTTAAGAGAAGTCAGAAGAAGCAAAGAAAAACAACACTAGCTACCATAGTATAAGACAAAAAGAAAACAGCAAACACACAGACAACACAAGAATATTATAGTGGTTCCCCAACTGGGTACATCCACTCTTCTACCACCCTGGTAGGAATCCACTACAGGTTTTGATTATGTGACTGCCACCACAATATCTATTTGCAGGGAGATATTGCAACCCTTTGAGCTTTTGATCAGGTGCCGAAAAACCAAACTCAAGTCTTTTGGAAGGTGACTTGTGAACCAGGCTAACTTTTGAAGGGAGTTAAAACCCTGTACAGAGGGGTGAAGAAAGATAAAAACTATCTGTTGTCTTCTCTTTTCTCAAAAACAACTTAGAAGACTTGTGGATTCTTAATGATGTCAAAGCTCCCCTTGAGATGAAGTTTTTGTTCAGGAAGATTAAGAGCTTTGTAGGGTGAGTAGGTCTCCTTGAAAAGATTCTCCAAAAGGTTGTAGACAAATGCATTTGATTGTCTCTGAGAGCTTGCTGGAAGAAGAACACTTCAAGAATTGACAGAGCAGAACTTGTTTTCTCTTTTGTAATTTTTTTGTCTGTCTTGATGTCTGGAATTTTTCACAAACTTGATTTTTTTCTCTATAGCAAAATTGGTTTTGAATTTTAATTCAATTGCCTTGATTTACTGTTGAAATCTTGGAACTTGGACAACGGCTAGAAGAGCAATAAAATAATTCCTTAACTGTCCCAAGAATTAGCTGTATAATAACTCTGTGAAAACCAGTAATTAATGCTGCCATAAGAATGGCTATATTCTAAGAATATAAGCATTAATTACTCAGAGCAATATAAGCTATAAAATAAGTCAAATCAAATCTGAAACACTGCAAAGAAGGAAATGTTGAACTGGCAATATCCGTCGATCTAAGATCCTTGATCATCGAACTCAACCTCTCTTTCGTCGAGCTGAGCCCTGAGAACTTTGAACTAAAATACATCCTTCCATACTTGGCTCCAAGATCGTCAAACTCAAGGTCTGATAAAAGATAAGAGTTCGTCGAACTCAATCCAACTTTCATCGATCTTAATTCATAGATGTGACTCTGAGATCGTCGAACTGAGAACGAAGATCGTCGATCTCTCTTTAGAGTTCGTCGAATGCCTTCTTCAAAATGAAATTTTTGCCTTGTTCTGATTTCTGCAATCTTCTAAGTCTTCTAAGGGCTTGGTCTGATCATTATAACTTGTTGACTTACCCTAAAAACTAATGAAAACCTATGACCCTAGACTATACAAGGAGGGTCATACTTAACCAAATTTAGTGAACCTAGCCAAAATCTAATTAGAGATCCAACAAGTTAGTCTTTATCATAATGATTGGACAGCATGTTCAAGAGACAATGACAAGTGGACTCAAGGTGATAGGCTGGAAAGTTAGAAAAATGCCTATGTCCAACAGCATTGAGTGAAGCAAGCTCACTCAATGCCATTCCGCTAATAGTGCTGAGAGAAGGCAGGTAGTCAAAGCTGACAGACTTGCAAAGGCAGAAATCTGGCTAAGTGCAAAAGCATTGAGTGAGCTCAACTCACTCAACGTCATATGGCCAAAACCATTGATGCAAGGTTATCATGTCGAAGCATAAGCAATGGAAGCCAGAATTATGACTAACTCCAGAAGTGTTGAGTGAAGCTTTGTCACTCAACGCCATATTAAGCCTGTTAACGCAAAATCTTAAGGAGACAGAAAGTTCAACTATGTGAAGTAGCGTTGAGTGAAGCTCACTCACTCAAGGCCATGTGAAATGGATCTGAGTATAGCCTTAATATGAAGAATTAAGAAAATCGGCTAGGTCCAGAATCGTTGAGTGGGGTCAGCTCACTCAACGCCTTCAGACATATAGTTTAAGAATGGGCTAAAGGGAAATTAGCGTTGAGTGAGGCCAACACACTCAACGCTCTTAACGCCATCTAGCAAGAGCTGAAGAAATTTCTAAGTCCAGAACCGCTAAGATTACCATTCGTCGAGCTGAGCTCATCTTTCGTCAAATAAAATTTAGATTTCGTCGAACTCAGCTTTCACCTGAAGGAAGAACTCAGCTGAGATAATTCATCAATCTTAGCTTCACTGTTTCATTGAGCGGAGTTCAGATTTCGTCGAACTCAGCTTTCACCTGAAGAAAGAATTCAACTTAGAGAATTCATCGATCTCAGCTTCACTATTTCGTCGAGCTGAGCTCAGGTTTCGTCAAACTGAGTTTAGATTTCGTTGAACGCGGAATTTCAGGAATGTTAGTTGATTTTGGCTAAGTCTGGAAGGATGCTGACTCAGCAAAGTCAATAAGTCAACAAAGATCAGATTCGATACAAATCAACATTAACGTCGCCATTAGTCTACAGTGGATCTATAGTTAATTAAGCTGAGGTTTTTACCACCGTTAAAAATTGGGACACGTGTCGATCATTACGTTATTTTGACGGGATTATAAATAGCAGAATTGTTCGAGATCTGATTAAGAAGTTTTTCTAAATAAGTTTTCTGATTAATTTTCTAAGAAAAATGAGAAGCGGAGTTGTCTTCTTCATCTGCCATTGTTGCGGAAGCCAAGAACTTCAAGATTCAAATAAGAAGGGCTTCTGAGTAAGCTGTTGCGATCATCATCTTCTACAACAAGTTCAGAGTAATTCTCTGAGGAAGACGAATCAGCCTAGGCGTGCCATAGCTGATGTTATCTTTTCGATCCAAGCCGAGCAAGAATCTGAAGATCAATTCGCTGGATCAAAGAAGAATAAGGAAGGGATGATAACTCCTCAGTCAAGATCGGGAAACTTTCCTGAAGGAGAAGCATATTGATCTGCTAGTCGATTCCAGAACAAGCAGGGCTATAAATTCAAGATCACTGTATCATCTTGTTGCTGGGAAGACAAAGTTAGTGCTGAAATTGGCTCTGTCCAAGTAGACAGACATATATACTTTCCTCTGATGTCTGTAATTCAATTTTATTGATTAATTCTTTGTAAGATTCATTTTGAATCTGATTGGTAAGGCTAAGGCCTGAGGTGTAAGCCTGCTATTATAAAGGCTGAGGTAGGGCAGGGATTGCCTGAGTTGTAAGCCTGGTTATAAAGGCTGAGGTAGGGCAAGATTGCCTGAGCTGTAGGAGTGTGGATTCACTCTGAGGTAGAGTTCTTAGGAAGAACTTGAGCTATAGGATCTTGGAGATCTGAGTTATAGGAGCTAGTTGGGCTCTGAGCTGTAAGATCTAAGGATCTAAGAAAGTGGAAGGAAGTTTGGCAGAATCTAACTTATTGCTGGATAGGCAAAGAGGGGAAGTGGATGTACCCATCAATTGGGGAACCACTATAAAACACTGTGTACTGTTCTGTGTGTGTTGTGATTGATGTGATTGTTGTGTGTGTTGTGATTGCTACGTTCTTATAATCTATAAGCTGCTAAGAATTTTAAAATTGGACCTATTCACCCCCCCCCCCTCTTGGTGATTAGTGTTCTTGAAATCAAGACTTTCAAGTGGTATCAGAGGGAGGTTGCTCAAGACAGACTTAACAGTATGAGTTTATCTCCTGGGTAGCTTTCAGAGGGCCAAAATGGGTTCAAGTGAGAATCATAAAGAACTTGGATCCATGAAACTTCCTCTTTGCAGGAAGGAGACCTTTGGCATCTGGAAGGAAAGGGTCAGACTTTTCATGGAAGCATCTGATCCTAGGATATACATCACAGTATAGGAAGGACCCTTCATCCCAATGAATACATCAGTCCTTGATGCAAATCTAAAGACTCCAAAGAAGTATTCTGAGACGACTAAAGATGAAATCATCTTAGCTACATTGGATAAGAGGGCACAAAACATTATTATTAGTGTCATAGATGACTCAACATTCCAAAACCTAGTCCACTGCAAGACATCTAAGGAGATGTGGTACACACTAGTAATCTATATGGAGGGGACTGAAGAAGTGAGGGAGGATAAAAAGTCCATGCTCAATCAAGAGTATGAAAGCTTTAGGCAGGACAAGTTAGATGGCATTGTTGTGTGCTATGAGAAGTTTTTCAGAATTGTGAATGAGGAGATGACATATGGCAGAGTCTTCAGCACTTATGAATTGAATGACAAGTTCCTCAGGTCTTTAGCTAAAGACTGGGACATTAAAATATGGGTCATCAGAGAAGTGGCCAGACTTGTTGACACTCCTCCACCAACCATGTTTGGAAAGCTGCTATCTTATGAAATGCAGCTGACTGTTAGAAAGGAGGAGGAGAAAATCAGTTAGCCTATAGTCAAAGACAAGTTAGTGGCCTTCAAAGCTAAAGACACAAGGAAGAGCAGGAGAAAGATTCCTTCTCCACCAAGGTGAGTTGCTGATTCTGAGTTAGAAAGCTCAGAAACCAGCACATCTGAATGCCACATTTCTGAAGAAGACTTTGCTGCCTTCTCTAGGAAATTTCCAAAATTTATGAAGAAGAAGCACTGGAGAACCAGACCATCCTCTTCTTATTATCCCAAGGAAGATTACTACAAGTTCAAGAAGAAATCCTCTAAAGAGGATAGGTATGGCTCTAAACCAAGTAAACATACTTCTTCTAAAGTGGTGTGTTATTATTGCAGCAAGCCAGGGCATGTCATAGCCGACTGCCCTGTCAAAAGAAAGGATGCTGGTGGAAAGAAGGAACATCAGCAAAGGGAAAGAAGGAGTAGTCCTTTATTACCAAGACATAAAAGAGCTGGACTGACTCCTCATCATCAGAGTCAGAAGAGGTAGAGGAAGCTGAAGCCTACATTAGGCTATTTATTGCTGAAAAAGAGTCTTTAGAAGTAGACTTCTTAGAGATGTTGGTTGCAATCACTGAAGAATCTGATGATACTGCCAAATCTGAAGAAGGAGAAGAAGTCAGCCATTGACTTGGGCTGATGGCTTTGACTGAGGAAGGACCTAGCCAGAAGCAGCCTTTCCCTAGTAAGGTACATTCTACACCTTCTATGTAAGATTATGTAACTAGTCTAGAGTCAGAAGCATCTGCATCAATAGATGAAGATGGTTCTGAATCTGAAGGAGATGTCAATCAATTGATTGATGATTATGGTGAACTCCTACAAGCACTGAAGAGAAGCATGCTCCTAGCCAAAAAAAAATAGGCTGAGGAGATTGCCTATCTGATGCTGGCTATTTCAGACTCAACAAACATGTTGAACCTGAAGATAAATGAAGTCAGCAAGCTGAAAAACATCACTGTTATTCAGATGGACACAATCACATTCAAAAATAACCACATTAGGAATCTTGAAGGTAAAATCAAAAAGGAGAGGGAGCTAGTTGCTAAGTTCTCAAAACCATGTTCAGTATTTCCTTTGATTGATTCCTTCTCCTCCCAAAAGGGTAAGAAGGGGTTAGGCTTCAAAGGGAGAACTAGAGCTGCCTATTCTAAAAGGAAGGGCAAAGCTCTAGTACAGTCACTAGCCTCCATGCCTCCAATTTCTTTCGGGAAAGTAGTACTACCATCTAACAGGTATGACCATGAGAACATTCATTGGCACTGTGACTATGGTGGCAGGAAGGCAGCCCATGAAGAAATCCAAATGGCCTATCTTGAACCATTTGTGTTTGGTGTACCAGCCCTAACACTCAAAAATAAAGTTGTAGTTCATTCTCAATGTCTGCTTGTCCACAATAAGACTAAAGGAAAGTTTGTCAGCATACCAGACTTGGGTATATCTGAAGCCATCAGGAGCTTGCACACTAAAGAGAAGGCAGCTGCTGATTGGTTCTAAGATATCCCTAGTACCTCTACTGTCATACATATCCCATATAAAGCTATGGCTGGAAGACTTAAGAAAATGTTGTTGTACCAACTAGACTAAGAGCTGCTATGTCAGCCCTTAGAAGAAGGTACAACATTTATGAGTGCTGGTGCTGTGACAAAGTGGGTCACTATGCCATTGATTGCTGGCATAATAAGAGTGTCTAGAGAGATAATGCCAGCTTACCTGTTAGAAGAGGTGCTGGTAGGAATGTTCAATTTCAGTCTAACTTGCCTCTAAGACCCAATAAAAATTGGGGTCCTAAGGAAAGATGATTTATTTATTGCAGGTAAGTCCAAGTGGTCATACACCTATATGGTAATTGGACAGTGGATGTTCCAGGCACATGACTGTAATAAGGAGCATGCTGAAGGAGTACACTCTAGTTGAAAATGGACCCAATGTCATCTTAGGTGGTTCAGAAAAAGGAGTAACCAAAGGGTTTGGTAAGATATCTAATGACATAATCACTATCACACAAGTAGCTTATGTGAAAGGTTTGCAACATAACCTGATAAGCATAAGACAACTATGTGATCTTGGCTATGACATTTCTTTCCTCAAGGATGAGTGTCAAATTAGGAGGTCAAGTGACCAAGGGGTCATCTTAACAGACACTAGGAGAGGAAATGTCTATTGTCTCAATTTTGTTTGTGAGAGTAAGGAATCTCCTATATGCCTAGTTGCAGATAAGAAACTGCACATTGTGTCCAATAGCACAAGAGGCTAGCTAACCTGAATTACAAGACCATAGGAAAACTCTTTAGTGAAGAGTTAGTGAGAAATGGTCCCAAGGTAAAGTGCATCAAGGAGGGTATCTACTCAACATACCAAAAAGGCTAGCAGACCAGGACCTCCTTCCAGAGCCTTGATACAAAAAACTTTGTGAGGTGTTTATACCTCCTGCATATGGATCTATTTAGTCCTATGTCAGTTCATAGTCTAGGTAAGAAAGTCTACACCCTTGTGGTTGTTGATGACTTTTCCAGATTTGTTTGGGTGTTCTTTCTAAGGAAGAAATCTGAAACCCCTGATTTCTTCCAGACATTTGTTCGGAAAATTCAGAATGAACTTAATAGTACTATCGTCAAAATCAGAAGTGACCGTGAGACTGAGTTTCAACCTGAATGACCGAAAAGATTTTATGAAGTGCTTGGGATTCATCAAGAGTTCTCCTCTCCTAGAACATCACAGTAAAATGGGATTGCTGAGAGGAAAAACAGAACTCTCATAGAGGCTGGTAGAACCTTGTTAAGTGACACATTTCTTCCAGAATATTTCTAGGCTGAGGCCGTAAACACTGCATGTCATGTCCTTAACAGGGCTTCCATCACCAAAATCCACAAGAATACTCCCTATGAGATTTTGAAAGGCAGAAAACCAAACTTATCCTACTTCAGGATTTTTGGTAGCAAGTGCTATGTTCTAAACAATGGTAAGTCATATGTGACTAAGTTTGTTGCCAAGTCCCAAGAAGGGATATTTATTAGGTACAGCAACAATAGTAGGGCATATATGATCTATAACTTGACTACTCAAGTTGTAGAAGAATCTATATATGTTGTCTTTGATGAGTCAAACCTAATTAACTGTGAGCTGCCAAGCACCTCTTCTAGTTCTACAGGTTTAAAGGATGTGATGGACAAGCTTACCATCAGGGAAATGGATCTAGCAGGACAAGATAAGGAAGAAGATGGTTGATGTAAAGGGGGAGCTCAAGACTCACAAGCTGAGGATGAAGAACAGTCAGCTGAAAATAATGCTATACAACTAGCAAAAGACAATGAAGTTCAGCCAGCTGAGCACAATACAGAACATCATGCAAAAGCAAGGATGCCTCTAACTGAGAGACATCTGAGAGACCATCCAACACACCAAATTATTAGTGATGCAAGACATGGTGTCTAGACAAGGATCAAGAGCTTCAACACAGCTCTATGTTCAAGCTTCCTATCACAAATAGATCCCAAGAAGCTTGAAGAGACTATCAAAAACTCTTACTAGATTGGAGCTATGCAGGAAGATCTGAACCAGTTCAAAAGGTGTAAAGTCTGGAAACTGGTTCCCAGACCAAAGGGACATTATTTCATAGGAACAAAGTGGATCTACAGGAACAAGCTAGATGAGAATGACATTATTGTCAAAAACAAGGCCAGATTGGTGGCAAAAGGATACATGCAAGAAGAAGGAATAGATTTTTACCAGACGTTTGCCCCAGTAGCAAGGCTGGAAGCAATAAGGTCATTCCTTGCTTTTGTTGTCTATCAAGGATTCAAAGTATTTCAGATGGATATGAAGTTAGCATTCCTGAAAGGCAACTTAAAAGAGGAAGTATATGTGGATCAGCCACCAAGTTTTGTAGATACTCACTTTCCTTATTTTGTTTACAAGCTTAAGAAAGCTCTATATGAGTTGAAGCAAGCTCCTAGAGCATGGTATGAAACATTGTCTACTTTCCTCATTGAGAACAAATTCCCAAAGGGGAAAATAGATAAGACCCTATTCCTAAGGGAATCTAAGGTCAAGATCATCATAGTCCAGATATATGTCGATAATATTATCTTTGGATCTACTGAAAACAAGCTTTGCATAAAGTTTGTCAAACTTATGCAAGGGAAGTTTGAGATGAGCAGCATGGGTGAGCTAAAATTATTCTTGGGACTCCAAGTAAGACAGACTGATGATGGTTTGTCCTTATCTCAGTCTAAGTTTACAAGGGAGTTAATTAAGAAATACAATATGGAGAAAGCCTCCAGCATGAGAACTCCAATGGGGTCAAGTATGATTGTAGGCAAAGATGAGGTAGGGAAACCTGTTGATGAGTCTTTGTATAGATGGATAATTGGCTCCCTTCTATACTTGACTACTAGTAGGCCTGATATCATGTATGCTACATGTGTTTGTGTTATGTATCAGACATGCCCTAAAGAATCTCATTATTCTGCAGCAAAGAGAATTTTAAGGTATCTTAATGGGACACCAGATCTTGGTCTATGGTACCCTAGGAATAGAGATTTTAAGCTAACTAGATTTCATATCAAATATTTTGCAGGTTGTAAGGAAGACAGGAAAAGTACCACTAGTACATATCAATTCCTAGGTGGAATACTAGTGTCATCGAGCAGCAAGAAGCAGACTAGTGTTGTTATATACACTATAGAGTCAGATTACATTGCAGCTGGTAGCTGCTGTGCTCAATTACTGTGGATACAACATCAACTTGAAGATTATGACAATAAGATAAGTAGAACTCCTCTATATTGTGATTCTACTAGTACAAATTCTATTACTAGGAATCCTGTTTCACATAGCAGGACAAAGAACATAGAAATTAGTATCATTTTATTAGGGAGCATGTTGAGAAAGAAGACATTTGCCTAGAGTTTGTCTCCACTGTCAAGCAAGTGACTGATATCTTCACTAAGTCACTAGATGAAGCCAAGTTCAACACCTTCAAAATTGATTTGGGTATATTGAACATAGAATAGCTTCAGGTACTCCCTAAGGTATTATGTTTGGTACATGCTTGTTCTTTTTGCAAGTGCTGCAGACCTAGTGGAAAGCAAGATGAGAGAAGATGCTTCTTCTCAAATGGTATCAGTAGCTGCAGTACTAGAGCCTTTAAGTAGTCTTTTCAAGTGGTGTAGAGAATTTCCAGTGATACTGAATTTCAAGTATTGTTAAGTGATATTAAGTGGAATAAAGTGATATGCAAGTCAGCCCTGTATAAGGGCATGTTAGCAGCTGCAATCCTGGCTTCATCTACATCAGTTAGGGGGAGAACACAAGGGGAGAAAAAGATTTGATGCTCCTTCCTAACTATCTGAAGAGGTCAAAAAGGGGGAGAGATAGAAGTCATGTTTACCTTTGGTTGATCAAGCTTAAGGGGAGAGATATAAGATTACTATCAGAAAGGATCAAGCTCCTTCATGACAGAAACACAAGGGGAGAAAGTCATGGGGAGATAAGGTTGATCAAGCAAGAAAGGATCAAGCTAAGAGGTAATCCTCTAAGGTGTAACTCACCCTGCAGTAATCCAGGGGGAGTAGGTAAAATTCATTTCACTAAATTTAATATGAATATGCTTTTATTTCCTGTGTAATATGTATCTCATTCACTAAGGTACTTGATCAGTGGCTTTGATATCTTCAAATAGGGAGATATTGTTGGGTCTATTGATCCCAATGGCCCTGATTTGATGAAGTCAATCATGTCAATGAGATAGACATAGTTGTATTTGATGTATGTTAAATTTCATGCATATAGGTTAGTCTTTGTCATAATGATTGGACAGCTTGTTCAAGAGATAATGATAGGTAGACTCAAGGTGATATGCTAGAAAGTCATAAAAATACCTATGTCTAAAAGCATTGAGTGAAGCAAGCTCACTCAATACCATCCAGTTAATAGCACTGAGAGAAGGCAGGCAGTCAAAGTTGACAGACTTGCAAAGGCAGAAATCTGGCTAAGTCCAAAAGCGTTGAGTGAGCTCAACTCACTCAACGCCATATGGCTAAAACTGTTGAGACAAGGTTATCTTTTCAAAGCATAAGCAGTGGAAGCCATAATTTTGACTAAGTCCAGAAGCATTGAGTAAGGCTTCTTCACTCAAAGCCATGCTAAGCCTGTCAATGCCAAAGCTTAAGGAGATAGAAAGTTCAACTAAATGAAGTAGCATTTAGTGAAGCTCACTCACTCAAGGCCAAGTGAAATGGCTCTGATTCTAGCCTTAATATGAAGAATCCAGAAAATCGACTAAGTCCAGAATCGTTGAGTGAGTTCAGCTCACTCAACGCCATCAGACAAATAGTTGAAGAATGGGCTAAAGGGAGAATAACATTGAGTGAGGTCAACACACTCAACGCTCTCAACACTATCTAGCAAGAGCTGAAGAAATTTCGAAGTCCAGAATCACTGAGAATACCATTCGTCGAGCTGAGCTTAGCTTTCATCAAATGCAATTCAGATTTCGTCGAACTCAGCTTTCACCTGAAGGAAGAACTCAATTGAGAGAATTCGTCGATATCAGCTTCACTGCTTCGTCGAGCGGAGTTCATTTTTTGTCGAACTCAGCTTTCACCTGAAGGAAGAATTCAATTGTGAGAATTCGTCGATCTCAGCTTCACTATTTCGTCGAGCTGAGCTCAGGTTTCGTCGAACTAATTTTAGATTTCGTTAAATGCAAAATTTTAGGAATGTTAGTTGAATTTGGCTAAGTCTAGAAGGATGGTGACTCAGCAAAGTCAACAAGTAACAAAGTTCAGATTCGATACAAATTGACATTAATGTCATTATTTGTCTACAATTGATCTCAAGTTAATTATGCTGAGGTTTTTACCACCGTTAAAAATTGGGACACGTGTCGATCATCTCATTATTTTGACGGGATTATAAATAGCAGAAGTGTTCGAGATCTGATTAAGAAGTTTTTCTAATTAAGTTTTCTGATTAATTTTCTTAGAAAAATGAGAAGCGGCGTTGTCGTCTTCATCCTCCATTGTAACATAAACCAAGAACTTCAAGATTCAAATCAGAATGGCTTCTGAGTAAGTTTTTGCGATCATCACTTTCTACAGCAAGTTCAGAGTAATTCTCAGAGGAAGACAAATCATCCTAGGCGTGCCCTAGCTGAAGTTATCTTTTCGATCTAAGCCGAGCCTGAATCTAAAGATCAATTCGCTGGATCAAAGAAAAAGAAGGAAGGGCTGATAACTGATCAGTCCAGATCGAGAGACTTTCCCGAAGGAGAAGCAGATTGATCTGCTAGCTGAATTCCAGAATAAGCCAGGCTACAAATTCAAGATCGATGTATCATCTAGTTGCTGGGAAGACAAAGTTAGGGCTGAAATCTGCTCAGTCCAGGTAGACAGGCACAGATACTTTCCTCTATTGTCTGTAATTCAATTTTATTGATTAATTCTGTGTAAGATTCATATTGAATCTGAGTGGTAAGGCTAAGGACTACCGTGTAAGCCTGTTGTTATATAGGCTGAGATAGGGCATGGATTGCCTGAGTTAAAAGCCTGGTTATAAAGGCTTAGGTAGGGCAGGATTTCCTGAGCTGTAGGAGTGTGGATTCACTCTGAGGTAGAGTTCTTGGAAAGAACTTGAGCTATAGGATCTTAGAGATCTGAGTGGTAGGGCTTGCCTGAGTTGCAGGAGCCAGTTGGGCTCTGAGCTGTAAGATTTGAGGATCTAAGAAAGTTGCAGGAAGTTTGGCCAAATCTAGCTTATTACTATATTGGCGAAGGGGGGAAAGTGGATGTACCAATAAATTGGGTAACCACTATAAAACACTGTATATTATGTTGTGTGTGTTGTGATTGTTGTGATTACTGTGTGTGCTGTGATTGCTATGTTCCGATAATCTATAAGCTGCCAAGAATTTTTAAATTGGACCTATTCACCTCCCCCTCTAGGTAATTAGTGTTCTTGAAATCAAGACTTTCAGTGATGACTGCTCCCATCCCCAAATGATTCGCGGAGCCTACGATGAATTGCTATTCTGGAAGGGATGATCCTGTCTAGCATCTACAGTTGTTTGAGAGCGTGGTCTCGATCAGGAAGATGACAGATGTCTTCAAGTGTCGATTGTTCATCATATCTTTCAAGAATTCACGGGGAAAGTCGGGGATTGGTTCCACCAGTTACCAGCCAAGTAGATTACAACTTCGACAACCTACGCATGGGTTTCCTACTTCTTTTCTCCATTCCACCTCAAAGAAGGGGAGAATGGGCCAGTGGCTCTCTGTCTCATCAAGTAGGGGCCTCAGGAGTTGCTGGGAGCCAACATTGATTGTTTTTAGGAGGAGATTCTCATAGTTAAGGAGGTCTCGGGACTTACCCTCATGCTCGACTTCATTCTAGGCATGCAAGAGGGACTCTTTAAGATATAGTTGGCAAAGATCCCCCTGTAAGATCCCTTTTTTTCTTTTTAGAACCACGGGGTCTTAGACCTAGAACCGTCGCTTTGAAGTGACACCTTCATGCCCGGGAAGGTCGTCACTACAAAACGCCAATCCTGCCAGCCAAATCGATCACAGAAAAGTAGCAAAAGAGTAAAAAGACATGTCCACAGAAATAACATATAGGTACTAAAAATAGGGTTCATGCCCGGTACATCAATATCCTCACTACATATCACTCAGCGTGGAAGACAAAACTTAACATATACTAACGATCAGGGCTTACAGTCCCAACTGTCTGAACTCCGGTGCTAGACTGTCCCATCTCCAAGCGTGCGGACCTCCAGGGCTGCTCCTCCATGCTGGGCTCCACGGTCCCCTAAAATGATGTGGTTCAAAAACCGTTAGTCTAAAAGACTAAGTCCTATCACCCCCCCCCCCCCCACCTGTTCCCCCATGTCTCCTAGGCATCGAGCAGGGAGGAGGAAAGGAGAGGTAGTGAGAGTGGAGAATGAACAAGAAACGGGTGACGGTGGAACTAATCTAACAGTTCTATAAGTATATATGGCAGTAATAAAAGTATGAAAAACTGAACAAGAAATAAGTAACCTTAACTTATATGAAAACACATAAGCTAAGGGATCTTTGCAAGGCTTCTATCGTATAAAGAGTCTCATACCAATTTATACGATAGGGTGTATGTTTCCAAGCTAGTATGTATATATCTATAGGATATAAACCTTAACTTATAAGCATGCTCACACAAGCTTATAAACCAAGGGGTCATTTTGTAGGGCCTATTGTATAAAGCGTCACATACTACTTTATATAATAGGTGTCAGGAGTTATATGCAATGATGATGTTATGACATGCAAATATTCTATGATGTAATCATGCAAGTGCAACTCACCCACCCAACTCTATGCACACAGACCTTTAGTTCCCCCTTTCTGGAGCCGAACCTCCCAGGATACCTCCGTCGTGGTAAACGGAAGCGGTGGGTTGGGCCTCGCCCACCTCTAAACTGGAAATAGCACTACCAGTCAGACCTATCGTACGCCTCGACGCTGGTGCACTAAGCAGAGCTCCTGCGTACTCTTTACCGGTAAGTCCACCGGGCTTAACTTGGCGAAGTGCAAAACCATACTAGCTGAGTCAATGTATTGGCATCGGTGCATCAACCCTCCAATACCGAAGACCCGCCACCTTATACTTTATGCACATGCAACCTTATGTAACATCTACCGAGCCAAAGCTCCCCGGACCATCCCGTCCATCACAAACAACAACCGAGCCAAAGCTCCCCAGATCAACCTGCCCATCTCCAAAACACCTGAGCCTACTGCCCGAGTGACCCAACCTAACTACCCGAGACATCGAGGTGAGTGAAAGTGAATCCCTAGTTATACTAGTTACTCTTGTAGTTATTTTGCCTACAGTTTAGGTTAGCCCAAGACTGCCCAAGACATACCCCGTGAAGGGCTCTCGAGGGCACTATGAACTATGATGGGCTGAAGCCCAAAGCTCCCTTTTGCAAGGCACTTATTGTTATTGGTTAATACCTGATTTCCGATCCATTTTAATATTGCACTGGATCTAACCCTAGTGTGTTTTGACCTTCTCTCTCCTTCCACGGGAAAAACGATCTTTCGTCGATCCCGAGCACTTCTTAACACTAGTCAACCCAATACTCTCCTCATCATGACTAGTAATGAAGCTCCATTTTCCACTTTTCACCTTACTAAATCATTAAACTAATAATCTCATCTCCCTATGACCATTCCACATGTTATTACAATTTCCACAGTTTTACTAAATGCAGAGCAACCCATGCTATATGATGTACATGATAGGAGGTACTCCAAATTTTCAACCAAAAGCCTTAATAATTAATTGTGGTCTATCATGACATGATTAGCCTAAATCCATAAATTTGTAATTTTCTAATTAACTTTGATATTTAATTAATTTTTCCCAAAATTAATCCATGGGTGATTTGAACAAGAAGTACTAGATTTACTTAGGGTATGACCATAAAAAAAATTATGAAAACTGTAGGGTAAAAAGATATCAGTGAATACTAAACATCATAAACTTTCATAAATCATTTAACCTCTAAATATTTAATCCAAAATAATTCATATAAATAAGGGTATTGAAGGAAGTACCAAAAATACTATTCCAAAAATTCCTCAAAAATTAACAGAGCTACATTATGAAAATTAAACTTCACTTCCTAAGTTTCATGAAATTACCAAGTCAGTAAACTAGGCAAAAGATTATCCTAAGGAAAACCATCATAAGGCACTTTATGAAGACACACCCTTGTAATCTCAATTAAACAACATTTAACAATTTTTCCAGGCATCTATATGCCCTAATATGTTCATCGACTAAGTATCATAATTTTTCATCAAGCTATAATATTTATTTCCTATTTATCCAAGTAAGGTGCACTAAGTTACTTTACAAAGGAAGTACTACAAATAAAGATTCACACTCTCCAAATAAATTACTAGTGCAATCCAATATCACTACAACATTTTTTGTCTTTAACAACACCTGACTTGACAACAGTTATTAAAATGTTGCCTAAACTTTGTTAGTGAACATTTTTTAAGTGTTGCAATTGGTTTACATATTTAGGAAACACTTTCTGTGCAACATTCAAAAACTATTCTCTAATCCCTTATAGGGAACATTTTTGAAATGTTACCCTTGAGGATTCACTTTAGGCAATAATTATGATATGTTATCTTCTTAAAAATTAATTTGCAATATTTTAAAAGTGTTGCATAAAGATTACTTTAAGAATAACAAAAATTATTATTCTCCCACGCCAAATTATTACTTTAAAATTTATTTTTATAAAAAAATATTTAAAACACATACACAAACCCTCGATAATCTTTTCCCGACTCTACACTACAAAATTTTTTATTTAATAGCCACATTTTTTGGCGACGCTTGTTCAATCGTGACTCCACATTTATTGAGACATTTTTAAAAGGGTCGTGGTTAGTTTTCTATATACCTACCCGGGATTTTAATTAACTTATATTAGGATTTTAATTTGTTGGAGTTGTGGAACACTTTCGATTCTCTTGCTTCTCACACCGAGTTTGCCTACGTGAGCTTAGAGGAATTGAAGTGTGAATCCCTCCGACATATCCGGAGCCGACGACAATGGGGGTCCTAGGGCGGCATCCCCCAGCGGAGGTCCGTTTTCCGTTCGAATATCTTCTCGTTTTCCGTTCGAATCGATATTTAATTACCTTAATTCCTCGAAACAAAAAGAGCAATGTTATAAGCAGACCATCAATCGCTATTAACACACAAATTCTAACTATAAAAAACTCAAAAAAAAAACCTAAAACACCTCCATTAACCGCACACCCGATTCTTTCTCTCTTCCACTTCTGTCGAACGACCCCGTGCACCAAAACCCCCGATCCTCCTCTCCTCCAGGTTCGGCTTTGCCGGAAAAGCTTTGAGCTCCTCCTCATCGGTGTTGAAGAACACCACTGGAAGAACGCTGCCCCAGGCCCCTCCCTTTGTGATCTTGTCGAGGACCGTCGCCCAAGCCTTGGGTTTTCTTCGCCTTTGCCGGCACTAAAGTAGTCCGCTGGAACAACGCCGCCCAAGCCTGGGGTTTTCTTGCTCCTCACTTGGGCTTCCCGTGAATGTAAGTTCCTGGCGTGATATTTTTCTCTTCTCCGGCCAACTGCAAATTCTCTTCTCCAGTTCGGGCTTTCTAGGTTAGTTTTTTTTCGAAATTGACTAGTGATTTGCTTTCAAATGGGCATCCGATTGAGAGGTTGCACACACTACTTATCTAAAGAGACATCCAGATGCTTTCTGGGTAGATCCTAGCTCTTTATTCATTAATTATTGTCTTTATACATTTATCTTCACTTGACTCATGCGATGCCTTAGAGCTTCGATTTTTGAAGGTTGATTTTGGTGACTTTTGCTTCATCCAAATAAAGACAAACTGTATACATTATGTGTCTGGGGTTGCTACAGCTTTACTGGGATAAGGAGGTAGATAAATATCTGATTGTCATACAACATTCGTATTTTTTCGAAAAAAAAATTTCATGTTTTTTTAAACTTTATCTTTTTTATTAATTAAATAGTTTTGGAAAAATTTATTAAATGTAACTCTAAACATTTTGAAAATGTTGCAATAGATCCATGTAAAAACTATTGCCTTTACTAGGGATATAGGCAAAAGTTTCAACTAATGTTGCATAAACATGTGAAAACTGTTATCTTAGGTCTTTGGTAACACGGACATAGGCATACACCCTTATGACAACAGTTTTCAATGTTTTGGCAACACTTTGCGATTTTAGGCATCAGTTTTCAAATGTTGCTAAAGATCAAAAATGTTGTAGTGTGTCATTTGATTATCTATTCCAGGATTTAAAATTATTCTACCACCTATACATCATTTTTTCAACATTAACATCAAAAGGACAATATGGAAGCTACAACTTCAAGGGTGATCTACTAATCTCTAAACACCCTAAGATAAATACCAGAGGTTAATAATACTATGAAATTATCCATACCAAAATATCATCAAGATTCAAGGTCATTTGACCAATAAGATAATTTCTAAGGTTTAAAGTCCTAAATACTTATTAAGTGGTTTATATGGGGTGCATGTGTCTAAATACCACCATATCCCTTTCTAGGTCATTTCACCACCCTAGGATCTCATGGACTAATCCCCAAGTCCATCCAAGAACTTAATCCCCTATGTCCTTCACAGGCCCCCAAAGTTCAACCATTGGGTTAGAACTAGAGCCCTAGGGAAAATCCACCCTAATCCACCCCATAATCCATATGAGGGTGTTAAATGTCATGTCAAATCAGTGGCCCAAATTTCAACCTCTGTTGAGGTGGTTTGGCCACTCAAACCCATAAGGGGCACTTTTGACCTAATTACCCCTTTTTGGGCCAAGGTTAGGGTTTACAAAATTCCAACCAAATAATCTCCCAATGAGGTGAAATTTTATACAGAGACCTATACTGACCCAAAGAACCTCTCACCAAAATTTGGGAGCAATTGGAGCTCATTAGGTCCCTTAATTAATTTAATTATGGTTTATTAAATAATTACAAAAACTATAGAAAATTGTTCTCCAAAAATTCCTATTTTTGGATATGTTCTAGGTATAGGTAATAGGGACCATAATCCAAAATTTCAAGTCATTTGGATGGCTGTATTGATAGGGAACTCAAAATAATCTCTGGCCTAGCCTAGGTATAGACCTCACCAAACTGAGTGCTGTGGTGAAACCATTTACCCAAATTAGTTGAAATAAATTTTAAATTAGACTAGACTTCATGGGCTACAACTTTCATGGTTGTCATTTTTTTAGGTGACTCTACGTATTTTTAATATTTAATTTAAAATATACTAGTAAATAGGACAAAAATTGAAATAATAGGATTTAATAAAATCAAATCCAGCACGGATCTTAAACCAAAATCGTGGGGCTCCTAGTCATCTTCTTCCTCTGACCAAGGGCTGGGGTCAGCCCGACCTGGATCTTACTCCAAGTCATTTTCCAGGCCACCCGGCTACCTCCCTGGCCGGACACCACCGCCACCACCTTCGTTGAGGTGGGGGTTATCGCCGGGCAACGACACGGCCGCCGAAGGGGTTGTTTCCGGCGAACTCACAAGGTGTAAAATCCATGAAATTTCAGAAATTTCGCTCACTCAATCGGGCTCAATTTATCCCGATTTCTCTCCTAAACGATTTAAAGATCTAGCCCACGAAGAGAGGAGTAGAGGAGGACCTTTAAGCGAGCTTGCCGACGAGTGTGGTGGTGGTGCACCATGGCCGATGGTGGAGCTTTTCGATGTTCTGTAACTACACATCCAACTTGCTTGGTTTCTTTAGGTAAAGGGTGGAAACGTCTCATCTAACCTTGGGGAAGCTTTTAAAAGAGCCAAAAGGGGGGAGGGGAAGGGTCTAGCATGCAATGATAATTAATGGCCACTAAACTCTCATTTTGGCCAAGGTGGTTCTCTGAATTCAGCCACCTAACGGCTGAGAAAAACCTCTGGTCTACTCTAAATGATGAGGGGAAGATGAATCAAGACTTTGAAATCAATTGAAGAGGGACTCTTGCTCTCCCATGGCCATTAATGGCATTCTCTCTCCTCTTTCTCTCTCTTCCTTATGGGAGAAATTAAATTCAGGCACTTTGATGGCTGGTTATGGTTATTCAACTCCTCAAAACTAATGAGGGAGAATTCATCCACTAATAGGAGAGGCCCTTGGTCTCCCTTGGCCATGAATGACCCTTTTTTCTCACTTTCTCTCTCCTCCATTAAAGGGAAAAATGAAGCTTTCTCTCTCCTACTCACCATGTCTGAATTTTGATCTCTCCTCCAACCGATTGGCACCCTACTAACCCATATAAATAATAAAAATGAGGTTAGCCCAAGTGGGGGAAATGGGTTTGAGCTTGGGTTAGCACATTTGGGCTAATTTGACCTAAACCTAGACTAGGGTTGACCTTAGTCAATTTGACGTTTTGAGTAACAATCAATGTGTTCTCAATGACCCATTGGCCTTCCCTAAGGTCTAGGTAGGGTTGGGTAGGGTTGACTTGGCACCTTGGAGGTCATTTGACCCTTAGTAAGGCATTTTGACCATTTTAGGGCTAGAGTTGACTTTGGTCAACATGACCATTTGGGTTGACCCCAAAGGGTCCTTGGTGACCCCTTGGCTTCCCCTAAGGTCTAGGAAGGGTTGTGTACGGTTAACTTTGCACCCTGAAGGTCACTTTCCCCTTAGTAAGGGCATTTTGACAACTTTAGGGATATGGTTGACTTGGGTCAATTCAGGCTCTAGAGTTAACCCCAATGGATCTTTGGTGACCCATTGACCCCACTTTAGGTCTAGGAATACCTTGGTAGGGTTGGTTGGGCTTGTTCGGGGAACATTGACCTTAGTTAGGGCACCTTGCCCAATTTAGGCCTAGGATGGTCCTTGGTCAACTTGGCCACCCTGGGTTGACTCCATTGGACCCTTAGGGCCTTTTAATAGATTGGTGAGGTTATGGTGGGGTCTTGGAGTCATGGTGAAGCCCCTTGATCATCCCAACCTAGTATTTAGAAATCTACTATTTGCAGACCATAGTGATCCCACCTACATTCCTAGTCGACTTGGTCTTCTTGGGCTTCCTAGGGTTTTGTCATGACCTTGTCATGACAAAACCACTCATAGGGGGTCTAGTTGCCTTAGTGATGTTACACCCCCTACCTCCTATGTCCTTGAAAGAATATATTGACCAAGTCAGGCAATACGTTGAGACTAAGGCGATAATTCACCGATTTGTGGCCAAGTTGGTGAAGATGACGAGAGAGGGAGAGATGGAAACGACAAGAGGGAGCAGTGCATAGGTCAAGAGAAGGGAACAATAGAGGAGATAGGAGGGAGGAAGACCTCATGAAAATCAGGATCAACGATATCGGGAGAAGAAGTTCTAGGCCCCACCCAACAAGCCGACATGCAATGAATGCAACAATGAAAGCTCTAGATTTGAAGAACGAATGTTGAGGAGATCTTCAGCTGTCTTTAAAGGAGAACCTGAGAACCGAAGGAGATATTCAAACTTTGAAGGAGATCTTCATGAAGTCTTTAAAGGATAACTTGAGAACCGAGGAGTTCTTCGAACACTGAAAGAGATCTTTGAGCAGTCTTCGAAGAAGACTTGAGAACTCTCACTGGTGTGGAATGCAATATATCTTCAAATCAGGGCTCAGCGACCTTTTAATAGTTTTTACTAGGGTAGGGGTTGGGGGTGCCGGAAATTACACTCGATTGGAATTTAAACAAGTAAATGAGGATGCACGATTCTAGTCACCTAGAACATCAGTTTTCGAAAAATGACGAATATTCCCCCGAGCATGAAAGTCCACCTAGTGCCAACTACCTTCACCTATGGGGGGGGAATAGGTGTCTTGCATCGTTTTTGCGGAATTAAAACTATACCTGCACAAATAAACAAAATAACACAGCACAGAAAGACACTGGCAATTTATAGTGGTTCCCCGATCTGGGTACGTCCACTCTCCCCCTTCGACCTATCTCCCAACAAGGGACGACTCGTTCACTTCACCAACAGGATTGAAAACCAATCCTCACACTAAGGAAGTAACTCTTCCACACAAAGGAGTCACCACTCCTCCACCACGGGTTGCACCCAACCCTTACACAGAGGAACCAACATTCCTTTACAACAAAAGAAAAACTTGAATGTATAAAATACAAACTACTTTTGGAGCCCTTGGTGTCCCTCTTCGTTCGACGTTGCGTTCTTGAATAAGTCGAAGAGTCCACGACCTAAGTGCTCTCTTAGAGAGAATCTCCCCGAAACCAGCGGCGATAAGAAGTGCGGCGGCGTAGCTGTCAGGATCGGCGGTGGCAACGAAGTGCGGCGGATGAGATTTGGAGATCCAACCTTCGTAGCAAAGCTAGCAAGGTCTACCAACGGTCTTGCTAGGATCGATTGTCTCGATCGATTCGGAAAGGGAAGGTATTCTCGATCAACAAATCAAGAGACAAAGGATCTCTAGGTAGACACGTGAGACGCGTTGCTTGGCTGATCTTCTGTCGCCGGGAGATCGAGAAGAAACCACGATCAGCAATGGCGACAACCTGCATGAGCGGCGATGGCGATGGACGGCGATCTACGATCTGTTAGGTCAAGTCGGCGGTCGGCCTTTTTCGTTTTGGTTCACTCCTCATTACGTTCAAAATAGGAGTGTATTTATACAGTAGAATACTCCTTTATGACGGTTGTGGGCCCCACCAGTAGAAACCCTAAATCCGGTTCAAAACAGCGCCTGAATATTTGGTCCGGTCAGGCGAGCAGAAGAAATTTGCCTAAGGCAAATTCGGCGAGAATCATTGGTGATTCTCGACGAATCGGCGAGAATCACTTATGATTCTCGCCGAATTTTACTTGGCAGAATTCTGGCTGAAGATCTTGCCATCCAGAGAGAATCGGAGAGAATCATCATTCATTCTCGACGAATCGGCGAGAATGCAAAGTCATTCTCGACGATTCGGCGAGAATCAACTAGTGATTCTCGACGATTCTGCCTTAAGCAAAAATCAAGACGGCATTGAGACAGCCGGCTGCAATCGGCAAGAATTAGCGAGTGATTCTCGACGATTCGGCGAGAATCACTAGTGATTCTCGTCGAATCGGCGAGAATCACTTAGTGATTCTCGACGATTTCTACTTAGACGATTTTCGTCTTTCTTCTCGTGAGTTGCTTTGACTCATCCCTTCTCCTTGTCTGCTCTTGATCTTTCTCAACCCTGTACTTGAAAGTACACTCCAATAGAGAGAGTACACGTAGGCCAACACACTTATCTGCTCAACGAGGGATTACGTTGCACAGATCCGTATATATTGACCCACTGCACCCTGACATTGGTGTGTACTTAGCGTGGAATAACTGCAAGCACAACTTGAAATATATCATCAAATACATTGTGGATTCATCTTAGCTAGACAGGAGGCTTCCTCAAATCCAGGTAATTGTGCATACAATACCCAACAGAGCGGCTCTATAAATTCAAGCAGTCTGAGAAAGTTCGCCGGCAACGGCGGCTGCGATGGTGGTGACAACGGCGTCGACGGCTGCGGCGACGTAGACGGTGTGATCAGAGGCAAGCACATGTCGAGCGTGGAGATGAGCACGGAGATGAGGGCGGAGATGAGCGTGGCGTTTAGCCGGCATTGAGCGTGGTGTTGAGCACGGAGTTGAGTGCGCCGATGAGCGTGCCGTTATGCGCACGCCACGTAGTTGAGGGAGAGGTTGATCGTGCACCGCAGAGTTGAGCGCGAGGTTGATCGCGCGCCGCGGAGTTGAGCGCGAGGTTGATCGCGCGCCGCGGAGTTGAGCGCGAGGTTGATCGCGTGCCGCGGAGTTGAGCGCGAGGTTGATCGCGCTCCGCGGTGTTGAGCGCGAGATTGATCGTAGAGTTGAGCGTAGAGATGAACATGCATGGGGTTGAGCGCAGAGATAACCGCAACGTTGAGCGTGGATGTGTGTTTGCGGTGGTGTCAGAAGGAGACGGTTGTGCGCGCTTCTACAGAGTTCTGCCGTCGTAGCTCCCAAATTGGGTGCAAACTTAGTCAACACCCAGGCTAAGCACAAAAATCAGCACCCAAACTTGATGTTGATTTTCAGCACCCAGTCTTGGTGCTCAAGCGAAACTGTGTGCGCTCTCCAGCGCCCAATAGTAGGAGACACTGAAATAAATCTGAACCCCTAAGGTGTATAAGGTGCAGCGCGACATCCTTTTCGTGTAGTGTTGCGGATACTGCGCGCAGTGTGCAACACGTACTTGTGTAACGCACAGTTGTGCGCAGCGTGCACGAGTTTGCTTGCCCGACTTGAGAGTGCACGTCTAATGCATGTGTTACTTTCACGGGCTGCCCTCGACATGTTCCAACATCCGTTCGAGCGGTCAAATGGACTCGAAATTGTGCATGAATGGACTTGCTAGAATTGTATCGACGAGCTAACCGTCGAGATCGCGACAAAAAATATCCGGTTTAACCGAACCCATTTCTGGGGACCCATCATGCAAGCAAAAATATTTTCCGCATTCCTACATTTTTTTATATATTTTAATTGTTTTAAAATATAAAAAAGGATAACATCATTTTATATATATATATAAAAAGTCAACCTAAATTTTTTGTTCACCTGAAGTTTAGAGTCCTTCGTTACTCCCACAAATCACAAATGGCGCTCAATGAATGCTTGCTTAAAGCATTCTTTTATAAATAAATAAAAGAATTGCGATGTTTCCAAAGCAACCAAAACACTATAAAAATCCTCCGAGCCGTGTCTTCCAAGTTCAAAGCATACCAGCCTCTCCTTCACCTCTTCCATCCAGCTACATTAATTCATGGCTTTCTCTTCCCATGCACTATTTTTTTACGCCGTCGCCCTCCTCTTCGTCTTCTCAGCCACCCTTATGACCGAGGCT
Source organism: Platanthera zijinensis (assembly GCA_039513925.1). Lineage (NCBI taxonomy): Eukaryota > Viridiplantae > Streptophyta > Magnoliopsida > Asparagales > Orchidaceae > Platanthera > Platanthera zijinensis. Next base: position 61,456,549 of record CM077090.1, read on the forward strand.
TCTCTTGGGCCATTGATCAAAATCCAAAACCCGAACACTGGTGTGGCTCGAGAAGCCGCAGAATATGCGGTGGAGATTTAAAATCGCCGTTCCCCGAAGGAGAAAATTTGGCTTTGTTGGGTGCAGACCGCTAGCAAAAGGACAATAAACTGGGAGTGGGACGGCTACATTATTGACATTTCTGTAAAAGTGAAAGACGGGAGATTAGGATTTGCTGTTGGAGTGGTGGATGTTGATGCTAGGGTGGCCGTTCCTAGTGCAATTAATATGGTCTACTCATACTTGGACATTTATCCAACTTGGATGCCGGGCACTCCTCCTAAGGGGTCAAAATGTTGATGCGTGAGTACTTTGTGTATGGCGGAAATAATGAATGGGGCTTCTGTATTAGTTGCTTGTCTTGCTTATGATGGGAGCTCCCGTTCCAAACACAAGTTGTTAAGGATCCCTAGTCATTCTCGGGTAGAGGTGTGAAATTGTGATGAATGTATGTTTTTTGTCATCTGCTTTTTCTGTTGTCCATATATTTCAATTATTTTCTGAATCAATTTGACCGGGATAAATCGAAATATATGTCTTTTTTATATTATGTGAGCAATTCTAATTCATAACTATCTGGTTTTAGATTATTAATTTTGTTTGATTGGATCAAGGTCTTTAACATAGTGTTTAACTCAAGCAAATGATAGTTTCTTTTTGTTTGGTTCAAGTTAAATCAACTCGTGTATTTTACAAAAGCTTGTTTTTGTTTAAATTTAAAAAAAAAATTGTAATTGAAAATTTGTTAACATAACTCACTAAACATTTAATAGTTATAAATGAAAACGGATACTAAGTAAACTCAAAACAATGGACCCCGAATGCCCACTGTTGAATTTTTTGAAGTGAAAATAGGGGTTGATTGTAACATCTCATTTTCTATTAGACACTAAACTTAAATTAGGTTAAGGAAAATACTGGTGGGTGTGTATGGGGTTAGGCTAGGTTTGACCCATGGAGTTAAGGTGGATTCACATAGGGCCCACTATAAGGTTCAAGTCAAATCGGGTAAAACTAGCCCAAAATGGAATCATAGGTACACATTGACCCCACCACTCTGCCCCTAACCCTAAAAGCAATCTAAGTGAACCAAAAACAACATCATTGGGTCAATCATTGACCCAAGTTGACCCAAGTCAACCCTAACCCTAATTTGGTCAAACCCACAGTTATAGGCCCAATTAGCCCAAGTGGGGCATCACCATGGCCCAACCTATATTGGATGATGCCATAGGGCCCTTGACCATCAAGTGAGGTCAGCTCACTCATCAAGTTGATCAAGTCAACTCAAAAAGTCAACTTGGTCAACATGAGGCCTAAAGAAGAAAATGAGAGCCAAACCCATTTATAATGGGCTAAGCCCATGAGACAAGGTCGATGACCAGCCCAAGAGCTCATTTACAGCCCCTACCCTCAGAATTCGGAGGGTAGTGACATGCAAGGGGACATTTTAGGAATTTGGGCAATATGGAGGAGAGAGAAAAGAGAGGAAAATGGGGATGGAGGCCATGTGGCCCTCCTCCTCTCTTCCCAAGCCCACATTTGAACCCACACATCAATTCTCAGCCTTTTCAACCAAATTTCATGCCACTTGGAGCTCATGGTGAAGCATCCAAAGCTTGAGCCAAAATTCCCATAGTAATATCTCTGTATACAACCAATATCAGCCAAAACCAACCCTCTCATTAGCTTCAGAAGGTCCAAAGGAGTGGAATTCGATACCTGGATCAAAGATTTTTGAAAGAATTCTATAAAGAACTAATAATCACCTAGAAAGGGGGTGAATAGGTCCAATTCTTTATTATAGTCAGTTTTTCAATTCAAAATTAGCAATTCTAGATATCTAATCATTCAATCATCCCAGATAATCAGAATTTGCAAACACAGCACAGAGACACACAAATTTATAGTGGTTCTCCAGTATTTGGGTACATCCACTTTCCCCCTTCGCCTATCTAGTAATGAACTAGATTCGACCCAACTTCCTTTTCCTCAGATCCACAGATCTTTCCACTTAGAACCCTTTCAGGTTCCTACAACTCAGACTTCTTCTAATCCTGCAGCTCAGATTCTTCCAGATCCTACAACTCAGATTCTTCCCAAGAATCTTACCTCAGAGTTTTCCAACTCCTACCTCAGGCAAGATGCCCTACCTCAGCCCTTATAATTATAGGCTTACAATGAAAAAAGATAAACTTTCCTACACTCAGATCTATACAGATCCTACAAGTTTGATTACAATGATTTAAGAATTTCTTTACCCAAAGAGAGAAAAAGGGGTAAAGATTACTTGACCAATAATAAGAAATTGGTCCCTTTTGATACTTGCAACTCTTGGATTAGATTCAACCTGGCTTAGCTTCTTCAAAGCTTCTTGAATTCAGAGAAATAGGTTGAATCTTCACAAGGTAGATGGAAGTGATCTTGAATCTTCTTCCTTCTTCTTCTTCTTCTTATAGATTTGATTCTATAATCTAAGCTGATCTGCAGAGATCCATCCTTCAAGATGCTGTCGATTTTGTTCTTCTGTTTTCTCTTTTTTTGTATTTTTCTTCTGATAGGAATGTTCTATTTATAGAAGCCATCAATGAAAACCTATTGAGCCGCTATCTGACTGATATCTGAAAGTTCTGACACCTGACATCTTTGACAGTTATAATAGCTATCATATCTTAGATCTGGAAATCTGCAACTTGGTCCAAACAGCAGACAAGAGTCATGTCTTTATACTATGTTGACACGAACTGTTAGATGTATCTACAAATCTAGCTGGATGTCGACACATTGTCTTGATGTTGTCGACAAGTTTCACTTTTCTGTTGACTCAGCTTTCCTCCATAGTCCCGACACAGATAATGTAGAATGTGTCGGCACAACTTCCTTAGTGTCGACACAACTTCCTTAGTGTCGACACAGCTTTTCCTTCGAACCAGTTGTCAACTCGAGTCCTGGATGTCGACATATCTGCTTGAGCTTACTGTCAGCACTTCTAGTCATAGTGTGTCGACACAGTTAATCTTAGACTCAACATTCAGTGTGTCAACTGTGATCATTCATGTCGACATAGCTTGTGTTGACTGATATCTCTATGTGTCGACACAAGTCCTGTGTGTCGACACAGCTTTGCTCTTGTACTCGACATTGCTTCATCAAAAGGTGTCGACACTGCCCAAGTGTCTCGACACATTTGTACTTAGAAAAAAATCTTCTCCAATTCTTTAGCCTGCATAAGTTAACTCAACAGACATCAAATACAAAGTGATGTATACCATTGAGTTAAGTAAAACTTCTTCAAATCTGGTATAATTTCTAATGTACCTAACAATCTCCCCCTATTTGGAGAAGTCATAACCTCAAGTCAATGATATACACCATTATAATAACCAACAAAAATAACGATGTACTCAACTATCACAGACAGGGTTATCAATAAGCAGAAAGTATATATGTATGACAAAGAGTTAAATATTGTGCATTTAACATCACAGATTAACATCACAGAGATATTCAAAATATGACAAATATATCCAACCAAGGAATATACTTCCCATTTCAAAACAACAGTAAGATTTACAAGATGTCTATAAAAGATAAAAAAATATTAAAATTAAAAAAATAGACATATAAATCCTAGGTTAATTTGGGCTCCTTGATCACTATCCATTTGCCAGGTTGTATTGTTGCTTTTGCTTGTGGCTTATCAGTAGCTGGCATCTTCCCTTTTTCTTTTGCTTTGGCCTCCTCATCCTTCAACTTCAGCTGCCTCTCAAAATAATGATAGGGCTTAGGAAAATACTTGCAAGGCTCAATAGAGTCTGCAGGAATTGTTCTAGACTTTATATCCTTTCTGAACTTGTAAATAACATCCATCTGTTTGACATATTTATCCTATTCATTTGTTGAGTACCATTTCCCTCTGTTACTTTTATTATTGCAAACTGCTTTCCAAGCAGTTAGTATTATGTTTCTGGAGGTTGGGCTCCACTGTTCAAAGTCAGGTCTTGCTTCAGCCTGCTCCCTGAACCTTTTATTAGACAGCAGAATCTCTTGTTCTTTCTGAAAGAGGGCATCAGACATCTCAACTTCTTCAAGAATAACAGGCATGTTGTTCAGTGGAGGACTGTACATACCCTAAACTTTCTGAAAAACTTGATCAAAATCAGCAGGTGGATAGATGACCTGAGCAACCTCTGCTTGCACTCCTTCCAGGCATTCTGCTTGCACTTACACTCCAGATTCTGTTGTGTTGTTGTCATCACAAAGAGGTGGATATCCTAAGGTAGCTCTGAGTGAATTGACAATCCACTTGGCATGGTCAGAACTATCCTGTACAAGGACTCTCTCCTCCTTTATGACTTTTCTAGAGGTATGATCCCTGAGGTCATCTTTCTGAAATCTAATCTGATCTTTGATGTGATAATTACCACTAGTATAATAATCCTTGAATTTCTTTAACTGGTATGCTATGGCTGATTCTGAGGTCTTTATAGCTTTTGTAACAGCATTCAGATTTGTTTGGATTTATGTTGCAATGCCACTGACCTTTGTATCCATATTTTTATTAAGAGCAATAGTTTGCTCTGCGAGCTTTTCCAATGTAACTTTATGAACATCTTGAATGTTTTCATTCAGCCTTTGCTGATTTTCAAGGGCATAGCACATGTTAACATCTAGTTCAGCCAATGTTTTCTTATTCTCCTTTTTCTGTTTAGCCAGAAAGACTACTGCATTTCCTCCTTTATGAAAGCAGTCAGTAATTTCCTTCTTATTGAGACTAAGTTCAAATCGAATTGACTTGATATCCTGGGTCAGTTGAAGCTGTAGATCCGTGTTACTTTCATCAATATATTTCTCTAATGTTTGTCTTTGTTCATCTAGTATCAGTTGGAGCTGCACCATGAGGGAAGAGAAATCCATAAAAGAAGCAGGAGTCTGTGCAGTCTGTACTGCCTTCTTGTAGCCTATGTTTATCTTCCTTATTTCCAGTAGTTTCCTCTTCTTTAGCCTTGAGGCTTCTTCTTCAGCTTCTGATTCTGAGGAGCTGGCCACATCCAAAGTCTAAAGCTGGTTATCAGGTATTTGTACTTGGGCAAGGTCTGGTACCTCCCCCTCAATCTGTGCACCTTCTTGGAGTATGGGTTCATTGTCCTTCTGGACTTCTGGCATAGTATCAGTTGAAGGAACATTGTCCTTAGCAGCCCCAGATTTCTCCCCCTAAACTACAGCTTCTGATCCCAGGGTCTCTTTTTCAGCAATTTGTTCTAGCATAATTTGTGCTTCTTGCTTAGCTTCCATATCAGCATTTTTGTTAATGTCATTGAGAACTTCTAGGATAGTGAGATTTGCCGCCTCATTGTCCATGAGTACATCAGGATTTTCTCCCCCTTGAATGGAGATCCCTGGTAGGTCTGGTACCTGAATAGTGTTCATTTGCTTCATCCTCTTCTGTACTAAACTCGACTACTTCTTCAGAAACACTGGAGGATTCAAAAATCGAAGACACGGTTTCCTTTTTATGTTGCTTACTTACTGGAGATGGTTTAGGAGCAGGACCCTTCTTTGTCAGTACCCTCTCCCATCGGGAAAAAATCTCGGTATCCATTCTTCGGATGTGATTGATCTTGGTTCCAGCAGTATAAGTTAGAACATCTGGTATAGCAGATACCAGGTACAAACTTAAGATCCTGCCCAGGTTGGGCTTCTTGATTCCTTCTTTTATTCTATCAAAAACTATTATGGCCCAATCAGTTTTTAATGAGAATATGATCCTGATCATCAGGCTGAACATGAAGGAGGATATCCTATCATGTCCACCAGTCTTGCACAACAAGACCTTTCCTACTACTTCGGATAAGAATTTTCCTTGGGAATTTATCCCTTTTCGATTCATTGAGGATCTAATCTTTGTGGATGCACTCAGACCACACAATTGTAAACCCTTTGTAATCCTGGTAGGAGCAATCTCATCTTCTTCTTTGAGCAGTGGCAGTTGTAATACCGTGCTCAATCTTTTGGCAGTAAGCTTGAACTTTGTTCTGTGAACACTTGACCTAATCTTTTGTCCTGTAGAGTCCAGCTTCGCATTGGTGTAGAATTCGAGTACTTCTTTCTTCCATATCTTGGTAGGTTCAGAAATCAAGAACTCCAGTCCTGTTCCATTGATTAAGTTGATGACCTGCTAAATTTCTTGTCAAGCATCGTTTAAAGCATTACGAATTAGTTCGTAACCCTCACTGATGTTGTCATCCAACTTTGGAGCCATTGATTCGTGAAGGAGTAGAGGTTGAAGGAGGTAGAGAGTTGAGTTGTAGCTCTCGACACAGTGCAAACTCTTGAGAAATCCAAGTCGCGTGGTCGACTCATTCTCGTGCTTGCCTATTTATAGGGTTTTAAAACTTGGAAGGTCAAACGACACGCCCAAAATGTTGTGTGTCGACACCTTATGTCGACACAGAAACTAACATCTCGACACAGATGTTAGAGATTCAGCACTATTATGTGTCGACACCACTCTATATGAGTTGACATATAAGACTTGACAGTGTTGTGTCCACATCTTGTTTTAAGATGTTGACAGAAGTTTGTCGACACATTGATTGGTTATGTCAACAGCATTGTGTCGACACTTTCCTTTAATGTCGACAAAAAACTCTTACAGAGTCGACACTTACAACAATTCATGTCGACCAACTTATTGTTGATGTCGACATGAATTCTTTACTTAGCCAATTTATGAGGATTTTCCTTTTATGAGTTTATTTATTGACTTAATCAATATTTAGCATTCCTAGCTTAATCTTAAAATTATTGAACTTAGTTACATCCAGAGGCTTTGTGAATATGTCAGCTATTTGTCTGTCTGTAGTAACAAACTCTAAACATATGTCATTTTTCTCTACATGTTCTCTTAAAAAATGATATCTAATCTCAATATGCTTTGTTTTGCTATGTGAAACAGGATTTCTAGCAATTGAAATAGCAATTGTAGAGTCACAATATAAAGGTGTTTTACTTAGCTTGATGTCATAATCTTCTAACTGATATTGCATCCATAATAGCTGTGCACATCAACTTCCTGCAGCAATATACTCTAACTCAGCTGTAGATATAGCAACACTTATTTGCATTTTACTGCTCCAAAACACCAATCTTCCACCACGGAACTGACAAGTATCTGTGATACTTTTCCTATCTTCTCTGCATCCTGCAAAATCTGCATATGAAAATCCAATTAATAGGAAATCTCTATTCCTAGGATACCAAAGACCTAGATCTGGTGTGCCCTTAAGATATTTCAGAATTCTTTTTGCAGCGGAATAATGTGATTCTTTAGGGCATGCTTGGTATCTAGCACAGACACATGTTGTATACATGATGTCAGGCTTACTAGCAGTCAAGTAGAGGAGGGAGCCAATTATTCCTCTTTACAAAGTGTCATCAACTGGTTTTCCTGCTTCATCCTTGCATATAGGCATACTTGAGCTCATTAGAGTTTTCATGGTGGATGGTGTATCCATACCATATTTTTTTATCAACTCCTTGGTGAACTTAGACTGTGATATGGACAGGCCATCATCTTTCTGTTTTATTTGAAGTCCTAAAAAGAAATTTAGCTCACCCATACTGCTCATTTCAAACTTCCCTTACATAAGTTTAGCAAATTTTCTTCAAAGTTTGTTTTCAAATGATCCAAAGATTATGTCATCAACATAAATCTGAACTAGTATAATCTTGCCTTTGTATTCCCTAAGGAATAGAGTTTTGTCTATTTTTCCTCTTGAGAATTTATTCTCAATGAGGAAGGTAGACAATGTTTCATACCAAGCCCTAGGAGCCTGTTTTAACCCATAAAGGCTTTCTTAATTCTATAGACATGAGTAGGAAAAATTGAGTCTATAAAACCTGATGGTTGTTCTACATATATTTCTTCCTTCAAGTATCCATTCAGAAATGCTGACTTGACATCCATCTGGCAGACACTAAATCCTTGATAGGCTGTATAGGCAAGGAATAGTCTTATGGCCTCCAACCTTGCTACTGGAGCAAAATTTTGGTCAAAGTCTATTCCTTCTTCCTGCCTGTAGCCTTTATCCACCAGTCTTGCCTTATTTTTGACTATAATCCCATTCGCATCCAACTTATTCCTATAGATCCATTTTGTTCTAATGACATTGTGTCATTCTGGTCTAGGAACAAGTTTCCATACTTTGCATCTCTTGAACTGGTTCAGTTCTTCTTGCATGGCACCTATCTAGTGAGAATCCTTGATAGCTTACTCAAACTTCTTGGGTTCCACCTGGGATAGAAAGCTTGAACATAGAGCAGTGTTCATGCTCTTACTCCTGGTCATCACACCATGTCTAGCATCACCAATGATTTGGTGAGCTGGATGATCTTTTAGATGTCTTATTGCTTGAGGCATCCTTTCTTCAGCAGGATGTTCTTCAGTTTCTTCAACTTCTATTTGTGGTATATTATCAGCTTGCTGTTCTAGAGCTCCCCCTTGACAGCATCAATCATCTTCTGTATTTTCTTCTGCTGTCTTGACATCTTTAATTGATATCTTCTCCAATTTGTCCTTTAGACCTGCAGAACTAGGTGAAATGCTAGGCAGCTCATTGTTAATAAGCATGGATTCATAAAAAACTACATGGATAGATTCTTTTACAAGTTGTGTAGTCAAGTTATACACTCTATATGTCCTACTATTGTTGTTGTACCCAACAAAGAATCCCTTTTGGGACTTGGCAACAAATTTAATCAAGTGAGACTTACCATTGTTATGGATATAACACTTGCTACCAAAGATCCTAAAATATGATATATTTGATTTTCAACCCTTCAGAATCTCATAGGGAGTCTTCTTATGACTTTTAGTGATAGAAGCCTTATTAAGAACACGACAAGCAGTGTTTACTGCCTCTACCTAGAAATATTCTAGAAGAGAAGTGTCACTTAGTAGGGTCATACCAACCTTTATTAGAGTTCTATTTTTCCTTTCAGCAATTCCATTTTGCTGAGGTGTTCTAGGTGAGGAGAATTCCTGACGAATCCCAAAACTTTCACATAACTTTGTCATGCATTCAAATTGAAATTCAGTCCCATGGTCACTTCTGATTTTGACCACTGTACTGTTTAGTTCATTCTGTATCTGCTTAACAAAGGTATGGAAAACACCAGGAGTTTCAGATTTCTTCCTTAGAAAGAACACCCATGCAAACCTGGAAAAGTCACCTACTATTACAAATGTATAGACTTTCCTACCTAGACTATGAACTTGCATAGGAACAAACAGATCCATATGCATAAGGTAAAGACACCTTACTGAATCTTTGGTATCAAGACTTTTAAAAGAAGATCTGGTCTGCTTGCCCTTTTGACATGCTGAATAGATACTCTCCTTGACACACTTGAATTTAGGACCATTTCTAACTAGTCCATCACTGAAGAGTTTTCCCATTGTCTTGTAATTTAGATGAGCTACACTCTTATTCCATTGTACACAGTTAGTGACTTTCTCATTTGCAACTAAACAAATAGGAGAATCTCTTCTCGTATATTCAAAGTCTAGATAATAAATATTTCCTCTCCTAGTGCCAGATAAGATGACCCCTTGGTCATTAGAATGACATTTATTTTTGAGGAATGAAATGTCATAGCCAAGATCACATAATTGGCTTATGCTTATCAGGTTATGTTTCAAACCTTTCACATAGGCCACTTGTGTGATAGTGACTAGACCATTTGTTATCTTACCAAAACCTTTTATAACACCACTTTCTGAACCTCCAAAGATGACTTTGGGTCCATTATTAGTTGGAGTAAAGTCCTTTAGTATCCTCTTTATTCCATTCATGTGCCTGGATTAACCACTATCAAAGTACCATATTGGGGTATGACTACTTGGACTCACTTGCATAGAACAAGACTATCTAACCTTAGGACCCCAATTTTTATTGGGTCCTAGGTACTGGTTAGACTGATAATGTACTAGCCTACCTGCAGCTTTTCTGACAGGTAGTCTAACTCTCTTGACACTATCATTGAACCAACAGTCAATGGCAAAGTGACCCACCTTGCCACAATACCAGCACTCATACTTATTATACCTCCTCTTAAGTATTGATTTGACAGCATTGTTGTCTTTAGTTCTTAAATTTGGTGGTATAACTGTTCTTTTTCCTAGTCTTTCAGTCAAATACTTTTTGGGAACTGGTCTAGCAGCAGATGTACTTGGGATATCCTGAGTGTTAACAACAACATTCTTCTTTTCAGAGTGAATGCTCCTAATTGCCTTAGTGATGCCCATGTTAGGTCGGTTGTCAGACTTCCCTTTTATCTGGTTCTGGTCTGTAAGATCTTGAAAGTGAACTGTTTGTTTTTATTTGAGTGATGGGGCTGGGACATCAAACACAAACTATCAAGAATGGGTAAGTTGAGTTTTCTAGTGAGCTGCCATATTGACATTTGCACCCTTGTCATTCACAATCTCACAGTGACCATAAATACTTTCAGGGTCATACCTATTTGATGGCTGATCAACCTTCTTAAAAGATATAGGAGGCATTGATGCTAGTGGTTGTACTGGTATATTGTCTTTCCTTGTTGATTTGGCCCTTTTAGTTTTACCTTTGAATCCTAATCCCTTCTTACCCTTTTGGGTTGAGAAGGAATTTATCAAAGGAAAAACTGAACTAGGTTTAGAGAATCTAGCCACTAATTCTCTTTCCTTTTCTAGCCTACTTTCAAGGTTCTTAATATGAACATTCTTGAAAGTAATTGTACCAATTTGAATAACAGTTATGTTCTTCAGCTTACTAATTTCTTGAATCTTCTGATTCAGCAATTTTTTAGACTCTAAAGCAGCCAATTTAAAAGAATCAATCTCCTTGGACTGCTTTTTGACAATAAGTCTGCACTTCGGTAATGCTCGGAGAAGCTCTCCATAATCATCAATCAACTGATTTATATCACCCTCAGATTCAGAACCCTCATCATCTTTTGGAGTTGATGCTTCTGATTCTGGACTAGTTACATATACAGATCTAGATGGTGAGGAATGTACCTTACTAGGAATAGGCTGATCCTGACTGTCTCCTTCCTCATCAACTCCTAAAAGACCAAAGCAATGATTGTCTTCTATCATTGAATTTATGCCATCCAGCATCTGTAGGAATTCTGTCTCCATTGAATCTACTTCTACTGAATATAGCCCAATATAGGCCTCAGTATCATCTTCTTTTTCTGATTCTGATGATGATAAGTCAGTCCAACTTTTCTCTTTCTGGGAAACAAAGGACTTTTCCTTCCTGCCCTTCTTGTTCTTCTTCTTATCTCCTGATTCCTTTCTTTTCACAGGACAGTCCCTTTGACATGTTCTGATTTGCTGCAGCAATAACAAACTAATTTAGAAGAAGTTTGTTTACTAGGTTTTGAGCCATACCTGTCCTCTTTAGAGGATTTCTTCTTTTCTCTGTAGTAATCATCCTTGGGGTAGGAAGATGTGGTGTCCTTCTTCTCCAGTTTTGTTTCTTTACAAATCTCTGGAACTGTCTTGTGAAAGCAGCAAAGTCTTCATCTAAATTATTACCATCTGATCTGCTGGTGTCTATACTTTTAGTTTATATCTCAGCAACCTTCCTGGGAGGAGAAGGAGACTTTCTCCTACCCTTTCTTGTGGCCTCAAATTTGAAAGCCATAGACTTATCCTTGATTGAAGACCTGTTACATTTCTCCTCCTCTTTCCTTGCTTTCAACTGCATCTCATAGGACAGCAGTTTACCAAACAGTATTGGTGGAGGTGTATCAGCTAATCTGGCTACTTCTCTGATGGCACAAATCTTAGTATCCCATTCTTTGGTTAATGACCTGAGGAATTTGTCATTCAGCTCATATGTGTTGAATACTCTTCCATAAGTCATTAGTTCATTCACTATCCTGAAGAATTTCTTATAGTATTTTGCAATGCTATCTGTCTTGGCCTGTCTAAAGATCTCATACTCCTGATTGAGCATAGACTTTCTATCATCTCTAACCTCTTCAGTTCCTTCCATATAGAAAACCAATGTGTCCCACATTTCTTTTGATGTTTTTCAATGGACCAGATTCTGAAAAGTTAAATCATCAATGGAACTAACTATTATGTTCTGTGCTCTTTTGTGCATAGTAGCCAAGATGATCTCATCCTTAGTCATCTCTTCATAGCTCTTAGGAGTGGATATATTGACATCAAGACTTGATATTTTCATAGGTATAAAGGGACCTTCTTGAACTGTAATATAAATTCTTGGATCAAATGCCTCCATAAACAATCTAACCCTTTCTTTCCAAATACCAAAATTTTCTTTCTCGCAAATAGAAAGTTTCATTGAACCAAGCTCTTTATGATTCTCACTTGATCCCATTTTGAAAATCTATAACTGACTTGGAGATAAGATCTGATTGTTAAGTCAAATTTTGAGCAACCTCCCTCTAATACCAATTGAAAGAATTCAATAAAGAACTAATAATTACCTAGAGGCGGGGGGTGAATAGGTCCAATTCTTTATTATAGTCAGTTTTTCAATTCCAAATTAGCAATTCTTGATATCTAATCATTTAATCATCACAGATAATCAGAATTTGCAAACACAACACAGAGACACACAAATTTATAGTGGTTCCCCAGTATTTGGGTACATCCACTTTCCCCTTCGCCTATCTAGCAATAAACTAGATTCGACCCAACTTCCTTTTCCTCAGATCCACAAATCTTTCCACTATGAACCCTTCCAGGTTCCTATAACTCAGACTTCTTCAAGTCCTACAGCTCAGATCCTTCCAGATCCTATAACTCAGATTCTTCCCAAGAATCCTACCTCAGAGTTTTCCAACTCCTACCTCAGGCAAGATGCCTTACCTCAGCCCTTATAATTATAGGCTTACAACTCAGAAAGATAGACTTTCCTACACTCAGATTTATACAGATCCTACAAGTTTAATTACAATGATTTAAGAATTTCTTTACCCAAAGAGAGAGAAAGGGGTAAAGATAACTTGACTAAAAATAAGAAATTGGTCAATTCTGATCCTTGCAACTCTTGGATTAGATTCAACCTGACTTAGCTTCTTCAAAGCTTCTTTAATTCAGAGAACTTGGTTGAATCTTCACAAGGTAGATGTAAGTGATCTTGAATCTTCTTCCTTCTTCTTCTTCTTCTTACATATTTGATTCTATAATCTAAGCTGATCTACAGAGATCCAACCTTCAAGATGCTGTCGATTTTGTTCTTCTAATTCTCTTTTTTCTGTATTTTTTTCTGATAGGAATGTTCTATTTATAGAAGCCATCAGTGAAAACCTGTTGAGCCGATATCTTATTGACATCTAACAGTTCTAACACCTGACAGCTTTGATAGTTATAACAGCTATCATATCTTAGATATAAAAATCTGTAACTAGGTCCCAACAGCAGACAGTAGTCATGTCTTTATACTATGTTGACACGAACTGATAGATGTGTCGACACATCTAGATGGATGTCGACACATTGTCTTTATGTTGTCGATAAGTTTCACTTTTCTGTCAACTCAGCTTTCCTCTATAGTCCCGACACAGATAATTTAGAATGTGTCGACACAGCTTCCTTAGTGCTGACACAACTTTTCCTTCGAACCAGTTGTCAACTCGAGTCCTGGATGTCGATATATCTTCTTGAGCTTACTGTCATCATTTCTAGTCATAGTGTGTCGACACTAGTCCTGAGTGTCGACATAGTTTATCTTAGACTCGACATTCAGTGTGTCAACTGTGATAATTCATGTCGACACAGCTTGTGTTGACTGATATCTCTGTGTGTCGACACAAGTCCTGTGTTTCGACATATCTTCACTCTTGTACTCGACATTGCTTCATCAAAAGGTGTTGATACTGCCCAAGTGTCTCGACACATTTGTACTTAAAAAAAAAAATCTTCTCCAATTCTTTAGCCTGCACAAGTTAACTCAACAGACATCAAATACAAAGTGATGTATACCATTGAGTTAAGTAAAACTTCTCCAAATCTGGTACAATTTCCAATGTACCCAACACTTTTGGTGGAGAATCGGGTTCGAGAGCAAGCTCGTCGGAGAGGAGAAATTCCTTGGCCAACCGCCGCCACCGCAGCCGTCGGGGTTCGATCAAGGTCCGTTTCTCCTCCTCTCCCTCTGCGCTAGCTTAGCATATCATTTAGGAGAGATTTTGAGCTCAACTGAGTTTGGATCCATGTGAGGTGTTAGAGAAAATCCATGGATTTTAAGGAGCTCTGGTTCGACGGAAACCGCCGCCTCCGGCGGCTAAGTCGCCGCCAAACGTTAGCCCTCACCTCAACGGTGGTGGTGGTGGTGTCTGGCCGGGTAGGTGGCTGGATGGTAGGGAAACACCAGATCAAGGTGTTGTAGGTCGATGCAATCATGGCCATCGGCTTGAGGAAGAAGACGCATGGATGTCGTCCATCTTGATGTATTAAATTATAGCTTATTTCATTTTTGTCACATTAATTACCATACTTTACGGGCTAAATTTAGCTACCTTATTGGCATATTCAGAAAACGTGTTTGACATATAAAATGTATCCCTAGGTCTTAACTTTAAAATGAATTCCTAAAGTTGTAATTTGGAGCACTACAACTCCCTATAGGGTCATTCTACTAAGACTGGTCCTAGGCTAGTGCAGATTTCTAAATGAGTGCCCAATCCAAACCATAAGTCCACATGTCATGAAATTTTGTCCATGCATGTAATTAGGTTATACTTAAGTACTGTACAAAAATTAGATTTTTTGGAAAGTATTTTTCTATAGTTTTTGGAGAAATTTCAAATATTAAATGATTTGAATTTAGGGAGATTTCTCACTCCAAATGCCCCCAAATTTGGATGTCATGGCCATTGGGTCATTATATGGCCAGGGTAGAAATTTCAGGCTATTTTGACCTCTGTATGTTGGGGAAATCCAACATGCATGATGAATGTAAATTTGTAATTGGTGTGCCTATAATAGAAATGGGTAAATGGGAAATCACCCCATTTGGACCTTTGCTTGTCCATGAAACTCTGGACAAAGGCTTATAGAGATGAAATACACCTCCAATAGGAAGGTTGGGATTTTTGGGATCAAAAATCCCCTTATTTTGAATTATTAGAAAATAGGCCTATTTAGAAATAAAATTGGAAAATATGTCTACTGATTTTATTAAATTCTAAAATTTTGTTACAAGCCATAATAGGACATTATACATCTCTCGAAAAATCTATGAGTTTGTTTGAGAATTTTATCTTGTTTTTAAGTAGATTTACCATTTTTCCCCTTATGGAAAATTAATTAAAAGTAAGAGAAAATACTGTTGAAATATTATGGAAAAATTTACAGCATCTTATTTCTGTGATTCAAATCCAATATAATTATTTGAGAACTTTTGGATGATTATGTATGTTGGAAACTGTTGGTACCTTAGTTTGGATTTGAGTTTAGTCTTCTCAATTAGTTTCTTGACCCAAGATTTATCTATGGTCAAAGGTTAATTGTTTAGTTAGATTGCTCTAGTTGTAGAGTTGTCACTTATCCAAATGAAAATTTGGTTAAGTTGTTTTTGGTTCGACTATGGTCGAACGCCGCTCGACTATCTTCTATCAACTGTTCGACGATCGTCTATTAGTTGGTCGACTATAGTCTGTCTGCAGATCGTCTTTCTCTAAGTTAGTTCAATTCTTGTTAGCTCGACGATCTGTGGTATCTGCCTCGTCGATCGTCGAACCCCGCTCGACTTCTCTTGACCACACAGATTTCTTGATAGTTCGACTATCTGCCCTGATAGTTCAACTATCTGATAGCTCGACTATCTGCTCTGATAGTTTGACTATCTGTTCTGTTGTTGATAGTTCGACTATCTGTTTGATAGTTCGACTATCTGCTCTGTGTTGATAGTTCGACCATCTGTTTGATGGTTCGACTATATTTTTGATAGTTCGACTATCTGCCTTGATAGTTCAACTATCTGATAGCTCGACAATCTGTTTGATAGTTCGACTATTTGTTTTATTGTATAGTTCGACTATCTGCCTGGATAGTTCAACTATCTGGTAGCTCGACTATCTATTTGATAGTTCGACTGTCTGTTTTGATTGATAGTTCGACTATCTGCTTGGATAGTTCAACTATCTGATAGCTTGACTATCTTCTCTAAAAGTTCAACTATCTGCTCTGTGTTGATAGTTCGACCATCTATTTGATGGTTCGACTATTTTTTTGATAGCTCGACTATCTGCTTTGATAGTTCGACTATCTGTGTCGTTCGACAATCTGTTCTGATAGGTCGACGATCTCTGTGGTTCGGTCGACGATCGCCGAGGGTCGTTCGACGATCTTCTGTCTGACTTTAGTAATTTTGTACTCCTTCTGTTCTTTGATTTATTTCCTATTTATTTAGCATATTTTATTAAAGATTATTTCATTGATTTTGTGCATACATCTCAAGGCAATCTTTGCCCCATCCTTTGTGCATAAGTAAAGCTTTATCTGACAAAGTTTTTTTTGTCTTATTAGTTGAAATATCTTTTTGCTTTATTCTGCTATGCTGTCCTTTATAGCCGTTAGACACAAAAGTCTTCTATGGCCGTAAAGAGTTTTGTCTGATGTGACTTTCTTTAGTACTTCTTTTATCAGATTGGATTTGCAGCTTCTTAGAAAGCGTTATCCCTTTATAGCATGTCTGTCTGCAGGATATGTTTTGTTTTGTGCTACTTGCAGCCCAGATCGAAGATCTCAGAAGAAGACAAAATTCAAACAAAGATTAGAGCCGTTACAAAGGCCCATATATAAAGAGCTTCTTTTGAAAGAAGAGAATATACACATACAATACCCAACAACACAAATACTCATAGATATTCATATACAGATTAAAAGTAAGAAGATATATACAGCTCTCAGTTATTGTTGCATTCAACTGAGAAGATCGACCTTCTTCATCTCTCTCTTCTTCAATCCTGAGTTAATCCTGCTGCCAGGAACATTCACTCAGAGTCTCAAGAAGAAGAAGAAGAAGAAAGAAAAGATGTTGAAGAAGAACATCCATTACAAATCAAGAGTCTTCTTCAAGCTACTCCTTCAAGAACTTCAAGACAGCTCTCTGTCACAAGTTCAGAAGAGTTCCTACACCCTGAAGCAAGACTTCTTCCTGGATATCACTAAGCCAGGGGGAGACTTGATTCTTTAGAGCTTTCTAGCTCTGTGCAATCCACTTGCTTCTCTAATATTATTTTAATAATAGAGAAGATCCTCTAACCCTCTCTCAACCTCCTGTATAAAGGGTTATTACTCCCTTCAAAAGTGAACCTTGATGGCAGGGCACCTGATCAAAAACCTGTGTTGGATTTTGAGCTCCTGATCAAAAGCTCAAAGGGTCTACTTGATCTACCTGAAGCAGATCAGTAGGTGGCATGGCACCTGAACAAAAACCTGTAGTGGATTCCTACCAGGGTGGTAGAATAGTGGACGTACCTATTTAGAGGGAACCACTATAAAATTCTTGTGTCGTCTGTGTTGCTTCATTTAATTATTGCACTGTGGCTGTGAGTAGAAATAACTAGGATTGCTAGTTGTTGTGATAGGACCAAAGCTCAACTGTAATTATAGTTAGCTTTCTCTAGTGCACTTCACTTTGTGTTAGGCTCTAGGGTTTCAAATATCTATAAACTCATTCCGCAAATTAACTCTAAGGGAGTTGAGTATGGTATCATAATTTTTGAATACTCTATTCACCCCCCCCCCTCTAGATTTGTATCTATCCTCACTTTCAATTGGTATCAGAGCCAGGTTTACTGACTGTACAGGCTAACACCTGAGTCACAAGATCCTGATAGATACCAAGCTTATAGATATTCACTTCATGGCCCATTACAAGGATTATTCCAGCACCAGACCTCCAATATGCAACTTAGCTAAGTTTAGCATCTGGAAGGCAAGAATCAAGTTATATATGAATTCTATTGATGAAGATATTTTTTCTTCCATTTTGACAGGACCTCCCACACCTCCTACTACAGTCACTGCTACAACATCTACAAATCTCAGTGCAGTGCCACCTCCAGACTACAATGATGCTTATAAGAAAGCCAAAGTAGCTGATGCTAAAACAATGAATATTCTGGCTCAGACTATGTCTGATGAAACCTTTCAGAAAGTGGCTGATTGCACCTCTGCAAAAGCCATGTGGGACTCACTGAACCAGATGGTAGATGGTTCAGCTGATGAGAGGAAGGACAGAAGGTCCAACCTTATATCCCAATATGAAAACTTCAAGAAGACTGAAGCTGAATCAGTCGAAGGAATGTACACCAGGCTCAGCTCAATCATCAATGAGCTGAGAACCCTTGATAAGGAGATAACATTAACAGAGGTCAATGATAAGATACTGATGTGCTTCCCCAGCACATGGGATCTTAAGATCTGGCCCATCAAGGAGGCCAGAAGTACTACTGAAATCTCAACTGAAGCCCTCCTTGGCAAGCTCAAATCTTTTGAGCAAGTGCTGAAGTCCAGGGAAGCTGAAGCTGAAGCTAAGACTCCAACTCCAACAAGGAAAGAGCAAACTCTTACTCTCAAAGCTGCTGATGCTTCTGAAGAAAGCCAATCCAATGAGGAGCTGATGGCACTCTTTGCCAAAAGGTTTCTCAAGATGGGCAGAAAGGACTTCAGAAAGAAGTCTTCAAGATATGAAGATAAACCAAGGTATGACAGATCTCCTCCTAAAGAAATTATCTATTATTGTTGCAGGAAATCTAGACACATTCTACCAGAGTGTTCAGAGGAAAAGAATAAAGTAAAGAGAAAAGAAAAAGAACATCACAAGAAGCACTCCAAGTCCTCCTCCTACAAAAATAAGAAGAAGGAGAAAGGATTTGTTGCTGAAACCTGGAGTGATTCAGATGAGGAATCTTCCTCTTCAAGATCTAGTGAAGATGAGGAAGAGAAGAAGGCAAAGGAAATTTGCCTTATGGTAATTGATGCCTGCAGCAATCACTCAGCTGCAGAGAGTTCTGATGATGATGAAGAAATGCCTACAGAAGATCAGGTATTATCTTCTTATGATTTTTCTTCTGCTGAATTTAAATCTGAATTTAAATCCCTTTGTTTAGATTTAATTAGTTCAGAAAAGGAAATTAAGGAGCTTAGAAATAGGATAGCAGAATCAGAAATCCTCTCCATTGAAAATGCTAGGTTATAAGCAGAACTCACTAAGTCCAGTGAAGAAATAAAATTTCTTAAAAATGAACTAGCTAAATCAAAGAGATTAGAAGAATCTCTAAATGGTAGAAGCCTTAAGCTGCTAGAGATCACTAGCATGACAAACACTAGGTCAGGCAATAATAAGCTAGGCTTAGGAGCCTCATCAAGTGAACCCCCATTGGTTCTTAAAAATCATATTTCAACTCCAGTAAACTTTATTTCAGCTGATGGAATAAAGAATACTGAGCAAGTAAATCTAGTTAACAAAGCCTTAAATAAAGCTAAGAGAGAAAAGAGAAAGCAAAAATTTAAGGAGCTACAAAAAGCGTCGAATGCTGCTCGACGATCGAAGGCTCAATGGTCGAACGATGCTCGACGATCTGAACATCGATCGTCGAACGATGATCGACGATTTCAATATGATTTTCAAAATAATCACCTGACCCTTAGAAACCCTAATGTAAATAGAAATCCTAGGTTTGTTGACCCATCAACTGCATGGAGTATCCCACCTAGGAGATCTTACCCTTTAGGATATAAACCCCAACCTATTTATTCTTTTATTTCAAGTTTTCATTATGTGAAGAATAATGGACCCAAGGTTATCTGGGTCCACAATGTCTAACTGTTTAATTTGCAGGTGAAGACCTATCCAATTACTAAAGAAAAATGGTATTTGGATAGTGGCTGTTCCAAACACATGACAAGAAACAAAGAAAATCTATCAAGATACAAGGCCAAGCTTGGACCAAAGGTGATCTTTGGGGATTCCAGCTGTGGTCAAACTGGAGGATATGGTAGGACCACCATTGGAGCAGTAACTTTCAAAAGGGTTGCATATGTAACTGGACTGAAGCACAACCTTATCTCAGTAAGCCAGTTATGTGATGCAGGATATCAGGTATCTTTCACTAACACTCTCTGTAATATTACTTTAAATAGTAATGTTGTGTTAGTAGGCATTAGATAGAGTAATGTTTACTTAGTAGATTTTAACTCAACTAAATCTGAAATCTACCTGTTTAATGAAGTAATAAATAATAACACCTTATGACATAGGAGGCTTAGCCATGTTAATCTCAAGAACATATCTAGGTTATCTAAATACAACCTTGTTAGAGGTTTACCTTCTTGCCCCTATAAGAAGGAGAACCTATGCAAGGCTTGTCAATTAGGCAAGCAAACCAAAAACTCCTTTAAATTTGTAAATAAAAGTGATTCACCTAGAATCCTGTATTTATTACATTTGGACCTTTTTGGCTCAATAAATGTACAGAGTCTAGGAGGGAAGTATTACACTTTAGTGATTGTAGACGACTTCTCTAGGTTCACTTGGGTGTTCTTCTTGGGAACAAAGGCTGATAACTTCAAAGTTCTTACAGACTTTTTGCTATGTGTGCAGACTGAGTATTCTACTCATGTTGCCTTGATCAGAAGTGATCATGGTACTGAGTTTGAGTCTCTTCTCATGCAAGAATTCTGTGAGAGAGAAGGTATCAAACATAGCTTCTATGCTCCTAGAACTCCCCAACAAAATGGGGTAGTGGAAAGGAAGAATAGATCCCTTATTGAAGCTGCTGGAACATTATTGGCAGATGCTAACATGCCTCTTTTTTATTGGGCAGAAGCTGTTAGCACAGCTAATTATGTCTTGAACAGATGTCTTATACACAAGCTTAAGAGTAAAACTCTTTATGAGTTGCTTAAAGGAAAGAAACCTAAAATTAATTATTTTAGAGTCTTTAGTTGTGTAGTGTATATTCACAATAACAACAAAGAATATCTTAGAAAGTTTGAAGCCAAAGCTTCAGTGGGAATTTTTCTTGGATATTCCCAAGTAAGCAAAGCTTATAGGGTGTTTAATAAATCAACATCTAAAATAGAGGAGTCTGTGCATGTTTCTTTTGATGAGTCAAAGATGTTTTACAAGGAGAAGGAAACTTCCCCTTCCTCAAGCTCATTGCAGGTACCAGAATCATGCAAAGATATCACTCAAGAGATTCTCCATCTATCAACTCTTCATATCACTGATTCAGACAGTGATGAAGACACTGTGGAAGCAGTTGCTGTACCACCAACAGTTGATCCAATTCCTCAGGAGGAATTAATCCCAACTGCTGCTGAAGATCACATCCCACCTGCTGATCTTGTCACACTTAGAGATCATCCTACATCTCAAGTGATTGGTGACATATCAGCTGGTGTGCAAACAAGACATCAATTAAGACAGGATGTGATGCATGCTTGTTTCCTTTCACAGATTGAGCCCCTCACCATAAAAGATGCTGAGCTAGATCCCCACTGGATCATTGCTATGCAAGAGGAGCTTAATTAATTTGAAAGATGTAAAGTATGGACTTTTGTTCCAAGACCAAAAGGCTAACTGATCATAGGCACCAAGTGGGTGTTTAGAAATAAGTTGGATGCAAATGGAATTATTATAAGGAACAAAGCTTGGCTTGTAGCTCAGGGCTACAGACAGGAGGAAGGTATAGACTATGACCAAACCTTTGCTCCTGTTGCAAGGCTGGAGGCAATAAGGATCTTTCTAGCCTATGTAGCCTACATGAAGTTTAATGTCTTTCAGATGGATGTCAAGAGTGCATTCCTAAATGGTGAGCTAAAGGAAGAGGTGTTTGTTGAACAACCTCCTGGGTTTGTCTCTTCAACTCAACCCTCATTTGTTTACAAGTTGCAAAAAGCTCTTTATGGACTTAAACAAGCACCCAGAGCCTAGTATGAGACTCTAGCTAGTTTCCTGTTAGAGCACAACTTTGTTAGGGGAGAAGTTGATAGAAACCTTTTCGTTAAGCACCACAAGGACACCATCCTAGTAGTTCAAGTGTATGTGGATGATATTATTTTTGGCTCCACTGATCCCAAACTGTGCAAAAAGTTCTCTGACCTGATGCATTCTAAGTTTGAGATGAGTAGTATGGGTGAGCTATCTTACTTTCTTGGTCTCCAAGTAAAGCAAGATACTGATGGCATCTTCATCTCCCAATCCAAATATGCCAAGGAATTGGTAAAGAAGTTTGGGATGGCTGATGCTTCAGCAATGCATACACCTATGGCTACTAATGTAGTTATAGATTCTGATGATCAGGGTAAGCCAGTTGATCAGAAAAACTATAGGGTCATTGTTGGTTCCCTATTGTATTTAACTGCGAGTAGACCAGATATAATGTTTGCCACATGCCTATGTGCTAGATTCCAGGTCAACCCCAAGGAATCGCATTTGATTCTTCTCAAGAGAATTTTGAGATACTTGAAGGGATGTCCAAATTTAGGACTATGGTACCCAGCTGAATCAGAATTTGAGTTAATTGGATACTCTGATTCTGACTATACTGGTTGTAGAGTTGACAGGAAAAGTACCTCAGAAACATGTCAGTTCCTGGGAGAGAGATTGGTCTCTTGGTTCTGTAAGAAACAAGCTTCTGTCTCAACTTCAACTACAGAGGCTGAATATATAGCAGCTGCTAGTTGTTGTTCACAGATCCTATAGATTCAAAACCAGCTTTTGGATTATGGGTACACACAAAAGAACACCAAAATCATGTGTGACAGTACCAATGTTATCTCCATTGCACAAAATCCTGTGCACCACTCTAGAACCAAGCACATTGAGATTAGACACCATTTCCTGAGTGATTGTGTAGAAAAGAACAAGATCAGCCTTTAGTTCATATCCACTGACCTTCAGAGAGGTGATATTTTCACCAAGCCCTTAGATGAACAGAAGCATCTGTTCTTTTTGGTTCAACAAGGCATGATTAATGGAAAAGACTAAGTGTGACTTCTGCCTTTTTGAAATCTGTTTGAAGATCATCGAACAATGTTCGACGATAGTCGAACAGGTCGAGCCTATCATCGAACTATGGGTGACGACGGCTTGTTTGTTTGTGAAGATAGAAATAGTCAAACGATTGATCGACTACTCTGCTTCAGGAAACGATCGTCAAACGATCGTTCGACTATCGTCTCTAGGATCTGTTAAAATAGATCGATGATTGCTGTTTTAAGATAAAACCGATGGTCGACCTAGGTTAAGAGATCGTCTTTTTAGTAGTCGACAGAGCTCGTTTTTTCGTATTCCGTCTTTCTGATTGAGCTCTGCCCCGCGCCTTCTGCCGTTTTGTCTTCGTCGTCCTCTCCAACCAAATCAATAGCAGTTGCTCCAGCTCTCCTGACTACGATGAAGTTTGACGCCGGTTTCAGCGTGGATTTCGACTCGTTTAGCGCTTGCGATGCGGAGATTATCGAGATGCTACAGCTCTACAAGGATCAAGGTTTGGAAAAGCTTATGTCAACAAGGATCAAGATCAACAACCCAGAGATCAAAGAGTGGGTTTACTCTTCGTCTTCCAGCGACGAATTCATGACTGGGACAATAGGCGGTGAAGAGGTAATTCTGACTCCCGCCGTTCTGACTGAAATTTTTGTACTGTTGAATGGTCAAGAAGAATATGACCAAGGTGTTCAAGAGTATGGAAGGATGCTCGTCGAGCTAGGTCATGCTGAGGGCATCCCTACAAAGCTGATGAAAGTGAACTTCCCGTTGAGGATTAAGTTCTTAGCTGAACTGGTTGGAAAAGTGCTTTTAGGCAAGCACTCAGCTCATAATAATATAATAGGGCAGCAGTTTGCCCTGATGAGTGCAATTATCAATAAGAAAGAGATAGATTGGGCAAGTATATTGTTTGATTTGATAAGAAAGAAAAACAGTAAGAAGGAAGTAACCCTTGGAAGGGTGATAGGAATTTTCTTAAAAGAGAAATATCCTCAACTATTGGAAATAGTTGTTACTTCCATCAATGCCAGTAAGAAAATGGATCCCACATTGTTTGTTAAGTGGAAAAAGAGCATTTAGAAGCCTTCACCAGCTGGGGTCGCTCCTGTTTTATCTGAGAGCACAAGGACTGTATCAGTCACTCCCCATCTACATGAAGAAGGCTCCTCCATTCCCTCCATTACTTCTACATCTGCATTGCCATCCACATCTGCATTACCATCCACTTCTACTGAAGTGCCATCCACTTCTACATTACCATCTACATCCAATGTCTCTCCTCTACTTGATTCCTCCACTATTCTCCATGCATCACCACCAGCATCTCCACTCCCTTCACATCTTGCTAGGATTTCTCATCCTAGTTTTGATCTGTTTATTTCTGAGACTCTCCCCACTCCACCTCAGTCACCAATTCCTCATTCAGATCATATTGATCTTCCTGCATCCACCCATCAATCCCCAATTCATAACATATCTCATCAGGAGACCACCATCCCTGATGATCTTCCATCTACTGTGATTCCCCCACCATCATTTGAAATAACCCCAGCTTTCATTGCAAACATTCTGGAGCTAATTACTCCTTCAATCAAAATCATGATTGGAGAAGCAATTGCCCCTCTTATTTCTATTATCTCTTCCCTGATATCCTCCATCATAGCCCTCTCTAAGTCTGCTGAGCCCTCTTATGTTAGGGGCCTGACTTCAGTATCTACTAAAATTAGGCAGGGGGAGATGTTCGAGGAAGATGCCTCAGGACTGCCCCTTGTTACTCTTCCAGCAGAGCCCCAAGCTAAGATTCAAGAAGAAACAGCAGTCCCAGTTGACATTCCCTCATCATTTGCAGTACCAGCACCAGTTCATAGGCCTTCCGATATCATAATGGAAGCAGAATTTGCATTCAAAGTGTGCCTTGAAGAAGCCTCCACTCCCTTAGTTGCTCTATTCCTAGAAGGAGTCATTACCTCCTATCTAAATGACTTGTTGGAGTTAGGAAATTCTGAAGAAAATCCTAAAGGTAATTCATTTACTCAATTCCTTGACATGTTAACTGACATGCTAGTCTGTGAATACCTAGAAGGGATGTTTCAATTCCATTTAGCAAATCTGTGTTCCTGATACTACAGATCTAGTGGAAGAAGTTCAAGCTGCTCAAGAACCTGCTCAACAACCAGCTCCAGAACCAGCTCCAGAACCAGTGCAAGAACCTGCCATTCAAGATCCTGCATCTTCTCCTCAAGCTCAGACAGCTGTGCATGATGAACGGGTCCTCAAGACGGTTGCAGTTGAGAAAGAAAAAGTTTCAGATGTTCAAGAAGAAAAATCTACAGTCTGGGATGACACCCCAGGACTAAATCTGGATACTCTTCTGGAACAGGATGCCTTAGAAGAAGAGAAAGAGAAAGCTGCATTAAAAGACAAAGAAAAAGCTGAGCAAGAGGCTTTTGATCCTTATGATCAACCTCCATCATCTCATTCTGAGGATGAGGATGACTCTGATGATTCAGAAGAGTCTAAGAAGAAGAAAGCAGCTAAAAGAAAAAGGAAAGTTGCTGCTCCTCCTCCTCCTCCTAATCCTGATCATGACATTCCTTATTATATACTGAAAGGGATAGATCTCAAATCCAAAGAATACCAACATTGGATGGGATTATCCAAAAATCAGCAAAAGCAGCGAAAGAAAAGTAAAAGATATGATAGTTCAGCTCCAAAGTGGACCCCGAGAGGTCCTCCACCTCCTAGTGTAGGAGCTTCTAGAAATATTTCTGCCAATCCATCAGCCCCTTCTGCTAGATTCACTCCATCTCAAGCTCATCAAAGAAGAAGCAATCCAGGATATCAAAGCAGATCTCAATCTGGATATCAAAGGCAAGAAGCTGATACAAGAGAGCAAGTAAAGGAGGTAGTATATCAGAAGCCAACTTTTTCTCCTCCTCCTTCTCCCAAGAGAAAAGCATCACCTTCCAAAGAAACCAAAAGCATATCTTCCACAAGGCCAGCTCAAACAAAGAAAACTGATTCAAAAGGTAAAAGGATTATCTACTCTGAAAAATCAAGTAAGAAATATGCAGAGTTTGCTCCTCCTTCTTCCCTAATTATTCAAGAAAATAGAGAGCCAGCTACAAGTATGCTAGAACTATCTACAAAATTCAGAACTGTAAAACCTTTAGATTCAACTGGTGAAAATGAATATGAAAGTCAAGAGCTTAATCCTGATTTCAGGATGGCTAGATTTCTTGAACTAGTTGGATCAGCTCAAATCAGAAAGGGCAAAGCTGAAGGAAAAGATATTATAGGCTTAACTACTATGTATAAATTCAGAAAGGAGCTAGACAAATTCCAGGTTATACCTAAGGTTTTTGATCCTTCTAAATATATGGAAAAGCACCCAGAAGCAATAGTGCCAAGAACAGGAGAATCTAAAATTATTGGAGAACAAGATTTAAAGATATCAAAGAAGGAAGCTCTAGATCCTTTTAGAAAAATTTCTTTTCTTCCTGGTTCCTCTATATCAAAATCAGATTCTGATGCTTCTTAAGTTTCATTGATTGACAGTTGTTTATTTGTCTGTTTGATTAATGCTATTTGCTGCTTAGATGTTTCCTTTCCTAAGTTATATTTATTTCCTGTAGTTTTGTTTTGAGAGACTTAACCCAAATAGGGGGAGATTGTTGGTACCCTAGTTTGGATTTGAGTTTAGTCTTCTCAATTAGTTTCTTGACCCAAGATTTATCTATGGTCAAAGGTTAGTTGTTTAGTTAGATTGCTCTAGTTGTAGAGTTGTCACTTATCCAGATGAAAATTTGGTTAAGTTGTTTTTGGTTTGACTATGGTCGAACGCCGCTCGACTATCGTCTATCAACTGTTCGACGATCGTCTATCAGTTGGTTGACTATCGTCTGTCAGCAGATCATCTTTCTCTAAGTTAGTTCAATTCTTGTTAGCTCGATGATCTGTGGTATCTGCCTCGTCGATCGTCGAACCCCGCTCGACTTCTCTTGACCAGATAGATTTCTTGATAGTTCGACTATCTGCCCCGATAGTTTAACTATCTGATAGCTCGACTATCTGCTCTGATAGTTCGATTATCTGTTCTGTTGTTGATAGTTCGACTATCTGTTTGATTGTTCGACTATCTACTCCGTGTTGATAGTTCGACCATCTGTTTGATGGTTCGACTATCTTTTTGATAGTTCAACTATCTGCTTGGATAGTTCAACTATCTTATAGCTCGACTATCTGTTTGATAGTTTGACTATCTGTTTTGTTTGATAGTTCGACTATCTGTCTGGATAGTTCAACTATCTGGTAGCTCGACTATCTGTTTGATAGTTCGACTATCTGTTTTGATTGATAGTTCGACTATCTGCTTGGATAGTTCAACTATCTGATAGCTCGACTATCTGCTCTGATAGTTCGACTATCTGCTCTGTGTTGATAGTTCGACCATCTGTTTGAATGTTCGACTATCTTTTTGATAGCTCGACTATCTGCTTTGATAGTTCGACTATCTGTGTCGTTCGACTATCTGTTCTGATAGGTCGACGATCTCTGTGGTTCGGTCGACGATCGCCGAGGGTCGTTCGACGATCTTCTGTCTGCCTTTAGTAATTTTGTACTCCTTCTGTTCTTTGATTTATTTCCTGTTTATTTAGCATATTTTATTAAAGATTATTTCATTGATTTTGTGCATACATCTCAAGGCAATCTTTGCCCCATCCTTTGTGCATAAGTAAAGCTTTCTCTGACAAAGTTTTTTTTGTCTTATTAGTTGAAATATCTTTTTGCTTTATTCTGCCATGCTGTCCTTTATAGCCGTTAGACACAAAAGTTTTCTCTGACCGTAAAGAGTTTTTTCTGATGTGACTTTCTTTATTACTTCTTTTATCAGATTGGATTTGCAGCTTCTTAGAAAGCGTTATCTCTTTATAGCATGTCTGTCTGCAGGATATGTTTTGTTTTGTGCTACTTGCAGCCCAGATCGAAGATCTCAGAAGAAGATAAAATTCAAACAAAGATTAGAGCCGTTACAAAGGCCCATATATAAAGAGCTTCTTTTGAAAGAAGAGAATATACACATACAATACACAACAACACAAATACTCACAGATATTCATATACAGATTAAAAGCAAGAAGAGATATATAGCTCTCAGATATTATTGCATTCAACTGAGAAGATCGACCTTCTTCATCTCTCTCTTCTTCAATCCTGAGTTCATCCTGCTGCCAGTAACATTCACTCAGAGTCTCAAGAAGAAGAAGAAGAAGAAGAAGAAGAAGAAGAAAGAAAAGCTGTTGCAGAAGAACATCCATTACAAATCAAGAGTCTTCTTCAAGCTACTCCTTCAAGAACTTCAAGACAGCTCTCTGTCATAAGTTCAGAAGAGTTCCTGCACCCTGAAGCAAGACTTCTTCCTGGATATCACTAAGCCAGGGGGAGCCTTGATTCTTTAGAGCTTTCTAGCTCTGTGCAATCCACTTGCTTCTCTAATATTGTTTTAACAATAGAGAAGATCCTCTAACCCTCTCTCAACCTCCTGTATAAAGGGTTATTACTCCCTTCAAAAGTGAACCTTGGTGGCAGGGCACCTGATCAAAAAGTTGTGTTGGATTTTGAGCTCCTGATCAAAAGCTCAAAGGGTCTACTTGATCTACCTGAAGCAGATCAGTTGGTGGCAGGGCACCTGAACAAAAACCTGTAGTGGATTCCTACCAGGGTGGTAGAAGAGTGGACGTACCTATTTAGGGAACCACTATAAACTTTTTGTGTCATCTGTGTTGCTTCATTTAATTATTACACTGTGGCTGTGAGTAGAAATAACTAGGATTGCTAGTTGCTGTGATAGGACCAAAGCTCAATTGTAATTACAGTTAGCTTTCTCTAATGCACTTCACTTTGTGTTAGGCTCTAGGGTTTCAAATATCTATAAACTCATTCCGTAAATTAACTCTAAGGGAGTATAATAGGGTGTCATAATTTTTGAATACTCTATTCACCCCCCCCCCCCCCTCTAGAGTTGTATCTATCCTCACTTTCAATTGTTATCAGAGCCAGGTTGGGTCCGGCGTTCCTTCACTTGACCCGTGGCGCTTTGCTACTTATTTAAGAAATTAAGTAGCGCCCTCTCCAACAGTCCGGGATTTTGGTGCAGTTGAGTATGCGCTTGATCCTTCAATTGGTATCAGAGGAGGTCACGGGTTCAAGACCGGAGGGGCATTATTAAATCTTGATTTTTCCCTTCTACCTGTGTGGGTCCGGCGGGTCAGGCAAACCGTGGACATGTGGTAACCCCACCTCTGAGCCATGTGGGCCATGTGGTAACCCCACCTCTGAGCCGACGGGTTATGCTGGATGCCGGGGGGATTGTTGGGTCCGGCGTTCCTTCACTTGACCCGTGGCGCTTTGCTACTTATTTAAGAAATTAAGTAGCGCCCTCTCCAACATTCTGGGCTTTTGGGGTAGTTTAGTATGTGCTTGATCCTTCAGAAACCCTAATAGTGGCATTTTGATAATAATGTTCATATGAACTTATGTTAGGTCAAATCACTGTATCAGATCATGAAATTCTGTCTTTAGTATTATTATATCAATATTGATCACCAGTAATTTTACATTAATTTTTTGTTGTATATTTTAAGTACTTTATTTGTAAATTGGATTAATTATGGATTTAATCATAAATAAAAAATATATGACAATTCAATTATAAAAATTAATATCCTTGGTAGATAGTCATATTTAACCTAAAGGAACTCCAGGAAAATTACTTAGGCATGTTGGACCTTGGGATTAGGTAGTTCATATACAAAGTGACTTAGTTCACTTAATCACATGATTTAATTTAAGACCCTAAATACTTAGAAAATAATGATGAAATCATGAAGGGTCAACATCACACATAAGAAAAACCCATGATAAATATTTAGGGGCATTTAGCCCAAGGGATTGGGAGTCATATCACATGGGTAAATGTTAGGTCGTGGGTTGCGTATAATAAAAGTAGGCTATAACACAAAGACCCACAGGGGATATGAAAAGAGGTTAGAAGGAGAATTATATTGGGAAGTTGAAACCCCTGTTGGTGTCTAGTAGGTCACTACCTAGTAATGAGTGATTGATTGCAAAACCCTAAGGTGTGTAACTAGAACGAGAACAACGGAAGACCGTTGTTCTTCTAACAATACCATAAGTCATTAACTCCACAAGCAGAGTAACATCGAGAGTGGGTATAATAATGGGTAAACAATAATAGAAGTAAGTGTCCTTGAGAAATGGAGATTTGGGCTTCAACCCATCATAGTTCCTAGTTCCCCGAGAGCCCTTCACCGGGCATGCCCTGGGCAGTCCAAGGACTATCCATAAGTTGTTATGCCTAATAAGCATTAGACAAGAGTAGTCTAATAGGTTAAGGGAACAATGTGACAATCTCACCAGTATAGGGTAGGAGGATATAGGATAGGATTTGTCCTGTGATCTCGAGGCTCAGATGTTTGGATACAAGATGGGTTTTTGCCCTGCGAGCTGGAGGCTCGGATGTTTGGATACAGGACGTGTTTTTGTCATGTGAGCTGGAGGCACGAATGTTTGGATAAAGGACGGGTTTTTGTTCTGCGAACTGGTGTAACATCCCATTTCCAACTAGACCCCTAGGAGTGATTTTGTCTTGACTAGGTCAGGACAAACCCTTAGAGAACCAAGAAGGACCAAGTGAACCTAGGATTTAAGTTGAGTGTCACTTGATCTGCAAATAGTAAAACCCATAAACCCTAGAATTGGAGGGCCAAGTAAGTCCAACCTAAGTGGACCCTAGGGTAGGTCATAGGGTCAACCATAGGACCCATGTTGACCCCAGTCAACACTTTGACCTAATTATCCAGAAATGACCCTAAGCCCTATTCCTTGGGTTGGGTCCACCCAAACTAACCCAATGCCACCCAATGGGTCAAAGACAACTCATACCCCATTGGGAGGAGAAAATGGGTTTCATGCATGGATAATTTGAGAATTAACCTGGGAGAGAGAATTTGAATAGAATAGGAGAGAGAAAGGATATTTTGGAGTGATATTGAGTTTGGGACCACTTGTGTTCATGCCACCAGCCCACACATGGGCTGGCCGACCACTTTAACTCATTTAAGGGGAGTGTGAGCAGTGGGGCCCACCACTGCATGCATGGGTGATAAGACCTAGGCAAAAACCAACCCTACCTAGCCCATATGGCTTCATACCCTCCTCCGCACTCATTCCCTCGGCCCATGACCACCTTGGCCGGCCCCTCTAGCCCAATTAAGAGAAGCTTGAATCGGTGGAGCCCACCCATGCAGCTTGGTGATGAAACCAAGGAAAACCCGACCACTCCCCTCGATGGTATCCCCCCCATTAATATCATCGCCCCTCTTATTATCCCCTCCCACACGACCACTCTCAGCCTCCCATTAATTCTCATCCCGAGAGAGAGAGAGAGAGAGGCCTGGACCTGTAGCTATAGCCGAAGAACCCAAGCGCCGTCACCGTCAAAATGGTTTCCCGCCGCTCCACCCGCATTCAAGCCCGAGTTCAGGTCCTCCCTCACCTCTCTCTTCATGTTTTAGATCTTAGAAATTTTTAGGGTAGGGTTCGGGCTCGAATGAGCCCGAACCCAGCTTTCGTTTTCTCCATTAATGGAGTTTCTGGAGCTCTTGGGTTAGGTGGCGCAGCCGTTTCCCGTCGCCCTAACCGCCGGAAAGGCTTGCCCCCACCACCGTGTGTGTGGAGGTGAAGATTTCCAGTGGAGGCACCGCCGGAACCCCCCCCCCCCCCCCCCCTGTGACGGCTCTTGTTATCGGGCTGGATTCCTGCTCATTCGGAGAAGAAATACCATAGCCTTCTGATCGGCTTTGAGATCCGTGTCATGCATAAATTATTAACCTTGGATTATTTAATTACATGAATAGTGATAATTTCTGTCTTATATAACCGATTTTTGCATGTCAATAATTAGGGCACTTACAACCCTTTTCATAAAATATTCTCAACATAAAAATTGTAGGTCTTGAAGTTACCTTTAATTTTATATATTACACAAAAAATTTGGTTAAGTCTACTGCCCTATAGGGCCATTTTCCTAGGGCTGGTCCTAGGCTAGGTCAGAAAATAAAATGTGTGCCTTGACCAAACCCTAAGTCCAAATGGACTGAAAGTTTGGGCATGTGACTTAATTAGGCATATCTAGATCCTCCCCAAAAATGGGAATATTTGGGGAAAATAATTCTATATTTTTAGTCAGAATATGATAAATCAAATTATGTTGATTTTTGGAGCATACAAACCCCAATTAGCCGCAAATTTTGGTGGCCTTCCCTTAGTGTTATATTAGACCTATGGTAACAAAATTAGTCAATTTATCCCACTGCATGTTGAGATATCTCACTTGCAAGATCTGAAAAGGTGAATTGTCTTGGGATACAAATAACAAAAATGTAGAAATTGGAAGAGATGCCCAAGCCCATCCAGAGGCCCAAATGACCTGGGATTTTGGGCAATAACTTTTTTAGGGCATAGTTAGGCCCTGCCCAAAAATGGGATTAATTGGAATTAAAATTAGGGGGAAATTACTAAAATACCCCTAGGCTTGTTTAGGTAATTCTTTGAGTAGTTCAACTCCAAAAGGATCCAAATTTTGGTGGCATGTCCATGGGGAAATTATAAAGGCATGGTTAAATTTTCAGCCCATATGGACCATAGAAAGTTAGGTAAATCCCCTTGCATGTGTTGGCTTGTAAAGGGCTTGGTGTGCTTATAGCCAAAAATAAAGTATTAAAT
This sequence comes from Platanthera zijinensis, assembly GCA_039513925.1. Lineage (NCBI taxonomy): Eukaryota > Viridiplantae > Streptophyta > Magnoliopsida > Asparagales > Orchidaceae > Platanthera > Platanthera zijinensis. The sequence goes on from CM077090.1 coordinate 61,489,431, forward strand.
GCACAGCCCTTTTGGACCACTGGCTTAGTATTACCCTAAATACCCCAACCCCCTGGGGAAGATGGATGAATTAGGGTTGATTTACCCTTGGACCCAAGTTCAAACCCTAAGGAAGGACCTTTGGGGGTTGTGAAGGACAGAGGGGCAAATGCCCTTGTATGGCCTTGTAATTTAGTAGAGAGGTAGATTATGTACATTTAAGCCTCTGGTTGAAATGTTAGGGAATTTAGAAGTAGTTAAGTACCTCAAAAGTCAAACCCTAGCTTTAGGGTAGAAGCACTATTAGGTCAAAACAGTAACTTAACATCATCTAAAAATTGTGAAGATGGGGTAGAATGTGTAACACCCCGAAACTCAAAAGAGGGACGGGTGACGTTTTAAGCCCAGTCTGAATTTTGGAGCAGGTGTCACGGGCGTGACACGGGCATTTCACGGGCGTGACACGGGCGTGTAACAGGCGTAACACGGGCATGTTCGGCCACGGGTCATGTGGTCGACATTTTGACGATCGACGATCGTCGAGTTGAGGCATACGGCATGGGACACGGGCATGTCCCAGGGCGTATCATGCTAGAAAGTTCTCTGAGTCATGCACACGAGCCATAACACGGTCATAGACACGGTCGTGTCACATGTGACACGGGCGTGTCGGGTGCCGTGTCGCAGGCCGTGTCCTCCTCGGGAAGCAAGTGTTGGCAGTTGCACACGGGGCGTGAAACGAGTCGTGACACGGCCGTGTCGCATGCGAAACGGGCGTGTCGGAGGCCGTGTCGAATGCCATGTACTGGTTATCGCATCGGTCAAGACGGCAAATGGACGATACGGACCTGGACACGGGCGTGTCGCAGGACGTGTTCGACCCAGATTTTGTAAATTTGGGCTGAATCGCAGCCGTTCGATTTGCTTGGCTTGGGATCCGACAGCTGGGGGTGGATGCTGGCAGTTTAAACGAGGAAATAGGGTTTGCAATCCCTCATTTCCTCCCCTTGGTTCTCTTTCTAAAGTCTAGAGAGAGGGGAGAACAAGGAGGAGGAGGAAGGCCAAGATCCGGCCGCCGGTGGAGCTTCGGAGCTCCGAATCGCGATCCGAGTTCAGATCGGCGAAGGCGACGCCGTTGCGGTGCTTTCCAACCGCTTAGTTTTTCATGGCGCCGCGGAAGAATGCAAGGGTAACGATTTCTCATCCTAGGGCATGTGAAGCCCTCTTTTCCTTTGCATAGGAAGCCCGCTCTCACGAGTGAGCGAAGAGTTGGAGCGTTCCTTGGGGTAGATATGTGAAGTCCCCCTTTGATAGTTTTACTTTCAAGATTACCTATACACCTAGAGGGGGGGGGTGAATAGGTTCTTATTTTCTTTTCAAACTTAAGGCAGAATGATTAAATAATTAAAGACTATTGTCTATGAGTTCTGCAGCTACTTTAGCAATCACAATCACACAATCTAGAACTACACATCACAGATTGCAACAAGCATTTATAGTGGTTCCCCAAGATCTGGGTACATCCATTTTCCCCCTTCGCCTATCTAGCAGTGTGCTAGCTTCAGCCAAACTCTCTTCCTTAACTCAGATCCTCAGATCCTACAGCTCAGAATCCAAAATGGATTCCTACAACTCAGAGTGATACCACACTCCTACAGCTCAGGCAATTCAGCCCTACATCAGTCTTTATTCAAGACCTACAACTCAGAGATTATCTCTCCTACACTCAGCCTTTATAACATAGGCTTACAACTCAGATCTATATTAATAGATCCTATAGAATTTAGAAAAGAGTTTTATAGAATCTTGCCCTTGTTGAGAGAGAAACGACAAGACAGCACCTGATCAGCTGATGGATGAAATCAACTGAATCTTAGCTTTCTTCAAAGCTTCTTGAATCTGAACTAGCTGAGTTGATTTCCAAACAACTTCTTGAGAAACATGTAACAGCTTCCTTCTTGATCTTCAAACAGATGGATCCCTCTCTATCCAATCCCTTTGAAAATTCTTCAGAATTCTAGGATGAATTCTCCTTAGACTGATCCTGAGAGGTTGAACTCTTCAGAATGTCTTCTTCGATCTTCTGATGAAGATCTTCTTCAGTGCCTTGCACTTTCTTGATTTGATTCCTTAATCAGTTTTTATGTGTGTTGCTTCTCAATAAAGACAAAAAACTCTTTATTCTACTTCTGAATCTGTCTATTTATAGACCTTCTTTTTGGTGACCGGCTGATCAGGTTTCTAACTGTCTTCTGACAAGTCTGACAGCTTCAGTTAACCTGTTGTAACCCACAGCTGTCAAGTATTCAAACAGATCTTATGCCTTTGTCTTGGACAGCAAAGTGTCGAGACTGTCTGTCAGAAAGTGTCGAGACCATCTGTCTATATGTGTCGACACAAGTAACTTCGGTGTCGACAATGCCTCTGGTGAAGTCGACAAGTTTGCCTTTAAGTCGACTCAGCTTCTGCATACTACAACTTGAGAATGAGTCGACACTGAGTATTTGTGTTGACTCAACCACTTCATCATTCTTCAGCAAATGACTTGGTCTAGACTTGGCAATGTGTCGACACAAGTCTTGTTTGTCGACACAGTTGATGTAGATTCAGAACATAGTATGTGTCGACACTGCCTTCAGGTGTCGACACAGCTTTTGTCAACTCTGCCTATATGTGTCGACTCAGTCTTCAGGTGTCGACACAAATATTGTCGACTCTACCTCTGTGTGTCGACACAGCCTCCTGGTGTCGACACAGTTGATGTCGACTCATTATCTCTGTGTCGACACAGCCTTCTTCAAGTGTCGACACAATCTTCCTGAAGTGTCGACACATCTTCTTCTGGTGTCGACACATGGACTTAGAAATTTTTCCATACTTTTAACCTGCACACATTCAACTTAAACAACATCAAATACACCTTAATGTATATCATTATGCTAAGTTAGGCTTCTTCAAATCAGGTACATATTTTCCAATGTACCCAACAATCTCCCCCTATTTGGAGAAGTCATAACCCATATTAGCTAATGATATGCACCACTTATGATAATAATAAAAAAAATGATGATGATGATGTATATAAGCTTAATATTGCAGAAAATATTAACAATCAAAACACTTGCACAGATTCATAACAGAGATAAAAGGATATACACAAAAATTAATTAAAGAGCAAGCTTTTGTGTATTATGTCAAAATGATTGTTTACAAAATGTTTAACACTGAATGTTTCACATTACACATTTTTAAACTAAGACTAAGACATCTTAGACTAAGACAGATCAGGCTCCTTTATAACAATCCCTCTTCCAGGTTATACTTGTGCCTGCACAGAAGGTTCAGTTTCTTCCATGGGCTTTTTGCCTTTAAGATCAGCCTTCACCTGAGCCTCAGTCTTCTATCTTTGTCTCTCAAAATAGTGATACGACTTGGGAAAGTATTTGCTAGGCTCCACAGTATCAGGAGGTAGCTTTCCCATCTTAGCTTTCCTTCTATACTGAACAATAGCCTCCTGTTTGGCTTCATGCTTCTGCCATTCTTGTTCATTGTATCACTTGCCCCTTTCATGGACTTGATCTTTTACAGCTTTCCAGGCAGTTAGTATGATGTTTCTAGAGGTAGGGCTCCACTGTTCAAAATCAGGTTTTAGTTCAGCTTGCTCCCTAAATCTCTTCTTTGACAGTTGAGCCTCTTGCTGAGCCTTGATTGCAGCTTCAGGCATGTCTACTTTTCCAAGTATAATATTTGAAACCTCCTCTGGAGGACTATACATAGTTTGCACCATCTGATGAATCAAGTCAAAATCTGCAGAGGGGTATATGACTTGAGCAACCTCTGGTTGGTTGCCTTCAAGTAGACCTTGTGGCTGTACTCCTAACTCTACCATATTATCATCATCACAAAGGGGTGGATATCCCAATGTGGCTCTGACACTATTAGTGACCCACTTGGCATGTTCTGAGCCAGCAGAAATAAGTACCCTCTCCCCCTTTAGGACTTCTCTTGCTATATGATCTCTGAGATCGTCCTTCTGAAATCTGATCTGACCATCTAGATAATTAATGCCATCTTTGAAGAAGGGTTTCAACTTGTTAAGTTTTGCAGTAATTTCCTTCTGGGAAGTGGTTATAGCTGACTGAACTGAGTCTAAAGCAGTTTGGAACTTACTGTCATATGCTAGCATTTCAGCTGCCCTAGCTTCAGTCAATTTAGACATGTTTGTTTGAAATTGAGCAAGAATATCTGTGTTGGCAGTTGTCAGATTGTCATTTAGCCGTTTCTGATTTTCAAGAATGTATCCTTGATTAATAGATTGAGCATCTATTTCTTTCTTCATTTCCCCTTGTTGTTGGGCCAGATATACAACAGCATGTGCCCTTTTTGTAAAACAATCAGTCATTTCTCTTTTATGTTGATTGACTTCAAATCTTATAGACTTTATATCTTGAGCCAGATCAAACTGAAGATTTTTATGACTTTCATCAACATATTTCTTCAAGGCTAATCTCTGATTATCTAGCTTCACCTGCAAATCTACCATGAACTTGTTGTAATTAAAATCAGATGGAGATTGGTGAGTTGAAGTCTGTAGAGCCTGCTTGTAGCTATGGCTTCTTCTTTTGAAGACCATGAGCTTCCTTTTCTTTGCCACTCTGGCTTCTGCAGACTCAGATTCTGAAGAGCTTTCAATCTGAACTCTTTCAGGAGGTGAAGGAGGAATATCTGTCTCAGTGACATGTTGATCTTTGTCAACAATCACTTGCTCCCCCTCAATTTCGAGCTCCTTCTCAATTTCTTGCTCCTCCTCAATTCTATCAGTAGCAATTTCAACATCAGGAAACAACTCATCTAGAGTGAATTCCTTGTGTGCCTGAGCAGAAGATGAGTCATCTAGGCCAGCAATGTGCAAATCTTTTGATAAATCTATTTGTTCTTCCTCTTGCACTTGTTCAGAAATCTGCTCCCCCTGCACCTATTCGGTGTTAGGAATGTCCTGGGCAGGAGAAATAACATGCTCCCCCTGCACCTGTGTAGGTAAAGATTCATCCTGGACTTGAGTAGACTCAGGCTGGTCTTCAGCCTGCTCTCTCACTTGATCTCCTAGAAGTTGTTCAGTACTTTGATCATGACCTGGGGATTTCTCTGGTGTGTCCTGCCTGTCCACATCAGGCAACTCTTTGGATAGAACTCTATCCCATCTTGAGAATAATCTCATGTCCATTTTTCTCATGTGATTGATCTTAGTCCCAGGAATTTGTTGCATGACCTCTGGGATGAGTCCAGCCAGATATAGACTCAAAATCCTAGCCAGATTTGGCTTCTTAAGTCCTTCCTTGATTTTATCAAACACAACTGCTGACCAGTCTGTGTTAACCCTGAAGATTATCCTTGTTATGAGGTTAAACATTAAGGCCGAAATCCTATCATGGCCGCCAGGTTTACACAAAATCACCTTCCCAACCACTTCAGATAGAAATTTGCCTTGTGGATTCATTCCTTTTCTATTGATGGCTGCTCTAATTTTGACGGTTGGATCCAATCCACACCATTGTAGAGCCTCCCTTGTCTTAGAGGCTGGGACCTCTTCTACATTCTCAATGCTTGGTAATTGAAGAATCTTTCTTAAACTCCGTAGAGTAAGTTTCACCTTGGTTCCATGAACTGTGGATTTGATCTTGAGTCCAGAAGAATCCACTAATGCTGAAGTGTAAAATTCAAGTACCTCCTTCTTCCAGATTTTGGTGGGTTCAGAAACCAGATATTCCAATCCATTATCAGTAAGATAGGATATCACCTGTTTTATTTCAGGCGTGGCATTGTCGAATGCAGCCCTAACCAGCTCATATCCCTCATTGACGTTATCCTCAACCTTTGGCGCCATTGGAAAGATGAGAAAACTGGAGAGAAGTGAAGAGAGAGAATGTCGACACAGGGTTTTAGTCTCGAAAACCTTGTGAGTGTGTCGATAGAATACGTTCTTGACCTATTTATACCCTCTAATGAAAGAAGGTCAAAAGTCGGGCAAAAACAGACTAAATGTGTCGATACAGATGAAATGTGTCGACACAAACTTTTACTGTCTTGACATCAATGTTAACTACTGTGCGTCGACACCAATTGAGGATATGTCGACACAAGAGAGACATAGTAGAGCATCAGAAATTCTGTGTCGACTCTTAGTACAAGTGTCGACACAAAATCTGTAAGTGTCGACACCATTATTCTGGTGAAGTCGACACTACATTTCTGGATTAGTCGACTATTTGACCCTTAAGTGTCGACACAAATTCTCTGTGTCGACACTAATTCTCTGACAAGTCGACATAACTATACTGAGTCGACACTTTATCACTGAAAGTGTCGACACCATTTTACTTAGCCAATTTCTGTTTGTTGATATACTAATCAATGGTCAGCATTCCTAATTCAATTTTAAATTTATTGAATTTTGTTTCATCTAGTGGCTTAGTAAATACATCTGCAATTTGATAATCTGTTTTAACAAATTCCAATGAGATATCTTCTCTATCTACATGCTCTCTAAGAAAATGGTATTTTATTTCTATATGCTTAGTTCTACTATAAGAAATAGGATTGTTAGCAATAGAAATAGCACTCTTAGAATCACACAATAAAGGTGTTCTACTTACTTGAATACCATAGTCCTTTAACTGATGCTGAATCCACAATAGCTGTGCACAGCAACTTCCAGCAGCAACATATTCAGACTTAGCTGTGGATATTGCCACACTGGTCTGCTTCTTACTTCTCCATGATATCAGTCTTCCTCCCAAAAATTAGCAAGTACCTGTAGTACTCTTTCTATCCTCTCTACAGCCTGCAAAATCTGCATCTGAATAACCTATTAGTTGAAAATCTCTATTCCTAGGGTACCAAAGGCCTAGATTTGGTGTGCCCTTTAAATATCTCAAAATTCTTTTAATAGCAGTGTAATGAGATTCTTTAGGGCATGCCTGGTACCTAGCACAGACACATGTAGCATACATAATATCTGGTATACTAGCTGTGAGGTATAATAGAGAACCAACTATTCCTCTATACAAAGACTCATCTACAGGCGTACCTGTATCATCTTTACATATAGGAATATTTGTTCTCATAGGAGTTTTCATGGTAGAGGAAGATTCCATACCATATTTCTTTATCAACTCTTTGGTGAACTTAGACTGGGATATGGACAAGCCATCATCAGTCTGTCTTACTTGGAGTCCCAAGAAGAACTTAAGTTCCCCCATACTACTCATTTCAAACTTCCCTTGCATAAGTTTGGCAAACTTCTTGCAAAGGTTGTTCTCTGTAGACCCAAAAATTATGTCATCCACATAGATTTGGACTAAGATTATCTTGCCTTTAGACTCCCTAAGGAATAGAGTCTTGTCTATTTTGCCTCTTGAGAATTTGTTCTCAATAAGGAAAGTAGACAGGGTGTCATACCAAGCCCTTGGGGCTTGATTTAACCCATATAAAGCTTTCCTAAGTCTAAAAACATAATCAGGTTTAAGAGAGTCTACAAAACCTGATGGTTGTTCCACATAGACTTCTTCTTTTAGATCTCCATTCAGAAATGCTGATTTCACATCCATTTGGTATACCTTGAATCCTTGGTATGCAGCATAGGCAAGAAACATCCTGATTGCCTCCAGTCTTGCTACTGGGGCAAATGTCTGATCAAAATCTATTCCCTCTTCCTGCCTATATCCTTTAGCAACCAGTCTTGCTTTGTTCTTTACTATTACTCCACTCTCATCCAACTTATTCCTAAATATCCACTTTGTTCCAATGATGTTGTGGTCTTTTGGTTTAGGAACAATCTCCCAGACTTTGCACCTTCTGAATTGATTAAGCTCCTCTTGCATAACATTAATCCAATATTAGTCTTGGATGGCTTCTTCAAATTTCTTAGGCTCCAATTGAGATAGGAAACTTGAGTGCAAGACTGTGCTCAGATTTCTGCTTCTAGTCAGCACTCCTTGACTTGGATCACCTATTATTTGATTTGCTGGATGGTCTTTAAGATGTCTGATAGCAGGAGGTAGATTTCCTTCTGGTTGATTATTTCCAGTCCCTTCATTATGCTGCACTTCCTGGGAGTCATCAGCTTCTATAGAATCATGTACTCCCCCTGGACTGTAGTCAACATTTTCCATCTGTTCATTTGCTGTTGTACCTTCTGCAATGGAAAGCTTGTCCATCCTTTTGCTTATACCTGTTGGACTGTATGAACTACAAGGCAACTCACAGTTGATTAATCTTGATTCATCAAACACAACATGTACTGATTCTTCTACAACTTGAGTAGTCAAGTTGAAGACTCTATAGGCCTTACTATTTATGTTGTACCCAACAAATATCCCTTCTTGGGATTTGGCAGCAAACTTAGTTAGAAATGACTTGCCATTGTTAAGTATATAGCACTTGTAACCAAAGATCCTAAAGTAGGATAGATTTGGTTTTCTACCTTTCATAATTTCATAGGGAGTCTTTTTGTGGCACTTGGTGATAGAAGCCCTATTGATCACATGACATGCAGTGTTTACTGCCTCAGCCCAGAAATATTCTGGAAGAGAGATGTCACTCAATAGAGTTCTACCTGCTTCAATCAATGTCCTATTCTTTCTTTCAGCAATACCATTTTGCTGAGGTGTTTTAGGTGAGGAGAACTCTTGGAAAATCCCAAAGTCTTCACATAATTTTGTCATACTTTCAGATTGAAATTCAGTGCCATGGTCACTTCTGATTTTGACCACTGTACTATTTAGTTCATTCTGAATTTGTTTCACAAAACTAAGTAAGACACTTGGGGTTTCTGATTTTTGTCTCAGAAAGAACACCCATGTATATCTAGAATAGTCATCTACAACCACAAAAGTGTAGACCTTCCTACCTAGACTATGAACTGGCATAGGACCAAAAAGATACATATGTAAGAGGTATAAGCACCTCACAGAATCCTTGTTTTCAAGACTATGAAAGGAGGATTTTGTCTTCTTGCCCTTTTGACAAGCTGAATATATCCCTTCCTTTATACACTTAACTTGAGGACCATTCCTCACTAACTCTTTGCTGAAGAGTTGGACAATTGTCTTGTAGTTAAGATGAGCCAACCTCTTGTGCCACTTGACACAATGAGATGCATTATCATCAGCTACAAGACAGATGGGAGAAGCCTTGTTCTCACATACAAAATTAAGACAATAAACATTTCTCTTTCTATACCCAGTCAATATGATCTTTTGATCACTTGACCTTTTGATATGACATCCATCCTTAATAAATGAAATGTCATATCCAAGATCACTCAGCTGACTTATGCTAATCAGATTATGTTTCAAACCTTTTACATAAGCCACTTGGGTGATGGTAATTTGGTTTGAAGAAATGTTACCAAACCCTTTGATGATTCCTCTTTCAGATCCACCAAAGATTACTTTAGGTCCAGCTTTGATAGATGTGTACTCCTTCAGCAGCCCCTTTGTTCCAGTCATGTGCCTGGAACATCCACTGTCCAAGTACCATATAGGGGCATGGCAACTTGGACTTTCCTGCAATACATAATTACTTTCCCTTAGAACCCAAGTAAGTCTTGGGTCATTGGTTCAGGTTAGCACCTTTCATATTAAAACTACCAGCAGCTCTTCTAACTGGTAGACTATTGTTCTTCCTTACATTTGTGTTATGCCAGCAGTCTAAGGCAAAATGGCCTCTCTTGCCACAACACCAACATTCAAACTTGTTGTATCTAGGTCTTGATACACCCTTGATAGAAGAATTTCTGTCCAGTGCTGGTGCTGCTGCAGCTTCACCCACAGATTTCTTATAACCATGGGGTTTATGAACATAGGTAGACCTATTGGCATTTACACCCTTGTTTATCTGAACATTAGTCTTAATATGACCATGAATATTCTCAAGATCATATTTGTTAAAAGGCACTTGCACCTTTCTAAACTTAACTGGGACTGAAAGGTTTAGAGGCTGGATAGGAGCTTTGCCTTTTCTTTTGAATTGGGCAGCCCTGGGGTTACCTTTGAAGCCTAATCCTACCTTACCCTTTTGAGCCACAAACTCATCTATTAAAGGTAAGACAGATTTTGGCTTAGAGTAACTAGCCACTAAATCTTTCTCTATTCTTAGTCTGGCCTCCAGACTCTTAATTTGATCATTGTTATATTTGATTGTGCCCATCTGAATATAGGTTATATTTTTCAGTTTGGCAATCTCATTTAACTTTTGATCCATTACTTTTTCAAACTCAGTTGCAACCACCTTAAGATTAGCAATTTCCTGAGCCTGAACTTTGACTAGATTCTTGCTTTTCTTAAGAGCATGTAACAAGACCCTATATTCATCCATCAACTGATGAATATTACCTTCAGATTCAGATCCATTTACATCACTTGATGTAGATGAATCTGACTCTGAACCAGTACTAAAATCAGAAGAACTAGAAACCTTTTGTACCTTACTAGGACCAGGCTGATCCTAGCATTGGTTATCTTCTAACTCAGCCATCAAACCCATGCATTCCTTTTCTTCTTGATCATGAATGGAATCCATCAGTTGCAGAAATTCCTCTTCTTCATTGGCTGCATACAATCCTATGTATGCTTCTGCTTCAGATTCTGACTCTGATGAGGACTAATCTGAAAGACTCTTATCCTTCTTTACAACAAAAGATCTCTCCTTCTTGCCCTTGTATTGAGTCCTTTTTCTGTCTACTGACTCCTTTCTCTTTTCTGGACATTCAGCTACCATATGTCCAGTCTTATTGCAGCAATAACAAACAATCTTAGAAGTTATGGCTTTGCTGGGCTTAGTTCTGTTTCTCTCACTTCTTGAAGATTTTCTCTTCTGATAGTACTCATCTACTGGCTGTGATGTGGAGGGCCTGGACTTCCACTGCTTCTTTTTCAAGAACTTTTGAAACTGTCTTGTAAAGGCAGCAAAGTCAGTATCTGATTCACTGCTCCCTGATTTCTAACTATCTGAATTTTCTGTTATCTCTTCTGTAGCTTCCTTGAGAGGAGATGAAGACATCCTCCCTTTCTTTCTAGTGGATTCAACTTTGAAAGCCACAGATCTATGCTCACCTTTTGTACTTCTTTCTTCCTCCTTCCTAGCCATCAATTGCATTTCATATGAAAGCAATTTTCCAAACAAGGTTGGAGGAGAAATATCAGCTAACTTGGTCACTTCTCTAATGGCACATATTTTGGTATCCCAATCCTTTGTTAAAGATCTGAGAAACTTGTCATTCAGCTCATATGTACTAAAGACTCTTCCATAGGACATCAGTTCATTCACAATCCTATAAAATTTCTTATAACACTCAGTTATGCTATCAGACTTTCCTTGTCTGAAGCTCTCATATTCTTGGTTGAGCATTGATTTTCTGTCTTGTCTTACTTCTTCAGATCCTTCCATATAGACAATCAAGGTGTCCCACATCTCTTTGGAAGTCTTGCAATGTATCAGATTTTGGAAGGTGGAATCATCTATTGCACTTACTATGATGTTTTGAGCTCTCTTGTCCATAGTGGCTAAGATGATTTCCTCCTTTGTCATTTCTGAAAAATCCGTAGGAGTTTCCTCATTTGCATCTAACACAGAAGTCTTCATTGGAATGTATGGACCTTCTTTCACTGTGATATAAATTCTTGGGTCTGAGGCCTCAATAAACAGCCTAACCCTTTCCTTCCAAATTCCAAAGATTTCTTTTCTGTAGATGGGAAGCTTCATAGATCCCAACTCCTTGTGATTCTCACCTGAACCCATTTTCTTGATTCTTGATTCTACCTTTAGATCTAACTCAGACTGTTAAGTCTTACTTTGAGCAACCTCCCTCTGATACCACTTGATAGTTTTACTTTCAAGATTACCTAGACACCTAGAGGGGGGGGGTGAATAGGTTCTTATTTTCTTTTCAAACTTAAGGCAGAATGATTAAATAATTAAAGACTATTGTCTATGAGTTCTGCAGCTACTTTAGCAATCACAATCACACAATCTAGAACTACACATCACAGATTGCAATAAGTATTTATAGTGGTTCCCCAAGATCTGGGTACATCCACTTTCCCCCTTCGCCTATCTAGTAGTGTGCTAGATTCAGCCAAACTCTCTTCTTTAACTCAGATCCTCAGATCCTACAGCTCAGAATCCAAAATGGATTCCTACAACTCAGAGTGATACCACACTCCTACAGCTCAAGCAATTCAGCCCTACCTTAGTCTTTATTCAAGACCTACAACTCAGAGATTATCTCTCCTACACTCAGCCTTTATAACATAGGCTTATAACTCAGATCTATATTAATAGATCCTACAGAATTTAGAAAAGAGTTTTATAGAATCTTGCCCTTGTTGAGAGAGAAAGGACAAGACAGCACCTGATCAGCTGATGGATGAAATCAACTGAATCTTAGCTTTCTTCAAAGCTTCTTGAATCTGAACTAGCTGAGTTGATTTCCAAACAGTTTGTTGAGAAACCTGTAACAGCTTCCTTCTTGATCTTCAAACGGATGGATCCCTCTCTATCCAATCCCTTTGAAAATTCTTCAGAATTCTAGGACGAATTCTCCTTAGACTGATCCTGAGAGGTTGAACCCTTCAGAATGTCTTCTTAAATCTTCTGATGAAGATCTTCTTCAGTGCCTTGCACTTTCTTGATTTGATTCCTTAATCAGCTTTTATGTGTGTTGCTTCTCAATAAAGACAAAAAACTCTTTATTCTACTTCTGAATCTGTCTATTTATAGCCCTTCTTTTTGGTGACCGGCTGATCAGGTTTCTAACTATCTTCTGACAAGTCTGACAGCTTCAGTTAACCTGTTGTAACCCACAACTGTCAAGTCTTCAAACAGATCTTGTGCCTTTGTATTGGACAGCAAAGTGTCGAGACTGTCTGTCAGAAAGTGTCGAGACCATCTGTCTATATGTGTCGACACAAGTAACTTCGGTGTCGACACTGCCTCTGGTGAAGTCGACAAGTTTGCTTTTAAGTCGACTCAGCTTCTGCATACTACAACTTGAGAATGAGTCGACACTGAGTATTTGTGTTGACTCAACTACTTCATCATTCTTCAGCAAATGACTTGATCTAGACTTGGCAATGTGTCGACACAAGTCCTGTGTGTCGACATAGTTGATGTAGATTCAGAACATAGTATGTGTCGACACTGCCTTCAGGTGTCGACACAGCTTTTGTCAACTCTGCCTATATGTGTCGACTCAGTCTTCAGGTGTCGACACAAATATTGTCGACTCTGCCTCTGTGTGTCGACACAGCCTCCTGGTGTCGACACAGTTGATGTCGACTCATTATCTCTGTGTCGATACAGCCTTCTTCAAGTGTCGACACAATCTTCCTGAAGTGTCAACACATCTTCTTCTGGTGTCGACACATGGACTTAGAAATTTTTCCATACTTTTAACCTGCACACATTCAACTTAAACAACATCAAATACACCTTGATGTATATCATTATGCTAAGTTAGGCTTCTTCAAATCAGGTACACATTTTCCAATGTACCCAACACCCTTGTATAGAGTCTGTATATGAAAACGGACATAGGCATTGTATGTGAAGCCTATCCGGACAAGTAGAGCCGGATCGGTGATGTTGCATTGCATATGAACCGAGGAAGACTCGGGTGTTTGGGCATTTTTTCAGGTTTTCTACGTGGTAGATTGCAGCAGGGAGCCTTGGGGAGTAACTCCAAGGTGCACCCGGAAAACTGGGCAAAAGTGGATTTTGCCAACATGATGGCCGGGGAGCCAACGTGAATATAACCGGGTTATGTGATTGTTGTGGCAGAAACGGGACTCGGTGAGTCTTGACCTGCGCATATGGCTTAAATTGTCATTGCGGATAGAGCACGGGTCAGGCGGAACCGTACCTGATCTATGTCGTTCGGTGGGACCATTGGCATGGATGAGAGTCTTTGGCGATCTATGGCTTAAATTGTCGTGACCAAGGCCATGAAGACAAAATGCTCATATGATTGGCTGTCCAAGGGGCGGTGGTGGAACGGGAACGCCTATGGCTTGAATTGACATGACGTTGGCCGGTTTGCCGTGAATGTGCCCTTTGTGCACAAGGTGTGTGGCCGTGCGAGCCTAGGCCTGTGATGGAGTGTGTTTACACTATTTTGATGGCCTATACTAATAAAGTGCAGGGAAAGAGCATCGCCGCCCCTATTTTGGGGGCGGGATCGTTATAATTGGTCAGCATAGTTGACCGTTGCTTTTGTTTACCACCGGGCGGTGGATTGTTACTTACAGGCGCTGCGGAGCCGAGCGGGAAATAACGGGCTAAAGCCCAAGTTGCTGAGCCGGCCCTCGAAGGCCTAATTTTGAGTGTTTCATTGTAATCATGTGTGGCCGGCCTGCGAGCCGAAGAATGAAAACACTTTTATGTTAAGCAAACTGTGTAAGGCCTTAAGGCCATTTCTATTTATGTGTATTGAAACATTCCTCCGGGTGTTATTGTAGTGGACATTCATGCTTTTGGCTGGGTTCTTTCATCTTACAACTTAATTTTAATGCTTCCGCTAGGTGTTTGTGTAGGACGTGCAATTGGTTGAATGGTTTCAACGCGTAACCAACCTGTCTGTCCGTAGTATATGGCGTCGGGCCCCGGCCGTACCTACTGCTATATGCTATGCGACGGATAGGGGTGTTACAAATTGGTATCAGACTACTGGTTTCGGTCACACTTAAATGAATTCGTGGGCGAATTCACTTTAAGTGGTGGTGAGAGCATGTGTGTGCGTCATCGTTATAACAAGAAAAGAACCCACGAATGTCCACTTAGGAATGAAAATACACATGTTTGAGGAACCTGCGTGTTCCTATAATTGTTGTTTGCAATAGTATTTGGTCGCTTATTGGTGTTTTGCACGATTATAGGTGACCAGAAGTGGTGCTGGGCCGTCAGAACGGCTAGGTTCTGAGGCAAGCAGTGCGCCAAGTGAAGCGTCTGCAACACCTCCGTCTGCCAAGACCATTAGATTGGTGGCAGAAGCTGTCTTTGCTATGATTAATGCACAACCTGCAAGACAGGTGCAGCAGCCTGCTCCTACGGGGGAGCAAGTTCCGCTCCAAGCGGCGGAGCCTAGAAGGGTTGAGTAGGTGGCGGTGGAGCCGGAGTTGCCTCGGAGAGCAACTGAGAGACAGCTTAAGCATGTGATGGGCTTCCATCCACCGGTGTTCTCGGGAATGGGAACCCCGACCCAGGCTAAAGATTGGCTCTCAAGAGTCAATAGGGTAATGACAGCAACTGAAACAGAAGAGTGGCAGAAGAGCACAATAGCAACGTTCCTATTGGATGGGGACGCAAGGTTATGGTGGGAAGGTCTAGAGCTACACCAGTTGAGGGGAAGGCCGTTGGCCGAAGTATCTATGGAGGAATTTTCGAGACTGTTCATGGCTCGATACCTCCCCTCAGCGCAGAGGATCGCACTAGAGAACGAGTTCCAAAAGTTGGTGCAAGGAGATAACACTGTAGACGAGTACCTCCACGAGTTTACTCGGTTGGGGAGATATGTTAGCGCTACCTTTGCCGATGAGGAGCGAAAGACGAACCGCTTCTATGAAGGGTTAAGAGATGAGCTGAGGTTGTTACTGTCAGGGCCCATGGCGCAGGGTTTCCTAACCTTAGTCAACTCGGCCCGGTCCTTGGAGAAGGACATGAAAAATGTGCAAGCTAAGAAGGAATCTGGTGGGAAGAAATCAGAGTTCAAGGCGCCGACTACGTCAAAGTCGGGCTATCGAAGATTCTACAAGAAGGCTAGGACGTCAGGTCCAGCTTCTTCTACAGGTGCCTCGAGGGAAACTACCAATCGAACCCCGAGCGCTTGTTTCACGTGTGGAAAGACGGGGCACTTTGCCCACGATTGCTGGAGCGGATGCCCAAAGTCCGAGAGAAAACAAGAAGCTACTTACGAAGAGAAGGGCAAGGCGGTGGAGTCAACCGCGTCCCATTATGCTCCGACTCAACCTAGAGTGTACAACTTGGGCCAGCAGGAGGCCATTAAACAAGCTGACGTGGTTACAGGTACGGGTTAATTTATAGCAAGTTAACTTTATATACTATTGTCTATTGCTTGTTAGCCTAATATTGTTTGCGTAGGCTTTGTTTTGATTAGCGATAGTCCGGCACGGGCACTGTTCGATACGGGAGCTTCACACTCCTTCTTGTCCGAAAATTTTATATCGCGCATCGGAGTCCCTTCTTCGATGGCGAAGAACAAGTTGGATGTGCTGCTACCGAATGGGTACTCGATGCATGCAGACAGAGTGTGCGTCGTGAGGGTTCACATAGGGAGCCAAGAGTTCGACTTGCTAACGTCATTGCTGCCGCTAGTAGAGTTTGACGTTATCTTTGGGATGGATTGGCTTTCGGAGCAAGAGGCTTGGATTGATTGCGATCGGAAGGAGGTCAAGCTGGGTGTTGGATGGGAGACAACATTCGAGGGACTTAAGGGGTCGAGCAAGACGCGGATGTCTGCTCTTTAGGTGGTAAAGGCAGTTCGTGTTGGTGCAGAGATGTTCTTCGCAATAGTGGGGGCTGTGGAGCCAAAGTCCACGTTGGATAGCATCCCCGTGGTTTGTGAATACCCCGATGTGTTCCCGAATAATCTTCCTGGGGCCCCACCGCAGCGAGAGATTGATTTCACTATCGAGCTTGTGCCAGGTGCCAAACCTGTGTCACATGCTCCTTATAGGCTGGCGCCAAAGGAAATGGCAGAATTGAAAGTTCAGCTAGAGGAGCTAATGGAGCAAGGTTATGTGCGTCCAAGCTCGTCGCCTTGGAGCGCACCGGTCCTCTTCGTTAAGAAGAAGGACGGGAGTATGCGGCTGTGTATCGACTACAGAGAGTTGAATAAGTTGACGGAGAAGAACAAATACCCGATCCCGAGGATTGATGATCTTTTCGATCAGTTAGTCGGATCGTCAGTATATTCTAAGTTTGACTTGAAGTCGGGGTACTATCAGTTGAGGATCAGGGAGTGTGATATCCCGAAGACGGCGTTTAGCACAAGGTATGGGCATTTCGAGTTCACGGTCATGCCGTTTGGACTGACGAATGCGCCTTCAGTGTTTATGGACTTGATGAACAGGCCGTTCCGAGATTTCCTGGACCGCTTTGTGATCGTCTTTATTGACAATATATTGGTGTACTCGCAGTGCGAAGAAGATCACTTCAATCACTTGCATCTGGTGTTGGAGACTTTGAGGAGGAATGAGCTGTATGCGAAATTCTCCAAGTGCGAGTTCTTGCTACCCTCAGTAGCATTCCTTGGTCACATTATTAGTGGGGAAGGTATAGCGGTGGATCCGGCGAAGATCGTTGCGATACGGGAGTGGCCTGCGTTGTCTTCTGTCGTGGAAGTCCGTAGTTTGCTCGGGCTTGCCGGATATTACAGGCACTTCGTAGAGAACTTCTCGCGGATAGCGCTACCTCTCACGAAGTTGACAAGGAAAGATCAGAGATTCTTGTGGACGCAGGAGTGTGTGCAAGCTTTTGAGGAGCTGAAGATACGGTTGACCACGGCGTTAGTGCTTAGCTCGCCGAGTGGGACCAAGGGCTTCGAGGTTTATAGTGATGCCTCGGGTAGTGGTTTGGGCTGTGTGATGTTGCAGCATGGGAGCGTGATAGCTTATGGATTGCGTCAGCTAAAAGTGCATGAAAGGAACTATCTGGTTCACGACTTGGAGTTGGCAGCCGTGATATTTGCACTTAAGCGGTGGAGGCACTACCTATACGGCATAAGAGTCGATATATATATCGATCACAAGAGCCTGAAGTACCTGTTGGATCAGAAGGATCTTAACATGAGGTAGAGGAGTTGGATGGAGTTCCTGGGGGACTACACCTTCAAGATTCATTATGTACCCGGGAAGGGTAATGCGGTTGTGAAAGAAAAGGGATAGATACTACTCTAGAGGGGGGGTGAATAGAGTAATCAAAAATTGCACTAGCAAACTTGACTGTCTACTCAACTCCCTTGGAGTTAATTACGGAATGAAGGTTATAGATATTTGAGATTAAACCCTAAAGCCTAACATAAGTGTTGTGCACAAAAGGCAGCCAACTGTAATTACAGTTAAGGCTTGGAATCCTAAACAGCAACTAGCAATCCTAGTTAAAATCTAATCACAGCCAATCAGCACAGAGAATTAATTAAACAATTCAGACGACACAAGGAATTTATAGTGGTTCCCCAAACAACTTGGGTACGTCCACTCTTCTACCAACAAGGTAGGAATCCACTCAGGTTTTTGATCAGGTGCCCTGCCACCAACAAGATCTGCTTTAGGTAGATCTAGAAACCCTTTAGACTTTTGATCAGGTGTCTAAAAACCAACACAGGTTTTTGATCAGGTGCCCTGCCACCAAGGGATACTTTTGAAGCGAGTAATAACCCTTTACAGGAGGGGGAAAGAAGGTTAAGATGTCTTCTCTATTTTACAATAGATTAGAGAAGCACAAGAACTTGCACTGAGCTAGAAAGCTCTTGAAGAATCAAGGCTCCCCCTGGCTAAAAGAACGTCCAGGTGAAGTCTTGCTTCAGTGCAGAAACACTTCAGAAAATCTGAAGGAAAAAGCTACAAGAAGATAAATAATATGAGATAAAATTTCTTCTTTAGGCAGTTATCTTCTTCTTCTTCTTCTTCAAAAAACTCTGAGTGAAGATCTTCCTGGAGGCAGGAGAACTAAGGTTGAAGAAGAGTGAAGAGCTAAAACTTCTTCTCAGTTAGATGTGAATGAGCTGAGAGCAGTTGGAAACTGTAAGTTCTAAGCTTGAATGCAGTTGTTAGCTTTTGAACTCCTTTTTCCTGAAAGAACTTGATTTTGGCTATATGAACTAGTTGATTTCTTTCTTCAAGGAATTCTTTATATAGCAGCAGCAACGGCTCTTATTTGAGTTTGAATCTTGTCTTCTACTGAACTCTGCAAGCTGGGCTGCAAAAAGCATAAAGCAAAACAAAATACTGCAGACAGATATCCTATAAGAGGATAAAGCTTTCTAAGAAGCTGCAAATTACTCTGATGAAGTAATACAAGAGAAAGTCACATCAGAAGAGACTCTTTACAGCCAAGGAAGACTTTCTGAGTCTAACGGCTATAAAGGATAGCCTGGCAGATAAAGCAGAAATCATATCTCAGCTAATAAGACAAACAACTTTGTCAGAAAAGATTAGCTCATGCATAAGGAATGGAGCAGATATTGCATGGAAATAATATCACAATTTATTCAGATAATCTTTTATAAAATATGCCAAAATAAATATGAAATTAATCACATCATAGAAGATGACAAAACTACTCAAGACATACAGCAAAACATCGAACAACCCTCGGAGATCGTCGACCGAAGCACGGAGATCGTCGACCTATCAGACAGATAGTCGAACGATCCAGATAGTCGAACTATCAAAGAAGATAGTCGAACTACCACAACAGATAGTCGAACTATCAGGACAGATAGTCGAGCTATCAGATAGTCGAACTATCCAAGCAGATAGTCGAACTATCAAAGACAACAGATAGTCGAGCTATCAGATAGTTGAACTATCCAAGCAGATAGTCGAACTATCAAAGAAAACAGATAGTCGACCTATCAACAGATAGTCGAGCTATCAAACAAAATATATAGTCGACCTATCAAAAGATAGTCGAGCTATCAGATAGTTGAACTATCCAAGCAGATAGTCGAACTATCAAAGAAAACAGATAGTCGACCTATCAACAGATAGTCGAGCTATCAGATAGTTGAACTATCCAAGCAGATAGTCGAACTATCAAAGAAAACAGATAGTCGACCTATCAACAGATAGTCAAGCTATCAGATAGTTGAGCTATCAGGATAGATAGTCGAACTACCAAAGCAAATAGATAGTCGACCTATCAACAGATAGTCGAGCTATCAACGCAGACAGAACGTCGACCAAACGATAGACGATCGTCGATCAGCCGATAGACGATAGTCGAGCGGCGTTCGACCATAGTCGAACGAAAAACAACTTAACCAAATTTACATCTGGAAAAGTGGCCTCTAAAACTAGAGCAACAAACCTAAACAACTAACCTTTGACCATAGATAAATCTTGGGTCAAGAGACAGAAAGAGAAGACTGAACTCAAATCAAAACCTAGGGTACCAACAATCTCCCCCTATTTGAGTTAAGTCTCTCAATAATTAAAACATACAAAACAAATTACTGAAAGTAAATAAAATGCATAAAGAGAAATAACTAAGCAGATAACACCAATCAAACAGATAAGCAATTAACTGTCAATCAATGAAATTTTTAAGATGCTTCAGAGTTAGGTTTAGGATCAGAAGAGCTAGAAACAAAAGTAATCTTTCTAGAGGAATCTAGAGCTTCTTTTCTCGATAACTTCAGGTCTTGTTCTCCAAAGATTTTCAATTCTGTTGTTCTTGGGACAACTGCCTCAGGATGCTTTTCCATATACTTTGAAGGATCAAATACTTGAGGTCTAACCTGGAATTTGTCGAGCTCCTTCATTCTGAATTTTGACATTGTGGTCAATCCTGTAGTGTCTTTTCCTTCTGCTTTTGTTTTCTTAATTTGAGCTGCTCCAACAAGTTCAAGAAAACGAGCCATCCTAAAATTAGGATCAAGCTCTGGGCTTTCATACACAATTTCAGAGGATGTATCAAATGATTCTTTATCCTAAATAACTAGATAAGAAGGAGGAGCAGACTTAGCAAATATCTTGCTAGAATTTTAAGATAAAATAATTTGCTTACCTTTTGAAACATCCTTCACAGAGTGATCTGGCTTAGGAGAGGTAGAGCTTTTAAGTTCTTTGGACTGAGGAGGAGAGAAAGTTGGTCTTTGATACACTACCTCCTTTACTTGTTCCTTAATAGCCTCAAGTCTTTGATAGCCAGTTTGAGTTTTACCTTGGTATCCTTGTGAACTTCTCCTTTGAGCTGACTGAGATGGATTTAATCTTTCAGACTGAGCAGCAGGTTTTGCAGATAAGTTTCCTTAGGCTCCTGCACTGGGAGGTGGAGGAGGAGGACCTCTAGGATTCCATCTTGGTATAGGAGAGTCATACCTCTTTGACTTCTTCCTTTGCTTCTGCTGATTCTTAGAGAAAGCCATCCAGTGCTGGAAATCTTTTGACTTAGGATCAATTCCTTTCAGAATATAGTAAGGCGTATCATTATCTGGATTAGGAGGAGGAGGAGCTACAGCTTTCCTTTTCTTTTTAGCAATTCTTTTTCTTTTTGACTCAGCAGACTCATCAGAATCAATTTCATCCTCAGAATTAGAAGAAATAGGCAGATCATAGGGATCAAATGCTTCTTGCATAGCTCTTTCCTTTTCCTTTAGGGTAGCTTTTTCTAGTTCTTCTTCTATGGCATCCTGTGCCAGGAGAGCATCTCAATCCAAACCCGGGGAATCATCCCATATAGTAGATTTTTCAATTTGAACATCTGCAGCTTTTTCTTGTTGATCAGAAACTGTCATGGTGACCAGTTCTGCTTGCACTTCTGGCTGAGCTGGCTGAGCAGCCTCAGAAACTTGAACACCTGGTTCTGGTTGAACTTCTGGAACTGGTTGGATAACAGGCTCTTGAACATCTAAAATTTCTTCCATTTTATCTGTAATATTATGAATAAAATTTTGCTAAATGACATCTAATCATCCCTTCCAGGTATTCCCAAACTATCATATCAGTTATCAAGTCTAAAAAGTGAGTAAAGGGAATACCTTCAGAATCGACCTTTGCGTGTCCTAACTCCCATAATTCATCTAGAAAGGAAGTGATAACTCCTTCTAGGTATAGGGCGACCAAGGGAGTAGAACATTCTTCCAGGCACGCTTTGACAATAAATTCAGATTTCAATAATGCATCAGAAATTTCTATTTCAGACAAACTTTGAGGAGGAGCTGATATTTCTAAATCTTTCTCTGCCACTGCAGGATGATCTGCTGGAGGGGAGGCCAAAGGCTGCTCAGAGACATCTTCATTAAGCATCTCCCCCTGCCTGATTTCAGTAGATACTGAAACCAGGCCCCTAGAGGAAAAGGGCTCAGCAGACTTTGAGAGTGCTTGAATAGCAGCAGTCAAAGAAGATATAGAGGCAACAAGAGGAGCAATTGCCTCTTCAATCATAATTTTGATTGAGGGGGTAATTAAATCCACAATGCTAGATATAAATTCTGGAGTTATTTCAAAGGATGATGATGATGATGATGATGGGGGAATCTCAGAGGATGGAAGATCAGCAGGAATAGTGTATTCATGATGGACTGGAGAATGAACTGGAGATGGAGATGGAGAGTGAACTGGAGATGGATGAGTGGATACAGGGTGATCAATGTGATCAGAAGAAGGAATTGGAGAATGAAGAGGAGTAGAAATCTCAGAAACCAACAAATCAAAACTGGGATGAGAGATTCCAGCAAGATGAGACGGGAGAGGAGATGCTGGAGGAGATGCAAGGTGAGAAGCAGAAGGTCGTACTTCAATTGAAGTTGATGGAACTTCAACTGAAGTAGACGGCAATACAGATGAAGAAGATGGAAGGGATGGATTTGCTGAGCCAGCTGCTTGTAGGGGAGGAGTGACTGAGGCAGTCTTGGTGCTCTCAGATGTAGCTGGAGCAACCCCTGCGGGAGCGGGCTTTAGAAAAGTTCTTTTCCATTTTGCGAACAGGGATGGATCTATCTTCTTGCTGGCGTTTATGGAGGTAGCAGCTGAAACTAACAGATGGGGATATTTCTCCTTCAGAAAAATCCCAACTACCCTTCCCAGGGTAACTTCTTTCTTGCTGTTCTTTTTCCTTATCAAATCAAACATAACGTCTGCCCAATTAATCTGTTTCTTATTCACAATTGCACACATCAGTGCAAACTGCTGCCTTGTAATATTGTCGTGGGTAGAGTGCTTTCCCAGTAGCACTTTTCCGACTATTTCAGCAAGAAACATAATCTTAAACAGAAAATTTACTTTGAGCAGCTTAGAGGGAATGCCTTCGGCATGTCCCAGCTCTGTCAGCATTCTCCCAAACTCTGGGGTGTCTTGCTCGAACTCTTCTTCCCCATTTATCAATCCAAATATTTCAGTTAAAATAGCGGGAGTCAATGTTACCTCTTCTCCGCCAATGGTTCCAGTCATCGAATCATCAGTTGAAGACGAAGTGAATGCCCACTCTTTGATCTCTTGAGTGTTTATCTTTATTCTGGAGGACATGAGCTTCTCTAACCCTTGATCTTTGCATAGATTAAGAATTTCTACAATTCCCGGTTCGCAACAGCTGAAGGAGTCGAAATCTACACTGAATCCTGCATCAAACTTCACTACTGCTAGGAGCGCTGGAGAAATCGCCATTGAAAGGGCTGGAGAAGACGAGGGAGAGATGGCGAGGACGGAGCGGCAGAAATCGCAAGATACAGAGCAAGCTGGAAGACGAATGCGAAAAGACGCTCTCCGTCGACGATAAAAGCAACTATCTCTTAACCTAGGTCGACCATCGGCTTTATATTAAAACAATGATCGTCGATCTATTTAAAAGATACTGGAGACGATGGTCGAACGGTCGTTCGACGATCGGTCCTGAAGCAGAGTAGTCGATCAATCGTTCGACTATTTTTTTTCTTCACAAACAGCAAGCTGTCGTCAACCATAGATCAACGATAGGCTCGACCTGTTCGACTATCTTCGAACGCCGGTCGACGACCTTCAAGCAGATAAGCTATCTTCAACCATAGGTCGATGATAGGCTTGATCCGATCGACTATCTTCGAACGTCGTTCGACGATCTTCAAATAGTTTTCAACAAGGCAGACGTCACACTTAGTCTCTTCCATTAATCATGCCTAGTTGAACCAAAAAGAACAGATGCTTCTGTTCATCTAAGGGCTTGGTGAATATATCACCTCTCTGAAGGTCTGTGGATATGAACTCAAGGCCGATCTTGTTCTTTTCCACACAATCTCTCAGGAAATGGTGCCGGATCTCAATGTGTTTCGTTCTAGAGTGGTGCACTGGATTTTGTGCAATGGATATAGCACTTATACTATCACACATGATTTTTGTGTTCTTGTGTGAGTACCCATAATCCAAAAGTTGGTTTTGTATCCACAGGATCTGTGAACAACAACTAGCAGCTGCTATATATTCAGCTTCTGCAGTTGAAGTTGAGACAGAGGCCTGCTTCTTACAGAACCAAGAGACCAATCTTTCTCCCAGGAACTGACAAGTTCCTGAGGTACTTTTCCTGTCAACTCGACAACCAGCATAATCAGAATCAGAATATCCAATTAATTCAAATTCTGACTCAGCTGGATACCAAAGTCCTAGATTTGGACATCCCTTCAGGTATCTCAAGATTCTCTTGAGAAGAATCAGATGAGATTCCTTGGGGTTGACCTGGAATCTAGCAAAAAGGCATGTAGCAAACATTATGTTTGGCCTACTTGCAGTTAAATACAATAGGGAACCAACAATGGCCCTATAATTCTTTTGATCAACAGGCTTTCCCTGATCATCAGAATCAATAACTACATTAGTAGCCATAGGTGTATGCATTGCTGAAGCATCAGCCATCCCAAACTTCTTTACCAATTCCTTGGCATATTTGGATTGGGAGATGAAGATGCCATCAACATCTTGCTTTACTTGGAGACCAAGAAAGTAAGACAGCTCACCCATACTACTCATCTCAAACTTAGAATGCATCAAGTTGGAGAACTTTTTGCATAGTTTGGGATCAGTGGAATCAAAAATAATGTCATCCACATACACTTGAACTAACAGGATTGTGTCCTTGTGGTGCTTGACGAAGAGGGTTCTATCAACTACTCCCCTAACAAAGTTGTGCTCTAACAGGAAACTAGCTAGAGTCTCATACCAGGCTCTTGGTGCTTGTTTGAGTCCTTAAAGAGCTTTTTGCAACTTGAATACATGTGAGGGCTGAGTTGAAGAAACAAAACCGGGTGGCTGTTCAACAAATACCTCTTCCTTTAGCTCACCATTAAGAAAGACACTTTTGACATCCATCTGAAAAACTTTAAACTTCATATAGGCTGCATAGACTAGAAAGATCCTTATTGCTTTTAGCCTTGCAACAGGAGCAAAGGTTTGGTCATAATCTATACCTTCCTCCTTTCTGTAGCCCTGAGCTACAAGCCTAGCTTTATTCCTTACAATGATTCCATTTGCATCCAACTTGTTTCTATACACCCACTTGGTGCCTATGATTAGTTGGCCTTTAGGTCTTGGAACCAAAGTCCATACTTTACATCTTTCAAACTGATTGAGTTTCTCTTGCATAGCAATGATCCAGTGGAGATCTAGCCCAGCATCTTTAATGGTGAGGGGCTCAATCTGTGAAAGGAAACAAGCAAGCATCACATCCTGTCTTAACTGATGTCTTGTTTGAACACCAGCTGATATGTCTCCTATCACTTGAGATGTAGGATGATCTCTAAGTGTGACAACATCAGCAGGTGGGATGTGATCTTCAGCAATAGTTGGGATTAATTCCTCAGGAGGAATTTGATCTACTATTAGTGGTACAACAACAATTTCTGCAAGGTCTTCATCACTGTCTGATTCAGTGATATGAAGAGTTGAAAGATGGAGAATCTCTTGAGTGACATCTTTGCTAGATTCTAGTACCTGTAATGAACTTGAGGAAGGGGAAGTTTCCTTCTCCTTGTAAAATATTTGAGATTCATCAAAGGACAGATGAACAGACTCTTCAATTTTAGAAGATGATTTATTAAATACCCTATAAGCTTTGCTTACTTGGGAATATCCAAGAAAAATTCCCATCGAAGCCTTTGCTTCAAACTTTCTAAGATATTCTTTATTGTTATTATGAATATAAACTACACAACCAAATACTCTAAAATAATTTATTTTAGGTTTCTTTCCTCTAAGCAACTCATAAGGAGTTTTACACTTAAGCTTGTGAATCAGACTTCTATTCAAGACATAGTTGGCTGTACTAACAGCTTCTGCCCAATAGGAAAGAGGCATATTAGCATCTGCCAATAATGTGCCAGCAGCTTCAATCAGGGTTCTGTTCTTCCTTTCAACTACCCCATTTTGTTGGGGAGTTCTAGGAGCTGAGAAGCTATGTTTGATACCTTCTCTCTCACAGAATTCTTGCATGAGAAGAGAGTCAAACTCAGTACCATGATCACTTCTGATCAAGGCCACATGAGTAGAGTACTCAGTCTGCACACATAATAGAAAATCTGTAAGGGCTTTGAAGTTATCAGCCTTAGTTCTCAAAAAGAACACCCAAGTGAACCTAGAGAAGTCATCTACAATGACTAGGGTGTAATACTTCCCTCCTAAACTCTGTACATTTATTGGGCCAAATAGGTCCAAATGTAATTAATACAGGATTCTAGGAGAATCACTTTTATTTACTGATTTAAATGAATTCATGGTTTGCTTGCCTAATTGACAAGCCTTGCATAGGCTCTCCTTCTTGTAGGGGCAAGAAGGTAAACCTCTAACAAGGTTGTGTTTAGATAACCTAGATATGTTTTTGAGGTTAACATGGCTATGCCTTTTAAGCCATAAAGTATTGTTATTGGTTACTTCATTAAATAAGCAGATTTCAGAGTGAGTTGAGTTAAAATCTACTAAATAAATGTTACCTTGTCTAATACCTACTAATACAACATTATTATTTAAAGTAATATTACAAAGAGAGTTAGAAAATGATACCTGATATCCAGCATCACATAACTGACTTACTGAAATTAAATTATGCTTCAGTCCAGTTACATAAGCAACTCTCTTGAATGTTACAGCTCCAATTATCATCCTGCCATAGCCTTCAGTTTGACCACAGCTTGAATCTCCAAAGATTACCTTTGGGCCAAGCTTTGTCTTGAACCTTGACAGATGTTCTTTATTTCCTGTCATATGCTTGGAGCAACCACTATCCAAATACCACTTATTTTGAGTGATAGGATAGGTCTTCACCTGCAAATAAATCAATTAAACATTGTGGACCCAAGTAACCTTGGGTCCCTTATTTTTCACATAAGAAAAACTGGAAATAAATGAATAAGCAGGCTGAGGGTGATAACCTAACGGGTAAGATCTCCTAGGTGGGATTCTCCATGCAGATGATGGGTCAACGAACCTAGGGTTTCTATTTTCATTTTGGTTTCTAAAGTTCTGAGTGAAGTTTTGAAATTCATGTTGAAAATGTCGATCGGCGTTCGACGATTGGTACCCAGATCGTCGATCTCCGTTCGACCATTGGGCCTGCGATCGTCGAGCAGCGTACGACGCTCATTGTATTTCCTTAAATTTTTGTTTTCTTTTCTCTCTCTTAGCTTTATTTAAGGCTTTATTAACTTGATTAACTTGCTTAGTGTTTTTTATTCCACTAGATGAAATAAAATTCACTGGAGTTGAAAGTTGGTTTTTAAGAATGATTGGGGGCTCACTAGAAGATGCTCCTAAGCCTAATTTGTTATTGCTTGACCTAGTGTTAGACAAGCTGGTTATTTCAAGCAACTTAAGGCTTCTACTATTCAGAGACTCTTCTAACCTTTTGGACTTAGCTAATTCATTCTTAAGGAATTTTATTTCTTCACTAGCATTAGTGAGTTCTGCTGTT
The DNA here is from genome assembly GCA_039513925.1 of Platanthera zijinensis. Lineage (NCBI taxonomy): Eukaryota > Viridiplantae > Streptophyta > Magnoliopsida > Asparagales > Orchidaceae > Platanthera > Platanthera zijinensis. Next base: position 61,517,076 of record CM077090.1, read on the forward strand.
AACCTAATGTTTTCATTAGAAATCAATTCAGATTCAGCTAGTTTAATTCTAAGCTCTTTTATTTCCTTTTCAGAACTAATTAAATCTAAACATAAAGATTTAAAATCTGATTTAAATTCATCAGATGTAAAATCGTAAGATGACAATACCTCATCTTCAGTTGGCATTTCTTCATCAGAATCTGAGCTCTCTGCAGCTGAGTGATTGCTACAGGCATCAATTACCATCAGGCAAACTTCCTTTGCCTTCTTTTCTTCTTCATCCTCACTGGAGCTTGAGGAGGAAGATTCCTCATCAGAATCGCTCCAGGTTTCAGCAACAAAGCCTCTCTCCTTCTTTTTGTTCTTGTAGGAGGATGGCTTGGAATGCTTCCTGTGTTGATCCTTGTCTTTTTTTTTTATCTTTGTTCTTTTCCTCTGGACAATCTGGAAGAATATGTCCAGGCTTCCTGCAACCATAGCAGATTATTTCTTTAGGAGTACGATCATACCTTGGTTTATCTTCATACTTTGAAGATTTCTTTCTGAATTCTTTCCTTCCCATCTTGAGAAATCTTTTGGCAAATAATGCCATCAGTTCCTCATTGGACTGGCTTCCCTCAGAAGCATCAACAGCTTTAAGATCAAGGGTTTGCTCTTTTCTTGTGAGAGTTGGAGTCTTTGCTTCAGCCTCAGCTTCCCTGGACTTCAGCACTTGCTCAAAGGAATTGAGCTTGCCAAGGAGGGCTTCTGTTGAGATTTCATTTGGGCTTCTGGCCTCCTTGATAGGCCAGATCCTCAGATCTCATGTTCTAGGGAAGCACATAAGAATCTTATCATTGACCTCTGTCAATGAAATATCCTTATCAAGATTCCTCAGCTCATTGATGATTGAGCTGAGCCTTGTGTGCATAGCTTTAACTGATTCAGCATCAGTTTTCTTGAAATTATCATACTGGGAGATAAGGTTGGACCTTCTGTCCTTCCTTTCATCAGCTGAACCAGCTATAATCTGGTTCAGTGTATCCCAAATTGCTTTTGCTGAGGAGCAGTCAGCAACCTTCTGGAATACTTCACCAGACATTGTCTGAGCCAGAATGTTCATTGCCTTAGCATCTGCTATCTTTGCCTTTTTGTATTCATCATTGTAGTCTGGAGGAGGCACTGCACTCATATCAGTTGATGATGAGGTAGTAGCTGCAGCAGGTGCTCTTGGTGGTCCTGTCAAAACAGAAGCAAAAATACTTTCATCAATAGTGTTCATATATAGTTTAATCCTTGCCTTCCAGATGCTAAACTTAGCTAAGATGCATGCTGGAGGTCTGGTGTTAGAGTAATCCTTAGACTGGGCCATGATAGTGAAAGTGAATATCTATAAACTTTGGTATCTATCAGTATCTTGTGACTTAGGTGTTAGCCTATTCAGTCAGACAACCTCCCTCTGATACCAATTGAAAGAAAAGGGATAGATACTACTCTAGAGGGGGGTGAATAGAGTAATCAAAAATTGCACTAGCAAACTTGACTGTCTACTCAACTCCCTTGGAGTTAATTGTGGAATGAAGGTTATTGATATTTGAGATTAAACCCTAAAGCCTAACACAAGTGTTGTGCACAAAAGGCAGCCAACTGTAATTACAGTTAAGGCTTGGAATCCTAAACAGCAACTAGCAATCCTAGTTAAAATCTAATCACAGCCAATCAGCACAGAGAATTAATTAAACAATCCAGACGACACAAGGAATTTATAGTGGTTCCCCAAACAACTTGGGTACGTCCACTCTTCTACCAACAAGGTAGGAATCCACAAAGGTTTTTGATCAGTTGCCCTGCCACCAACAAGATCTGCTTCAGGTAGATCCAGAAACCCTTTAGACTTTTGATCAGGTGTCTAAAAACCAAAATAGGTTTTTGATCAGGTGCCCTGCCACCAAGGGATACTTTTGAAGGGAGTAATAACCCTTTACAGGAGGGGGAAAGAAGGTTAAGATGTCTTCTCTATTTTACAATAGATTAGAGAAGCACAAGAACTTGCACTGAGCTAGAAAGCTCTTGAAGAATCAAGGCTCCCCCTGGCTAAAAGAACGTCCAGGTGAAGTCTTGCTTCAGTGCAGAAACACTTCAGAAAATCTGAAGGAAAAAGCTACAAGAAGATAAATAATATGAGATAAAATTTCTTCTTTAGGCAGCTATCTTCTTCTTCTTCTTCTTCAAAAAACTCTGAGTGAAGATCTTCCTGGAGGCAGGAGAACTCAGGTTGAAGAAGAGTGAAGAGCTAAAACTTCTTCTCAGTTAGATGTGAATGAGCTGAGAGCAGTTGGAAACTGTAAGTTCTAAGCTTGAATGCAGCTGTTAGCTTTTGAACTCCTTTTTCCTCAAAGAACTTGATTTTGGCTATATGAACTAGTTGATTTCTTTCTTCAAGGAATTCTTTATATAGCAGCAGCAACGGCTCTTATTTGAATTTGAATCTTGTCTTCTACTAAACTCTGCAAGCTGAGCTGCAAAAAGCATAAAGCAAAACAAAATACTGCAGACAGATATCCTATAAGAGGATAAAGCTTTCTAAGAAGCTGCAAATTACTCTGATGAAGTAATACAAGAGAAAGTCATATCAGAAGAGACTCTTTACAGCCAAGGAAGACTTTCTGAGTCTAACGGCTATAAAGGACAGCCTGGCAGATAAAGCAGAAATCATATCTCAGCTAATAAGACAAACAACTTTGTCAGAAAAGATTAGCTCATGTATAAGGAATGGAGCAGATATTGCATGGAAATAATATCACAATTTATTCAGATAATCTTTTATAAAATATGTCAAAATAAATATGAAATTAATCACATCATAGAAGATGACAAAACTACTCAAGACATACAGCAAAACGTCGAACGACCCTTGGAGATCGTCGACCGAAGCACGGAGATCGTCGACCTATCAGACAGATAGTCGAATGATCCAGATAGTCGAACTATCAAAGAAGATAGTCGAACTACCACAACAGATAGTCGAACTATCAGGACAGATAGTCGAGCTATCAGATAGTCGAACTATCCAAGCAAATAGTCGAACTATCAAAGACAACAGATAGTCGACCTATCAACAGATAGTCGAGCTATCAGATAGTTGAACTATCCAAGCAGATAGTCGAACTATCAAAGCAAACAGATAGTCGACCTATCAACAGATAGTCGAGCTATCAGATAGTTGAACTATCCAAGCAGATAGTCGAACTATTAAAGAAAACAGTTAGTCGACCTATCAACAGATAGTCGAGCTATCAAACAAAATAGATAGTCGACCTATCAACAGATAGTCGAGCTATCAGATAGTTGAATTATCCAAGCAGATAGTCAAACTACCAAAGAAAACAGATAGTCGACCTATCAACAGATAGTCGAGCTATCAGATAGTTGAACTATCCAAGCAGATAGTCGAACTATCAAAGAAAACAGATAGTCGACCTATCAACAGATAGTTGAGCTATCAGATAGTTGAGCTATCAGGACAGATAGTCGAACTACCAAAGCAAACAGATAGTCGACCTATCAACAGATAGTCGAGCTATCAACGCAGACAGAACGTCGACCAAATGATAGACGATCGTCGATCAGCCGATAGACGATAGTCGAGCGGCGTTCGACCATAGTTGAACGAAAAACAACTTAACCAAATTTATATCTGGAAAAGTGGCCTCTAAAACTAGAGCAACAAACCTAAACAACTAACCTTTGACCATAGATAAATCTTGGGTCAAGAGACAGAAAGAGAAGACTGAACTCAAATCAAAACCTAGGGTACCAACAGGTTGCTGATGCGTTGAGTCGCAGTGCTCCCGCCCAAGCCAACTGGTTGTCAGTGCATGATGAGCGGCTGATACGGGAGTTGGAGGAGCTTGAGATCTGTTGCATTGACAAGAAGACGAGTGCCAAAGCAATGTTGAACTGGACAGAGATTCAGTATGACCTGGCTGACCGGGTTCGGCAGGCATTGGAGTTAGATGACTCCATGAAGGAGCTTATGGAGGCAGCGTTGGATGGGTCAAATTCCCAATTTTCAGTGGAAGATGGGTTGTTAAGGATGGATCATCGGTTGTGTGTCCCAAGCGGGAGTAACCTACGGGCGGAGTTGATGTACGAGGCTCATCATACCAAGTACTCGATCCACCCAGGGAGCACAAAGATGTACCGTGACCTCACGAAGCTGTTTTGATGGTCGGGGCTTAAGAAATACGTAGCGTTGTTTGTGGCTAAGTGCCAAACGTGCGCCTTGGTGAAGGCGGAGTGCCAAAAGCCGGGAGGATTCTTTAAGTCCTTGCATATACCGGAGTGGAAGTTCGACGACATATCTATGTACTTTGTGCATGGGTTGCCAAGGTCGCAGAAGGGGAACGACGCCATCTGGGTGATCGTAGATCGGTTAACTAAGGTGTCGCATTTCATTCCGCATAGGAAGGACGACTCGGTGGAGAAATTGGAGAAGCTTTATGTGGACAATATAGTTAGACAGCATGGTGTGCCTCGCAGCATTGTGAGTGATCGCGATGGGCATTTCACGTCCAATGATTGGAGGTTGGTGCAGCAAATGCTGGGGACAAAGTTGAAGTTCAGCACAGCCTTCCATCCGCAGACGGATGGGCAGACCGAGAGAGTCAATAGAACGATGGAGGACATGCTCCGCATGTGTGTTCTAGACTTCGGGAAGCATAGGAGGACCACCTGTATTTGGTGGAGTTCGCGTACAAAAACAGCTACCAGGCGAGTATCCAAATGGCACCCTGAAAGTGAGGCTAAGATCTATCTCAACTCTAGAGGGGGGGGGGGGGTGAATAGAGTATTTTAAAATAATTTTTCACAGTTGAAATGAACAGCACATATAAAATATAATTTATGATATAGTGTAGAGTGCTAGTAAAAATGTTAAAAGCTAAGAAGTAAAAAGCACAGCACACAGCAAACAAATCACACAAACAAACCAGAAGACACAAGGAATTATAGTGGTTCCCCAAAAACCTGGGTACATCCACTCTTCTACCACCCTTGGTAGGAATCCACTCAGGATGAGTTGATCAGGTGTCCTGACACCAATGAGCTTTTGATAAGGTGCCCAAAAACCAAAACTAGATTTTTTGATAAGGTGTCTTGCCACCACTGAGTTTTGACAAGGCTCTCAGAACCAGACAGAACTTTTGAAGGGAGTTCAAGAACCCTTTTACAGCAGGAAAAGAAAAATAAGAATGAAGGGTGTCTTCTCTGTTCTCAATCAAATGAGAGAAGCACAAGTGGATTGATGAAGTCAAAGCTCCCCCTGAGATGTAGAAAGGTTCAGGAAAAGAAGCTTTGCTCTAGGGTGATAGGTCTTCAAAACTTTGATCTCCAGCACAAGATGGTTTCAGCAAGAAGGCTGAAGGTGAGGTGTCTGGAGTAATGAGATTGTGAACACTTTTCAGTCAGCAAGAAGATTTTTGAGTCACAGTTCTTCTGTTGTTCTTCTGCTATCAGTATATTCTATTCTGTGTGTTCACTTCTGTGTGTATTCCCTTGAAAAAAACTTAATAACACAGAAGAAAGGAATAATAAATTTTCTGACGATTCCTTGTCCAAAATTAGCCGTTGGGAGTCATAAATGTCTTCCAAAAATAGTCTTGTCTTCTAGAGGAAAGTCCAGCAAACATTCTCTGAATAATTCTTTGAAACTTGCTCCAGAATTAAAGACAAACGGCTGGGAGATCTTCTGACATAAATGCTGATAATATTCAAAAACATTCCAAAGAACAGCAGCATTTGAATTCCTGAAAGCGTCGATCTCTCCAAAGAAAACGTCGATCCTAGCTCTACGATCGTCGAACTAAGCTCAGAGATCAAATGGACAAGCAGACAGAAAACGTCGATCTGAGCTCTACGATCGTCGAACTGAGCTCAGAGATCAAATGGACAAGCAGACAGAAAACGTCGATCTGAGCTCTACGATCGTCGACCGGAGTACGACGATTTATTGAAGATGAGCTCAGAGAGCGTCGAACGGAGTTCGACGATTCGTCGACCTGAGCTCGACGAACATTGCCTTAGACTAAGCTCTTCAACCTTGATCTTGGAATGATCCTGGGGGCAGCTTCAGACCTAGGTTCTAAGACCTAGACTCATTCTAATGTTGACCTTTTCAACTATACAACTAGGTCAACTGGGATTCCTAAGACAAGCATAGTGATCCTTACCCAAATTAGTAATAGGGTGTTCCAACAATCTCCCCCTATTTGGGTTAGGATTACTATTTACAGATAATCATAGGAAATGAAAAGCATACAACAATACATAAGCTAATACAAAATGCAGAGAAGATATATAGCAGTAAAGCAGATCACAGATAAATATCAGCAGATGTCCAAAGGTGGATGAAATGTTTAGCTTACATAGTTCACTTCCTTTCAGATCCCTTTTTAAATAAAATTTCTCTATTTGGATTCTGACTTTCTTTCTTTGACCTTCTGTCATCCTCTGCACCTAGAGAAGTTTGAGATTTGGGCCTTGGAACAACAACCTCTGGGTGCAGCTTCATATAATCTTCTGGATTGAAGAATTTCCTTGACGCATATCTTTCCAGTTCTTTCTTTCTCTGCTCTGATAAGGTAGTTATGTTTGAAGTATCCTTTCCTTGTTCTCTGGCCTTTTTTATTTGATCAAGGGCAGCCAATTCTTTCATTCTGGCTGTCCAGGATACAGGGTTGTTCTCAGGGTCTTCAAAAGGAATGGGAGGTTCATATCTGTTGATGATTTCAGAAACAGTAGAAGGAGTCCTGGAAACAATAGTGTCTTTCAGCTTGTAAGGAAAAGGACCTGAAGAAGGGTCAGGGAGACCTTGTCCTTCCCTTTGATAGAATCTTTGTTCTCTTTGATTTCCTCTGTAATTACCCCTTCTGGGTTGATATCCTTTTTGATGCTGTCCCCTTTGATATGATCTTTGATAATGCTGGGAAGAGCTGTGTCTGGAGACTGGAGCTTGAGGGGCTGAACCTGAGCCTGAATCTGGAGGAGGAGGAGGAGGAGGCTGATATTGAGAAGAACCCTTTTCATATTTGTCAAGCTTCCTCTTCTTCTTCATAGCTTTCAGTTGATTTTTGGAATATTGCATCCAAGGCTCAGAGATTGGGCAGTCATGCAGAATGTAGTATGGAATATCATTTGAGTCTTTGGCTTTGGCAGGAGGGACTGACATCATTGCTTTACTTCTGGCTTTTCTCTTCTTGGCAATAGTTCTAGCAGAATCATCAGAATCAGTCCTGTATTGGTCACTCTCAGAACTTTGATGTTGATCATACAGATCATCAATTCTTCTGATAAGCTCTTCTTGAGCTTTAAGTTTTGCAGAAACATCAGGAGCAGGAGGAGAGGGAGCAACAGCAGAGCAGGCAGAAGCAGTTTCATCAGCATCAGTTGCTGGAATCATTTCTATGTCAGCAGTAGCATCAGCAACAATTTCAACAAAAGGAGGCACAGTGGCCTTAGTAACAATTGAAAGAGGCACAGTGGCCTTAGTATCAGCATCAGAGATATCCACAACCTTCCAGGATTTGATGTAGGAATCAATATGGCTTGGATCACAGGTAGCTATAGGCACAATGGCCTTAGACAAATCTTCAGCAGGAATTGCAGGCAGACAACTGAAATGGACTGTATCAAATATAGATAGCAGCCTCTGCAGATTCAGTGCAAAAGCACATCCAAGAGCTGGAGCTGGAGCAGACATAATATCAGCAGCTGGCACAACCACTTCTTCATAAGGCATCTCCCCCTGCCTTGGTTCAGAGAAAGATGAATCAAGGCACACAGAAGATGGGATAGCCAGGGAGGAGGAAAGGAAGGCAATCTTGGTAGACAGCTCCTGTACTTGCTTTAGGAGTGGAGCCAGGGAAGACTCTAGTAGAGATGTCAGCTTGGGAGCTAGCAACTCATACAGCCTGTCTGCCAAAATAGGAATATCTACATGCTCAAGAGGGGCTTGAGCAGAGGTAGAGGCAAAAGTAGATGGAAGGATGGTGGCTGAAACTGAAACTGTGGAGAAAGGTTGAGAGGGAATGGTTGGTTCAGAAGATGGAATAATGGAGATAGAGGAGGTTGAGGTGGAGATAGGGGAAGTAAGAGATGGTGTGAAGGAGGGTTGAGAGAGAATGTCATGGAGCAGTTGTTGAAAGGAGGAAGTGAAGGGTGGCTCAGGAGGAGTAGAGGGTGAATCATCCATGAAGGAGTCATCTGTAAGTGAGAAGGATGGAATGGTGAAGGTTGAATAGGAAAAGAGAGGATGGAATTCCTCTGAGGTGGATAGAGGAGGGGATGGCATAGGTGAGGAAATGGTAATTGGGGATGAGATGATTATGGTGGATACTGGTGGTGAGGAGGTGACAATTTGGGTGGTTAGGGTGGTTATGGCTGGAAGAGGGGAGGAAGCAGGCAGCTCTTCTGCTGAAGGAGTGACTAAAATAGTCCTTGTGCCTGAATGAAGTGTTGCAGCAGCCCTGGAGGGGTTTATAATCTGCCTGTCCCATTTACTGAAGAGGGCACAGGAAAGCCTCTTGGATGCATTGATAAACATGCCAGAGGAGGTTAATAGGTCAGGGCACCTGTTGTGCAGAAAGACCCCTAAGATTCTTCCATAACAAACTGCATTCTTGTTGATCTTCTTCTTAATCAGAGTGAAGAAGATGGAGCCCCAGTCCAGGTGTTTCTTGTCTAATAAGGCTCCCATCAGGCAGAACTGATATCTGGAAATGGTGTCATGGGCTGAATGCTTGGCCAACAGCACCTTCCCAACTACATCAGCCAGGAATTGAAATTCGATTGCCAGATTTTTCTTCAGCAGCTTATTAGGGTTTACTGCATTGTGACCCATCCTATCCAGCATGGTGTCAAACTCCTCTCCAAATAGTTCAATGGAGTCTTCTCCAGTGCTGAGTTGAAAGACTTCTGTTAGAAGAGCCGGGGATAGAAATACCTGAGTCCCCTTAATGGTGCCGACAACAGAATTCTCAGACTCGTCGGTTGCGGTAAAACACCACTCTTTTATCTCTTCTGAGGCGATCTTCATCCTTGTAGTCATTATTGGAGTCAGCTGTTGTTCTCGGAATAAGTTTAGGATGTCCTTGAAGCGCTGGTCGCTTCCGTCGAAGGAGTTTATGTCAATATCAAAACCTGTGTCGAACTTCATCTTAGCAAAAGCAGCACTCGATTCAGCCATATTCACCTGCAACAGAAAACTAAAAACGACCAAGCGTAGAGAATTTGGAGGGAAAAGAAAGAGAGTTACAGAGTATGAAAGCGCAAAGGGAGAACGACGGCTGAAAGAAAGATTTTATATTAGGGTTCGACGCGAAAAAGGAAAATCGTTAAGCTCAGTTCGACGAAATGTCGAGCTCAGCTCGACGATTTGGGCTACAGAGGGAATCTGAAGAGTCTTCAAAATCGGCGATCTTCGTTCAACGATGTTGAAAAACGTCGAGCTCAGCTCGACGGCCTCTGATCAGAAGGAGAGAAAGCCTAGCTCTAGCGAGGGCTCTGAACTCAGATCGACGACTGCAAAAGCGTCGATCTCTGGTCGACGATTTTTGGAAAATCATCGATCTCTGTTCGACGATTTTGGGGAAAACGTCGAGCGCAGTTCAGAGTTCTAACCTCATTCTACAGACACAAAAAGAGGGAAATTTTTGACCTAGTCTTGGTCTGTTTTAGCTTTTCAAAATCTTGTAATTTAATTAAGGCTTCCTCCATCTAACATACCTAACTGATTTAGGAAGAAACTGTGTTTCTTTTCATCCAAAGGTTTGGTGAAAATATCTCCCCTTTGCAAATCAGTAGGAATATATTGAATTTCAATTTTATTTTTCTCTACATTATCTCTTAGAAAATGATGCCTAATTTCTATGTGTTTTGTCCTACTATGGAGGACTGGATTTTGTGCTATAGAGATAGCACTAGTATTGTCACAGAAAATTTTAGACTTCTCTATGTTGTAGCCATAGTCTAAGAGCTGATTCTGTATCCACAATATTTGTGAACAGCAACTGCCTGCAGCCATATACTCAGCTTCAGCAGTTGAAGTTGACACAGATGTTTGTTTCTTACAGAACCAAGAGACAAGTCTATCACCAAGGAACTGACAGGTTCCACTGGTGCTTTTCCTGTCTATTCTGCATCCAGCATAATCAGCATCTGAGAATCCAGTTAAATCAAATGCTGAATCTTTTGGATACCAGAGACCTAGATTTGGACAACTTTTAACATACCTAAGAATTCTCTTAACTAAGATTAAGTGTGACTCTCTAGGGCTAACTTGGAATCTAGCACAAATACATGTGGCAAACATTATATCAGGCCTACTAGCTGTAAGGTACAATAAAGAGCCAATTATTGCTCTATATGTTGTCTGATCAACAGGTTTCCCATGTTCATCAGCATCTATTACAGCATTTGAGGGCATGGGTGTTTTCATACATGATGCATCAGACATACCAAATTTCTTAACCAGCTCTTTTGCATACTTGGTTTGAGAAATAAATATGCCTTCAGCATGTTGCTTGACTTGCAGTCCTAAGAAGAAGGATAGCTCACCCATGCTACTCATTTCAAATTTAGAGTGCATAAGCTTGGAAAACTTTTTGCACAATTTTGAATCAGTAGAACCAAAAATAATGTCATCTACATAAATTTGCACTAGCAGGGTGTGGGACTTATGGGTTCTAATAAAAAGAGTTTGGTCTACTCTCCCCCTAACAAAATCATTTTCCAGAAGAAAGCATGCTAGGGTCTCATACCATGCTCTAGGGGCTTGCTTGAGACCATATAATGCTTTATGCAATTTGTAAACATAATCAGGGTGAGTTAGAGAGATAAAACCTGGAGGTTGTCTAACATAGACTTCCTCTTTGATGTCCCCATTGAGAAATGCACTTTTTACATCCATTTGATACACTTTGAAACCTTTGTGGGCAGCATAGGCTAGGAATATCCTGATGGCTTCCAGCCTTGCAACTGGTGCAAATGTCTGATCATAGTCTATTCCTTCTTGTTGAGAGTACCCTTGAGCAACTAGCCTTGCCTTGTTTCTGACTATAACTCCTTGATCATCCAGCTTGTTCCTGAATACCCACTTTGTTCCAACAATGGGATGATCCTTTGGCTTAGGCACTAGTTCCCAAACCTTGTTCCTTTCAAATTGATGCAACTCCTCTTGTATTGCAATGATCCAGTGTGGATCTTGCTCTGCATCTTGAATGGATTGAGGCTCAATTTGAGATAGAAAGCAAGTGTGCATCAGGTTTTGGTTGACCTGACTTCTAGTTTGCACACCAGCTGAGATCTCTGCAATTACTTGGGTGATTGGATGATCTCTTGTTGTTACTAAGTCAACAGGGAGTGTTGATTGTTCACCAGCCTGTGTTGTTGTCTCCTCTAGTGGAGCAGCAACTGGCTCTTCAGGATGATTTTCTTCAAGATGTTGAACTTCTTCTTCATCATCACTGCTCTCATTCTTTTCAGCAACTTACAGTTTGTTCAAGTCTTCAGCTAGAGAATGTACCTGCAGAGGTTCTATGGTAGAAGCATTCTTCTCCTTGAAAGACATGTTAGCTTCATCAAAAATAATATGAACAGATTCTTCAATTTTACAGGAAGATTTATTATAAACCCTATAGGCCTTGCTGATCATGGAGTATCCCAGAAACACTCCTTCATCAGCTTTAGCTTGGAATTTTGCTAGATATTTCTTGTCATTATTATGAATAAAACAAGTGCAACCAAAAACTTTGAAAAAGCCTATTTTAGGTTTCTTCCCTTTGAGCAATTCATAAGGAGTCTTGCCCTTCAGCTTGTGTATCAGGCTTCTGTTCAACACATAGTTGGAGGTGTTCACTGCCTCAGCCCAAAAGGACAGAGGTAAGTGAGCATCTGCCAATAATGTAGTTGCAGATTCAATGAGTGTTCTATTTTTCCTTTCAGCTACCCCATTTTGTTGAGGAGTTCTAGGAGCTGAGAAAGTGTGCCTGATCCCTTCACTCTGACAGAACTCTTGCATGAGAAGAGAATCAAACTCTGTCCCATGATCACTTCTGATCAGGGCAATGTGAGTGTTGAACTCAATCTGAATGCATTTGAGAAAATCTGTCAAACACTTGAAGTTATCAGACTTCTTCCTCAGAAAGAATACCCAAGTGAATCTTGAGAAGTCATCTACAACCACTAAAGTATAGGACTTCCCTCCTAGGCTTTGCACAGATATGGGTCCAAAGAGATCCATGTGCAACAGGTACAAAATCCTAGGTGAATCACTCTTATTAATTGATTTAAAACTACTTTTAGTTTGCTTGCCTAATTGACAGGCCTTGCAAAGTCCTTCCTTCTTGTAGGGACCAGAAGGTAGTCCTTTAACAAGGTTGTCTTTAGATAGCTTAGCAATGGTTCTAAGGTTAATATGTCCTAGTCTCTTATGCCATAACACATTAGATTTTGAAATGGAATTAAACAGGCAAATATCTACCACTGGTGAATGAAAATCCACTAAGTAAATGTTACCTCTTCTGTTACCTGTCAACACAGTTGTGTTGTCCACAGACTTGACTTTGCATATGGCTTTGTTGAAGGTTACTTGATATCCTTCATCACACAATTGACTGATACTTATCAAGTTGTGCTTGAGTCCTTCAACATATGCCACCTTCTTGAATGTGACTTGGCCAATTTTGACTGCACCATATCCTTTTGTAGTTCCAAAGCTTGAGTCTCCAAAAATTACTTTGGGTCCAAGCTTGGCTTTGAAGGAAGTGAAGTTGTCCTTGTCCCCTGTCATGTGCTTTGAGCAACCACTATCCAGATACCATTGATGGTTTGATGTTGGATAGGTCTTCACCTACACAAAAACAACTTATTTGTTTTTGACCCAGTTGACCTTGGGCCTAGGTTGATATCCCTTGAATTCTGAAATAAAGGACATCCCAGGTTGATCCTTATAACCTTCAGGATGGTATCTCCTAGGAGGTACTATCCATTCAGTATAGGGATTAAAGCCTTGGGATGTGGAGCTTCTAGGATTGAATCTGAATGTGCCATTGAAGGTGTGTTCACAAGCCTGAACTCTGTTCGACGATCGTCGAACTGAGGTCGACGATCTTGGGTCAGATCGTCGATCGCCGTTCGAAGATCGATTATGCTGAGATTCAGAGTTTGGATATCGTCGAGCTGAGGTCGACGATCTGTAGTTAGATCGTCGAGCTCTGTTCGACGATCGTCGAGCTCTGCTCGACGCCATCTGTTGAACTGAGTTCTTCTCTGACAGATCTGCATTCTTCCTAGGTACCTATATTACTCCCTTTCCTTTGTCAGAGACAAACTTGATTGGAGTTGTCAGAATTATAGGTTGGCTGGATGAAGCACCCAAGCCCAGTGTGCTATTAAATCTAGAGTTCACTGTGCTTGTGATGTCCATCAGTCTGATACTTCTCCCATTTAGGGATTCTTCAAACTTTTTGGCCTTTGATAGTTCATTCTTCAATGAAGCTATCTCCTCCCTACAGCATTCTAACTCCTCAGAGAGTTTGAGGTTCTTTGAGTTTAGGACACTATGCTCAGATAATTGATTCCTGAGAGAGATTATCTCCTTCTCAGATTTTAATAGATCTAGACACAGTGTCTTAAATTCATCTTTGAAGTCTTCAGAATCAAAATCAAAAGAGTTGATTACCTGATCCTCATCTGGTTGACTTTCTGAATCTGAATCTGATTCTTCATCAGAGTTTTGCTGTGATGCATTGATAGCCATCATGCAAAATTCTTTTTCATCTACATCATCCTCATCATCACTGGAGCTGGATGAGGCTTCAGATTCCTCTTCAGTCTCACTCCATGTTTCAGCAACAAAGCCCTTCCTTGTATGTTTGTTCTTGCTGGAGGAGGCTTTGTCTGAGCTATTCTTCTTGTAATCCTTTTCTTTTCTTCTTTCTCTTCTTTCCCTTTTGTCCTTATTCTTATTTTCTGGACAGTCAGGCACAATATGGCCTGGTTTCCTGCAACCAAAGCATATGATTTCTTTAGTGTTATTTGATTTATCATACCTTGGTTTATCATGACCCTTGTATGGTTTCTTTCTGAAGTCTTTTCTGGCCATCTTGTAGAATCTTTTGGCCAGAAGACTTATGAGCTCATCATTTCCTGTAGCTTTATCTTCAGGCTCCTCTTCTACAGCTTTGAAAGCTATGGTCTTTTCTTTCCTTGTAGCTGGAGAGATAGCCTTTTGTTCTTCTTCTCTATTTTTAATGAGCAGCTCATAGGATTTGAGCTTGCCCAGGAGAGCTTCAGTAGTAATCTCATTCAAACTTCTGGCATCCTTAATTGGCCAGATTCTTGAATCCCAAGTGCTGGGGAAGCACATCAGGATTTTGTCATTTAGCTCAGTCAGTGAGATTTCTTTGTCTAGGGTTTTTAGCTCATTGACAATTAGACTTAGTCTATTGTACATGTCAGCCACTGATTCAGCTTCTCCCTTTTTGAAGTTCTCATATTGGCTTATCAGATGAGATCTTCTATCTTTCCTTTCATCAGCAGATCCTGAGACAATTTCAGAGAGTTTGTCCCAGATTTCTTTGGCTGAGTGGCATTCAGCTACCTTCTGAAAGATTTCATCAGACATTGTTTGGGCTAAGATGTTCATAGCCTTAGCATCTGCAATCTTCCACTTCTTTATATCTGCATCTGTTCCAGAAGGAGGTGGGACAGCATTTGAACTTGAGCTTGCTGGTGGAGTTGGACAAACTGTCAAGACAGAATTGAAAATGTCTTCATCAATAGAATTCATGTATAATCTAATCCTTGCCTTCCAGAGTGCAAACTTAGAAAGGTTGCACACTGGTGGTCTGGTGCTTGCATAATCTTTGTTATGTGCCATGTCTTTAAATAAAAAGAAGATGTAGAGAAAATAATCCCCTTAAGAGATTGATCTTATCAAGGATCTTTTGGTTCAGGTGTTAGCCTGTATGAGCAACCAACCTCGCTCTGATACCAATTGAAAGTGAGGCTAAGATCTATCTCAACTCTAGAGGGGGGGTGAATAGAGTATTTTAAAATAATTTTTCACAGTTGAAATGAACAGCACATATAAAATTTAATTTATGATATAGTGTAGAGTGCTAGTAAAAATATTAAAAGCTAAGAAGTAAAAAGCACAGCACACAGCAAACAAATCACACAAACAAACCAGAAGACACAAGGAATTATAGTGGTTCCCCAAAAACCTGGGTACATCCACTCTTCTACCACCCTTGGTAGGAATCCACTCAGGATGAGTTGATCAGGTGTCCTGACACCAATGAGCTTTTGATAAGGTGCCCAAAAACCAAAACTAGATTTTTTGATAAGGTGTCTTGCCACCACTGAGTTTTGACAAGGCTCTCAGAACCAGACAGAACTTTTGAAGGGAGTTCAAGAACCCTTTTACAGCAGGAAAAGAAAAATAAGAATGAAGGGTGTCTTCTCTGTTCTCAATCAAATGAGAGAAGCACAAGTGGATTGATGAAGTCAAAGCTCCCCCTGAGATGTAGAAAGGTTCAGGAAAAGAAGCTTTGCTCTAGGGTGATAGGTCTTCAAAACTTTGATCTCCAGCACAAGATGGTTTCAGCAAGAAGGCTGAAGGTGAGGTGTCTGGAGTAATGAGATTGTGAACACTTTTCAGTCAGCAAGAAGATTTTTGAGTCACAGTTCTTCTGTTGTTCTTCTGCTATCAGTATATTCTATTCTGTGTGTTCACTTCTGTGTGTATTCCCTTAAAAAAAACTTAATAACACAGAAGAAAGGAATAATAAATTTTCTGACGATTCCTTGTCCAAAATTAGCCGTTGGGAGTCATAAATGTCTTCCAAAAATAGTCTTGTCTTCTAGAGGAAAGTCCAGCAAACATTCTCTGAATAATTCTTTGAAACTTGCTCCAGAATTAAAGACAAACGGCTGGGAGATCTTCTGACATAAATGCTGATAATATTCAAAAACATTCCAAAGAACAGCAGCATTTGAATTCCTGAAAGCGTCGATCTCTCCAAAGAAAACGTCGATCTGAGCTCTACGATCGTCAAACTGAGCTCAGAGATCAAATGGACAAGCAGACAGAAAACGTCGATCTGAGCTCTACGATCGTCGAACTGAGCTCAGAGATCAAATGGACAAGCAGACAGAAAACGTCGATCTGAGCTCTACGATCGTCGACCGGAGTACGACGATTTATTGAAGATGAGCTCAGAGAGCGTCGAACGGAGTTCGACGATTCGTCGACCTGAGCTCGACGAACATTGCCTTAGACTAAGCTCTTCAACCTTGATCTTGGAAAGATCCTGGGGGCAGCTTCAGACCTAGGTTCTAAGACCTAGACTCATTCTAATGTTGACCTTTTCAACTATACAACTAGGTCAACTGGGATTCCTAAGACAAGCATAGTGATCCTTACCCAAATTAGTAATAGGGTGTTCCAACACACCCTTTGAGGCCCTATATGGTAGAAAATATCGCACGTTGTAGTCTTGGTTAGAAACGGGTGAGGCAAGGTTGTACAAGAAGCAGGAAGTGGAGAGTGCTACCTCGTTGGTGCGGATCATTCGGGAGCGCTTGTTGATCGCTCAAGACAGGCAGGCAAAGTATTACAATGCCAAGCACCGGAACGTGGAGTTCGCGGTAGGTGATTGGGTATACTTAAAAGTGAAGCTGTTCAAGGGGGTTTCGCGGGTGAGATGCTTGAAGAAGCTGAGCCCAAGATACCTTGGACCTTTTGAGGTTCTGGAGCGAGTCGGCGAAGCGGCATACCGTTTGAGGCTATCGGAGGAGTTAAGTGGGCTACACGATGTGTTCCACATCTCTGTGTTGCGGAAGGCGGTGCAAGAGCCTTCGCTAGTGATCGCAGTGGAACAAGTGCCGGTGGACGAAGGGATGACGACTAGGGTCAAGCCCGTTTGTATTGAAGACTCTGAGTTCAAGAGGCTCCGTAACAAGGAGATCCGGATGGTTAAGGTCCGGTGGGATAATTGCGGTCGGGAGGAGCTCTCTTGGGAACGGGAGCAAACTATGCTGGAGGAGTACCCGGAGTTATTCCGCTCAGGTACTGTTAAAAGCCTTCAGTTCCTGTTGTTTTCCTTTAGTAAATTTCGTGGGCGAAATTCTTTTAAGGGTGAGAGAGTTGTAACACCCCGAAACTCAAAAGAGGGACGTGTGACGTTTTAAGCCCAGTCTGAATTTTGGAGCAGGTGTCACGGGCGTGACACAGGCATGTCACGGGCGTGATACGGGCATGACACGGGCTTGTTCGGCCACGGGTCATGTGGTCGACGTTTTGACGATCGGCGATCGTCGAGTTGAGGCACACGGCCTGGGACACGGGCGTGTCCCAGGGCATATCACGCTAGGGAGTTCTCTGAGTCATGCATACAGGCCATGACACGGTCACAGACACGGGCGTGTCACATGTGACACGGGCGTGTTGAGTGCTGTGTCGCAGGCCGTGTCCTCCTCGGGAAGCAAGTGTTGGAAGTTGCACACGGGGCGTGACACGGGTCGTGACACGGTCGTGTCGCATGCGACACGGGCGTGTCGGAGGCCGTGTCGAATGCCGTATGCTGGTTATCGCGTCGGTTGAGACGGAGAATGGGCGACACGGCCCTGGACACGGGCGTGTCGCAGGCCGTGTTCGACCCAGATTTTGTAAATTTGGGCTGAATCGCAGCTGTTCGATTTCCTTGGCTTGGGATCCGACGACTGGGGGTGGATGCTGGCGGTTTAAACCCGGAAATAGGGTTTGCAATCCCTCATTTCATCCCCTTGGTTCTCTTTCTAAAGTCTAGAGAGAGGGTAGAACAAGGAGGAGGAGGAAGGCCAAGATTCGGTCGCCGGTGGAGCTTCGGAGCTCCGAATCGCGATCCGTGTTCAGATCTGCGAAGGCGACGCCGTTGCGGTGCTTTCCAACCGCGTAGTTTTTCATGGCGCCGCGGAAGAACGCAAGGGTAACGATTTCTCATCCTAGGGCATGTGATGCCCTCTTTTCCTTTGCATAGGAAGCCCGCTCTCGCGAGTGAGCGAAGAGTTGGAGCGTTCCTTGGGGTAGATATGTGAAGTCCCCCTTGTATAGAGTCCATATGCAAAAATGGGCATAGGCATTGTGTGTGAAGCCTATCCGGACATATAGAGCCGAATCGGTGATGTTGCATTGCATATGAACCGTGGAATACTCCGGGTGTTTTGGCGTTTTTTCGGGTTTTCTACGTGGTAGATTACAGCAGGGAGCCTTGGGGAGTAACTCCAAGGTGCACCCGGAAAACTGGGCAAAAGCGGGTTTTGCCAACACGATGGCCGGGTAGCCAACGTAAACGTAACCGGGTTATGTGATTGTTGTGGCGGAAACGAGACTCGGTGAGTCTTGACCTGTGCATATGGCTTAAATCCTCATTGCGGAATGAGCACGGGTCAGGCGGAATCGTACCCGATCTATGTCGTTCGGTGGGACCGTTGGCATGGATGAGAGTCTTCGGCGGTCTATGGCTTAAATTGTCATGACCAAGGCCATGAAGACAAAATGCTCATATGATTGGCCGTCCAAGGGGCGGTGGTGGAACGAGAATGTCTATGGCTTGAATTGACGTGACGTTGGCCGGTTCGCCGTGAATGTGCCCTGTGTGCACGGGGTGTGTGGCCGTGAGAGCCTACGCCTGTGATGGAGTGTGTTTACACTATTTTGATGGCCTATACTAATAAAGTACAGGGAAAGAGCATCGCCACCCTGATTTTGGGGGCGGGATCGTTATAATTGGTCAGCATAGCTGACCGTTGCTTTTGTTTACCACCGGGCGGTGGATTGTAGCTTGCAGGTGCTGCGGAGCCGAGCGGGAAATAACGGGCTAAAGCCCAAGTTGCTGAGCCGGCCCTCGAAGGCCTAATTTTGAGTGTTTCATTGTAATCATGTGTGGCCGGCCTGCGAGCCGAAGTATGAAAACACTTTTATGTCAAGCAAACTGTGTAAGGCCTTAAGGCCATTCTATTTCTGTGTATTGAAACATTCCTGCGGGTGTTATTGTAGTGGACATTCATGCTTTTGGCTGGGTTCTTTCATCTTGCAACTTAATTTTAAAGCTTCCTCTAGGTGTTTGTGTAGGACATGCAATTGGTTGAATGGTTTCAACGCGTAACCAACCGGTCTGTCCGTAGTATATGGCATCGGGCCCCGGCCGGACCTACTGCTATATGTTATGCGACGGATAGGGGTGTTACAGAATGAATCTTAGGGTGAGTTGAACCCATAGATATTTTTAGTGGAATTTTATAGATTATATTCGTGGTAGTTCCTTTGTAAAATATCAAAGTGTCCAATTTAATATTTGATTTAATTTGATCATTTGATTTAAATGGAATCTAGAAAAATTTGGTCAGTAGAGGTTTTTGACCTAAATAGAGGTCTCTTAATTTTATTATAATTTTTAAAGGATTTTATATATTACTTCGTTCACAAATTTTATAAAGGCTATACTTGGTAAATAAATCATTTAAAGAATAATTTAACTTGTAAACATGTGAATTTTGGCTACTGATAATTTTAGGATGATATCTACTGTTAGGAATTTAATTATGAATTTTGAAGTATATTCCAAGTAATTGATTCATAATTATGCCCTTTTTAAATTTTTGTATTGAATTTATTTAGAATTAAATATTCTGTGAAAAATCATGAAAGTTGGCCAGTAATAATTTTAGGACTGTAGTAGTGTAATATATTTAATTCAAATTATTTGGATGATGATTTCAAGTAGTTGATTTACACATCTTAGAATATGAGAATTACTGCTAAAATAATTTTAGGACCCTTAAAAGTTTGTAGAAAATGCCAAATTTGGAAATTGTCACTTTTAGACATATAGAATATTATCATGAATTTATGGAACATTAATCATGTCTAAAATGTATACTTCATGATCAACTTGACAATAATTGGCTCTTTTAAGAAATTATTTAAATAGAAGATTAATTGAGGAAAATACAATATTCTGAAATTAAATCATCTATGTCATGATAGGACCCCAGTAATAACCTAGGTCATTCGGATGAAAACTTGAAGGACATCTTATCATGAACATCACTTAGTATGGGTTGGTCTGAAAATAGCAATTTGGAGAAAAGTGGTATTAGGATAAGAGTTGGAATAGTGAAGAGTTATTCGCGTTGATTTGTTTGAATGAAAGTAGATGAGTCACCATATAAAGTTCTAAGGAGTGGTGAGAATCGAGTTGATGTGTGTTAGAAGGTACGCGAGTTCGACAAAAGATCGTCGTTCCTGCGAGAGTGAAAGGTCTAAACTACCCTAGGTACAGGTTTAATGTGATGTTAAAGGGGGAGATGTAAGGGAATCAACCAATAATAATAAGTGCCTTGCGAAAGGGAACTTTGGTCTTTCATACCATCGCAGTTCCTAGTGCCTATTGAGAACCCTTCACGGGGTAAATCCGGAGATAGTCCTGGCCTAACGTAAACCTTAAAGAACAAATCAAAAGAGTAATTTAGTTGATAGGGTTTCACACTGCACACACTAGTTGGACAAGACTTGGAAATGGTTAAGTCGTCCCGAGGTGTTCAAAGGGGCGCCATCCCGCGGTGTTCAAAGGGATGAGGTTTGGAAATTGAGCCAGACAGTTTAGTCCAGGGAGCTTAGTCTCGGTTTGAGGTTAATTCGGACAGTTTAGTCCGGGAGCTTGACTTGTTGGTTTCTTTTAAAAATATTGCATGTGCATAAAAAGGAATATCTAAGGTGGTGGGTCTTCGGTACTGGGTTGTCGTTGCACCAACGCCAGTACGATGACTCGGCAAGTGTGGTTTTATACTTCGCCAAACTTAAGTCCGGCTGTCCAGTCGACAAGAGTACTCAGGAGTCCGCTTAGTGCACCAAGCATTGAGGCATACGATAGGTCAGACCGGTAGTGCTATACTGGTTTTAAGGTGGGCGAGGCCCAACCCACCGCTTCCGTCTGCCACTACGGAGGTATCCTGGGAAGTAACGGCTCCGAAAGGGGGAACTAAAGGTTTGTGTACACAAAGTTGGGTGGGTGAGTTGCACTGCTTGAACATAACATGAACCCACCATATAGATGCATATCATACTCATTCATAATAACCTATGACACCTAATGTATAAGTTTAATGGGACGCTTATACATTAGGACTTGTCAGACGACCCCTTGGTCTATAAGCTTGTGTGGGCAAGTTTATAAATTAAGGTTATTTCAATATATATATACTGCTTGTGATAACCGACACCCCAACGTATAAAGCGGTATGGGACACTTTATACGATGGGAGCCTTGTAGAAGATCCCTTGGCTTATGTGTACTCACATAAGTGAAGGTTAAATTCCTTTCTTACTTTACCTATTACAACATGTTTATAAAATTGTTAGCTAGGTCCCCCTATCACCTGTTGTTTTACTCTCCACTTTCACGTCCTTTCCTCTCTTCCTCCCCGCTCGGTGCCTTAGAGCATGGGGGAAGGGGTGGGGATGATAGGGCTTAGTCTTATAGACTAATGGTTTTCGAACCACATCATATTAGGGGATCGTAGAGCCCAGCATGGAGGAGCAGCCAAGGAGACCGGTGCGATTGGATACAGGGTAGTCTAGCTCAGAAGTACAACCAGCTGGGACCGTGAGTCCCGATCTTTAGTAGTAGATGTTTTATTTTTCTTCCGCATGAGAGATATGTAGTGAGGATATTGATGTATCGGGCTTGAGCCCTTATTTCATGTACTCTGTTTTTTATTCTATTGACACTCCCTTCGTGGAGATTTTATATATATGTGATCTTGATGTGGACTGCATTTTCTTACTATTCTACTTGCTACTATAATTGTGATCGAACAAGGCCGGCAGAGTCGGTGCTTTGTGGTGATGGTCTTCCCGGGTGCGAAGGTGTCACCGCAAAGCGGCGGTTCTGGGCATAAGACCCCGGGTTTTAAAAAAATGGGGGGGGGGCTTACAAGTGGTATCAGAGGGCAAACCTCGATCGATCAAGTAGCTGTCCGCTAAAACCCTGGGCCACCCTCACACGAGTTTAGTTTGCGGACAAACTAAGCAGCGGAAGCTGTGGTGTGCCCATGTGGGGATCATATATATATTTGTCCATTTTAGTTAAGGTTGAAAAATTTCTGACGATAAATTTTGTGGCGCAGCCTCCAACACTGCCTACCCCACCGGGTGGAATCTCGCAGATTCCGAAAGTTGCACCACCGTCGCCGGTTCCCACTCAGTTCCTACAGTCTGACATGGGACAGACTCTGACAGCTATCTCGGAAGCCTTCAGGCACCAACAGGCCCCGGCTCCACAGCCTATCCCGGGAGCCAACTGGCTCAGCATCTTTCGAGGACTCTCTCCCCCGTCCTACTTGGGGACAGAGGCAGTGGTTCGGACAGAGGAGTGGCTAAACATCATGGAGGAGATGCTGACAGGGATACGGAGACCTTGGGAGGAAAGGGTGCCACTGGTTGTTTCCTGCTTGGAGTCCCATGCCAAGCGGTGGTGGAAGACAGTTCTGGAGACTACCTTTGCTGGTAGGGAGGCTGTCGAGGTGACGTGGGAGGAGTTCAGGCCCATGATGTTGGAGCACTTTGTTCCGCAGTCGGCCCGAGATGAGCTGGAGGACCATTTTTTGCAGTTGAAGCAAGGTGCCAGGATGGTGGTGGAGTACCATCGAGAGTTCAACCATCTGGCCCATTTTGCAGACTCTTACCAGCTAGATGAGGCAGCGTACACCAAGAGGTTCTACAAAGGTTTACGAGAAGACATGAGGGATGCCCTTCTTTTCGTTTCGGACGGGCCTATCACTCGTATTCTGGAGATGCCAAAAAGGTTAGAGGTAGATTGGCTCACCACTAGAGGCCGGAAGCGGCCAACGGAGGATTAGAGCCGGGGAGCCCGGAACAATCAGCGGTAAGGTCGTGCGCCAGAGGTACGAAAGGTGGAGTATCTGCCTCGACAGGAGGTGAGGCAGGAGCGGGGGGAGCAGGTGACACTGGCCCCTTAGCCTATTCAGATGCGAGATGTGCAGAGACCGGGAGGTGGGGCTTACACTCCGCCGGAATGTTTCCACTGTCATCAGGTGGGGCACATCAAGAGAAACTGTCCCATGAGAGGGATGCCTCCACCAGCACCGCAGATTGCCCCACCGAATCAGCATTATGGAGGCCGAGGACGTGGCCAAGGATGCGGATATCAGGGTAGAGACCGCAGGCCGGAAGGACATCAGATTTATGCACTAGACCTGGCTCAACCCAGGAACCCGGAGCAAGTAATCACATGTACGACCGAAAAGTTTTCTTTTTTACTTAAGTTCTTTTTTTCCTAGAAAGTAGTTTCATGAACTTGAATTATTAAGACTAGGCAGTAAAACCAGAAATAGAACTCTAAGTAAATTTACAATCTCAGGTATCGTCTTCATTTGCGGCAAGCCCGCACACACTCTCTTCAACACGGGTGCTTCACACTCATTTGTTTCGGAGACCTTTATCCAAGGGTTAGGAGGCATGGAGAGGATCACATGCAAGACGTTACGAATACGGCTACCCGACGGGTCGGAGCTGTTCGCATCATCCCATTGCGATCTGGAGGCATTGATAGGCGAAAAACCCTTCGAAGCTCCAGCGACAATTCTATTGCTGCCTGATTATGATCTGATTCTGGGTATGACATGGCTCCATTGGAACCATGCCCAGATTGACTGCTTGGCCAAGAGGATTACCCTGAGATATGGGGACTCGTTCGTCATGATGGAAGGTATTAGATCCGCCTCCCATATATTCTTATCATCTATTCAGGTCGTCAAGGCCCACATGCAGGGCGACAAGATTTATCTGATTCTCTTCGAGATGGCGGAGGTCAAGGGATCTATATCCGACGTTCCCGTGGTGCGAGATTTTGCGGACGTCTTCCCGGAGAAACTACCAGGGCATGGGAGCATTTTTGATGCAAAAGGGATATGTGATCGCTTATGCCTCCCGCTAGCTAAAGAAACATGAGAAGAACTACCCAGTTCACGATCTGGAGATGGGAGCGGTTATATTTGCATTGAAGGTCTGGTGGCACTACCTCTATGGTGTCCACTGTGACATATTTTCAGATCATAAAAATCGGAAATATATGGATACGCAGAAGGAATTGAATATCCGGAAACACAGATGGGTGGAGTTTCTAGCGGACTATAAGTATGAGATGCACTACCATCCAGGTAAGGCAAACGTGGTGGCCGATGCACTGAGCCGGAGAGCTGCCACTTCTGGACCAGGGCCCCAGCTTATGTCCATGGAGCTACTACGGAGTTTGGAAGAGATGCATATCTCTGGTATCATCTGATGACCCTGAGCTATACAAGGAGTACCTGGCCGCTACGAGCACCACCTATGATATACATGACAGAGTTAGAGACTGGCAGAGGCGGGATGCCAAGATAGAGCCGATTTTCTGGGCCTTAGAGGCAGGATCAGCTTGGGACTACACGATACAAGATAATCTGATATGTTTCAGAGGTCGGACTTACATACTGTATGGAGGCAAGATTCAGGAGGACATCATGGCCGAGGCTCATCATAGTAGATATTCTATACATCTCAGGATCACTAAGATGATGGCGAATTTGAAGAAGACTCTATACTAGCCGGGAATAAAGAAGGACATCACCTACTTCATGACCCACTGCGAGGCGTGCCAGTTAGTGAAGGCAGAGTGCAGACATCCCGCTGGTTTATTGCAGCCACTCCCGGTGCCGGAGTGGAAATTTGAGGATATCACGATGGACTTCATCTATGGCCTCCCTCGATCACGGGCAGGAAACGATTCTATCTAGGTAATCGTTGACCGACTGACGAAGGTGGCTAGGTTCATCCCGATCAGTAAGGAGGATTCTATCGGAGTACTAGTACGGAGGTTCATAGAGCAGTTTGTGCGATATCATTGGGTGCCCAAGACGATCGTATCGGATCGAGATGGACGATTCACGTCCAGGGAGTGGAGGTATGTACAGACATACTTGGGTACTCGACTGGCTTTCAGTACGGCCTTCCACCCCCAGACAGATGGGAAGACAGAGCGCACCAACCGGACACTTGAGGACCTACTGAGACTGTGTATTGTGGACCGTGGAGAGCCCTGGGAGAGGATGTTGCCCCTAGTGAAGTTTTCGTACAATAACAGTCATCAGTCCGGTATACGGATGGCTCCATATGAGGCGTTGTATGGGCGGAAGTGTAGGAATCCGTTGTCTTGGATACAATAACAGTCATCAGTCCAGTAATGAGTGATTGATTGCAAAACCCTAAGGTGTGTAACTAGAACGAGACCAGCGGAAGACCGTTATTCTCCTAACAATACCATAAGTCATTAACTCCATAAGCAGAGTAACATCGAGAGTGGGTATAATAATGGGTAAACACTAATAGAAGTAAGTGTCCTTAATAAAGGGAGATTTGGGCTTCAACCCATCATAGTTCCTAGTTCCCCGAGAGCCCTTCACCGGGCATGCCCTGGGAAGTCCAAGTACTATCCATAAGTTGTTATGCCTAATAAGCATTATACAAGAGTAGTCTAATAGGTTAAGGGAATAATGTGACAATCTCACCAGTATAGGATAGGAGGATATAGGATGGGTTTTGTCCTGTGAGCTCGAGGCTCGGATGTTTGTATACCGGATGGGTTTTTGCCTTGCGAGCTGGAGGCTCGGATGTTTGGATACAGGATGTGTTTTTGTCATGTGAGCTGGAGGCTCGAATGTTTGGATATAGGACGGGTTTTTGTTCTGCGAACTGGTGTAACATCCCATTTCCAACTAGACCCCTAGGAGTGATTTTGTCCTGACTAGGTCAGGACAAACCCTTAGAGAACCAAGAAGGACCAAGTGAACCTAGGATTTCAGTTGAGTGTCACTTGGTCTGCAAATAGTAAAACCCAGAAACCCTAGAATTGGAGGGCCAAGTAATTCCAACCTAAGTGGACCCTAGGGTAGGTCATAGGGTCAACCATAGGACCCATGTTGACCCCAGTCAACACTTTGACCTAATTAGCCAGAAATGACCCTAAGCCCTATTCCTTGAGTTGGGTCCACCCAAACTAACCCAATGCCACCCAATGGGTCAAAGACAACTCATACCCCATAGGGAGGAGAAAAATTTGTTTCATGCATGGATAATTTGAGAATTAACCTGGGAGAGAGAATTTGAATAGAATAGGAGAGAGAAAAGATATTTTGGAGTGATATTGAGTTTGGGCCCACTTGTGTTCATGCCACCAGCCCACACATGGGCTGGCCGACCCCTTTAACTCATTTAGGGGGAGTGTGAGCAGTGGGGCCCACCACTGCATGCATGGGTGACAAGACCTAGGCAAAAACTGACCCTACCTAGCCCATATGGCTTCATACCCTCCTCCCCACTCATTCCCTCGGCCCATGACCACCTTGGCCGGCTCCTCTAGCCCAATTAAGAGAATGTTGGAACACCCTATTACTAATTTGGGTAAGGATCACTATGTTTGTCTTAGGAAACCAGGTTGACCTAGTTGTATAGTTGTAAAGGTCAACATTAGAATGAGTCTAGGGCTTAGAACTTAGGTTTGAAGCTGCCCCCAGGACCTTTCTAATGTCAAGGTTATAGAGCCAAGTCTAAGGCAATTCTCGTCGAGCTCAGGTCGACGAAACGTCAAACTCGGTTCGACGCTCTCTGAGCTCAACTTGATAAATCGTCGAACTCCGGTCGACGATCTTCGAGCTCAGATCGACGATCTCTCTTCAGTTATTCTTCAGGTCGCTGAGCTCAGTTCGACGATCTTCGAGCTCAGTTCGACGATTTCTGTCTGCTTTATCTCATTTCATCTCTGAGCTCAGTTCGACGATCGTAGAGCTCAGATCGACGTTTCTTCTGAGAGATCGATGCCTTTAAGGATTCAAATGCTGTTATTCTTTGGAATGTTTTTGAATATTATCAGCATTTATGATAAGAAGATCTGCCATCCGTTTGTCTTTATTCTGGAGCAAGTTTCAAGGTATTATTCAGAGAATGTTTGCTGGACTTTCCTCTAGAAGACAAGACTCTTTATGGAAGACATTTATGACTGCCAACGGCTACTTTGGACAAAGAATTTTTTCAGAGAATAAGATCTTCCTTTTTCAATCAAAAAGAACATATCATATACAGAACACTGATAGCAAAAGAACAACAGAAGAACTGTGACATAAAAAAATTCTTCTTGCTTACTGAAAAGTGTTCACAACTTCATCTCAAGAACTCCAGACACCTCATCTCTCAGTCTTCTTGCTGAAACAATCTTTTGCTGGAGATCAAAGTTCTCAAGACCTATCACCCTAGAGCAAAGCTTCCCTTCCTGAACCAGTCTATATCTCAGGGGAGCTTTGACAAAAGATCCACTAAGTCTTCTCTCATTTGATTTGAGAACAGAGAAGACAACTTCATTTCCTTTTCCCTTTTTATTTTTCCTGCTGTAAAAGGGTTTTTGAACTCCCTTCAAAAGTTCTGTCTAGTTCTGAGAACCTTGTCAAAACTCAGTGGTGGCAAGACACCTTATCAAAAAATCCAGTTTTGGTTTTTGAGCACCTTATCAAAAGCTCATTGGTGTCAGGACACCTGATCAACTCATCCTGAGTGGATTCCTACCAAGGGTGGTAGAAGAGTGGATGTACCCAGGTTTTTGGGGAACCACTATATTTCCTTGTGTCTTCTGGATTGTTTGTTTGATTATTGTTGTGTGCTGTGTTCTTAATTTCTTGCTTCTTAATTTCTAGCACTCTACACTATAGTGTAAATTAAATTTTATATGTGCTAATATTTTCAAAACTGCGAAACTTATTTGAATAAACTCTATTCACCCCCCTCTAGAGTTGAGATAGATCTTACCCTCACTTTCAATTGGTATCAGAGGGAGGTTGGTTGCTCATAGAGGCTAACACCTGAACCAAGTGATCCTTGGTAAAATCTATCTTTTAAGAGGGTTATTTCTTCTTATATATATATTACTCTAAGACATGGCACAGAACAAGGATTATGCAAGCACCAGACCTCCAGTGTGCAATCTATCTAAGTTTGCACTCTGGAAGGCAAGGATTAAATTATACATGAACTCTATTGATGAAGATATTTTCAATTCTGTCTTAACAGTTTGTCCAAGTCCACCAGCAAGCTCAAGCACAAATGCTGTTCCACCTCCCTCAGGAACAGATGCAGACATAAAGAAATGGAAAACTGCAGATGCAAAGGCCATGAACATCTTAGCTCAGACAATGTCTGATGAGATATTTTAGAAAGTAGCTGACTGCAACTCAGCCAAAGGAATTTGGGATAAGCTCTCTGAAATTGTCTCAGGATCTGCTGATGAAAGGAAAGACAGGAGATCTCACCTCATAACCCAATATGAGAATTTCAAGAAAGGAGAGACTGAGTCAGTGGCAGATATGTACAACAGATTGAGTCTGATTGTCAATGAGCTAAGGACCTTGGATAAAGAAATCTCATTGACTGAGCTTAATGACAAGATCCTAATGTGCTTCCCCAGTACTTGGGATTCAAGAATCTGGCCAATCAAAGATGTCAGAAGTCTAAATGAAATCACTACTGAAACTCTCCTAGGCAAGCTCAAATCTTATGTGCTGCTTATCAAGAACAAAGAGGAAGAGCAGAAGGCTGCTTCACCAACCTCAAGGAAAGAGAAGTCAATAGCTTTCAAAGCTATTGAAGATCAGCCTGAAGAAAAACTCACAGGCAATGAGGAATTGGTCAGCCTACTGGCCAAAAGATTTTACAAGCTAGCCAGAAAGGACTTCAGAAAAGGCCATACAAAGGACATGACAAACCAAGGTATGATAAGTCAAATAATAATAACAAAGAAATCATATGCTTTGGTTGCAGGAAACCAGGTCACATTGTGCCTGACTGTCCAGAGAACAAGAACAAGGACAGAAAGGATAGAAGAGAAAGAAGAAAAGAAAACGATTTCAAAAAGAACAGCTCAGACAAAGCCTCCTCTAGCAGGAACAAAAATACAAGGAAGGGTTTTGTTGCTGAGACATGGAGTGAGACAGAGGAAGATTCTGAAACTTCATCTAGCTCCAGTGATGATGAAGATGATGCTGATGAGAAAGAATTCTGCATGATGGCTATCATTGCCTCACAGCAAAACTCTGATGAAGAATCAGATTCAGATTCAGAAAATCAACCAGAGGAAGATCAGGTAATTAGCTCTTTTGATTTTAATTCTGAGGACTTCAAAAATGAATTTAAGACATTGTGCTTGGATTTACTAAGATCTGAAAAAGAGATAATCTCTCTCAGAAATAAATTATCTGAATAAAATGTCCTAAACTCAAATAACCTCAAACTCTCTAAGGAGTTAGAATGCTGTAGGGAGGAGATAGCTTCACTGAAAAGTGAACTGTCAAGAGCTAAAAAGTTTGAAGAATCCCTAAATGGGAGAAGTATCAGACTGATGGACATTACAAGCACAGTGAACTCTAGATTCAACAGTACACTGGGCTTGGGTGCCTCATCCAGCCAACCTATAATATTAACAACTCCAATCAAATTTGTCTCTGACAAAGGAAAGGGAGTAATAGAGGTAGCTAGGAAGAATGCAGATCTGTCAGAGAAAAATTCAGTTCAACAGATTGCGTCGAGCAGAGCTCGACGATCGTCGAACAGAGCTCGACGATCTAACAACAGATCGTCGACCTCAGGTCGACGATATCCAAACTCTGAACTTCAGTATAATCGATCTTCGAACAGAGATCGACGATCTGACCCAAGATCGTCGACCTCAGATCGACGATCGTCGAACAGAGATCAGGTCTGTGAACATTCCTTCAATGACACATCTAGATTCAATCCTAGAGGTCCCACATCCCAAGGCTTTAACCCCTATACTGAATGGATAGTACCTCCTAGGAGATACCATCCTGAAGGCTATAAGAGTCAACCTGGGATGTCTTTTATTTCTGAATTCAAAGGATATCAGCCTAGGCCCAAGGTTAACTGGGTCAAAAACAAATAAGCTGCTCATGTGCAGGTGAAGACCTATCCAGTATCTAACCAACAATGGTATCTAGATAGTGGGTGCTCAAAGCACATGATAGGGAACAGGGAGAACCTATCATCCTTCATAACCAAACTTGGACCCAAGGTGATTTTTGGTGATTCAAATTTTGGTCAAACCAAAGGATATGGTGCTGCTCAGATAGGCTCAGTCACTTTTAAGAAGGTGGCATATGTAGAAGGACTGAAGCACAATCTGATAAGTATCAGTCAACTATGTGATGAAGGATACAAGGTGACTTTCAACAAATCCCTGTGCAAGATCAAGTCAGAGAATAACACAACTGTGTTAACAGGTAAAAGGACAGGTAACATTTACTTAGTAGATTTTCTTTCATCTAAAGTAGATATCTGTTTATTCAATTCCATATCTAAGCCTAATATTTTGTGGCATAAGAGACTAGGACATCTAAACCTTAGAACCATTGCTAGGCTCTCCAAGGACAACCTTGTTAGAGGACTACCTTCTGGCCCCTACAAGAAGGAAGGACTCTGCAAGGCTTGTCAATTAGGCAAGCAAACTAAAAGTAGCTTTAAGTCACTTAATAAGAGTGATTCACCTAGGATCTTGTATTTGTTGCACATGGATCTTTTTGGACCCATATCAGTACAAAGCCTAGGAGGGAAGTCCTATACTTTAGTAGTTGTAGATGACTTCTCAAGATTCACATGGGTATTCTTTCTGAGGAAGAAGTCTGATAACTTTAAATGTTTGACAGAGTTTCTCAAATGCATACAGATTGAGTTCAATACTCACATTGCCCTGATCAGAAGTGATCATGGGACAGAGTTTGATTCTCTTCTTATGCAAGAGTTCTGTCAGAGTGGAGGGATTAGGCACACTTTCTCAGCTCCTAGAACTCCTCAACAAAATGGTGTAGCTGAAAGGAAAAATAGAACCCTAATTGAATCTGCTACTACATTGTTGACAGATGCTCACTTACCTCTATCCTTTTGGGCTGAGGCAGTGAACACCTCCAACTATGTACTAAATAGAAGCCTGATACATAAACTAAAGGGCAAGACTCCCTATGAATTGCTCAAAGGGAAGAAACCTAAAGTAAATTATTTTAAAAATTTTGGCTGTATTTGTTATATTCACAACAATGACAAGAAACATCTAGCAAAATTCCAAGCTAAAGCTGATGAAGGAGTGTTTCTGGGATACTCCATGATCAGCAAGGCTTATAGGGTATATAATAAATCATCTTATAAAATTGAAGAATCTGTTCATATTACTTTTGATGAGACTAACATGTGTTATAAGGAGAAGTCTACTTCTACAAAAGAACCCTTGTAGGTACAATCTATATCAGAAAGTATGGACAGATTATAGGTTAAAGAAGAGGACACAACCTCTCAACCTATTCAGCAAAAGAATGAAAGCAGTGATGATGAATAAGTGCAACATATTGAAGAAAATCATCCTGAAGAGCTAGTTGTTGTTCCACTAGAGGAGACAACAACACAGGCTGGTGAACAATAAACACCCCCTGTTGATTTAGTAACAACAAGAGATCATCCAATCACCCAAGTAATTGGAGAGATCTCAGTTGGTGTGCAAACCAGAAATCAGGTCAACCAGAACCTGATGCACACTTGCTTCCTATCTCAAGTTGAGCCTCAATCCATTCAAGATGCAGAGCAAGATCCACACTGGATCATTGCAATGCAAGAGGAGTTGCATCAATTTGAAAGGAATAAGGTTTGGGAACTAGTGCCTAAGCCAAAGGATCATTCCATTGTTGGAACAAAGTGGGTTTTCAGAAACAAGCTGGATGACCAAGGAATTATTGTCAGAAACAAGGCAAGGCTAGTTGCTCAAGGCTACTCTCAACAAGAAGGAATAGACTATGACCAGACCTTTGCACCAGTTGCAAGGTTAGAGGCCATCAGAATATTTCTAGCTTATGCTGCTCACAAAGGCTTCAAGGTCTATCAGATGGATGTGAAGAGTGCATTTCTCAATGGGGACATCAAAGAGGAAGTCTATGTTAGACAACCTCCAGGTTTTATCTCTCTAACTCACCCTGATTATGTTTTCAAATTGCATAAAGCATTATATGGTCTCAAGCAAGCTCCTAGAGCATGGTATGAGACCCTAGCATGCTTTCTTCTGGAAAATGATTTTTTTAGGGGGAGAGTAGACCAAACTCTTTTTATTAGAACCCATAAGTCCCATACCCTACTAGTACAAATTTATGTAGATGATATCATATTTGGATCTAATGATTCAAACTTGTGCAGAATGTTTTCCAACCTAATGCATTCCAAATTTGAAATGAGTAGCATGGGTGAGCTCTCCTTCTTCTTAGGATTGCAAGTAAAACAGCATGCTGAGGGCATATTCATTTCCCAAACCAAGTATGCTAAAGAATTGGTTAAGAGATTTGGTATGTCTGAGGCATCTTGTATGAAAACACCCATGCCTACCAATGCTGTATTGGATGCTGATGAACATGGGAAACCAGTTGATCAGACAACATATAGAGCAATGATTGGCTCTCTATTGTACCTTACAGCCAGTAGACCAGATATAATGTTTGCTACATGCATATGTGCTAGATTCCAAGTTAGCCCTAGAGAGTCACACCTAACTCTAGTTAAAAGGATTCTTAGGTACGTAAAAAGTTGTCCAAATCTAGGACTCTGGTATCCAAAAGACTCAGGATTTGAATTAACTGGATTCTCAGATGCTGATTATGCTGGATGCAGAATAGACAGGAAAAGCACCAGTGGAACATGTCAGTTCCTTGGTGACAGACTTGTCTCCTGGTTTTGTAAGAAGCAAACATCTGTGTCAACCTCAACTGCTGAAGCTGAGTATATGGCTGCAGGCAGTTGCTGTTCACAAATATTGTGGATACAAAATCAGCTCTTAGACTATGGCTACAACTTAGAGAAGTCTAAAATTCTTTGTGATAATACTAGTGCTATCTCTATAGCACAAAATCCAGTCCTCCATAGTAGGACAAAACATATAGAGATTAGGCATCACTTTCTAAGAGATAATGTAGAGAAAAATAAAATTAAACTTCAATATATTCCTACTGATTTGCAAAGGGGAGATATTTTCACCAAACCTTTGGATGAAAAGAAACACAGTTTCTTCCTAAATCAGTTAGGCATGTTAGATGGAGGAAGCCTTAACTAACTTACAAGATTTTTGAAAAGTCAAAACAGACCATGATTAGGCTAAAAAAAAAATCAGTTCCTTTTGTGTCTGTAGAATAGGCTTTGTATCTGAACTGCGCTCGACGTTTTCCCAGAAAACGTCGAACGTAGATCGACGTTTCTCTAAAAATCATCGACCAGAGATCGACGTTCCCGAAGTCGTCGATCTGAGTTCAGAGCCCTCGCTAGATCTAGGCTTTCTCTCCTTCTGTTCAGAGGCCGTCGAGCGGAGCTCGACGCTTTTCAACATCGTCGAACGGAGATCGATGATATTGATGTCTCTTAAGATTCCCTCTGTAGCCCAATCGTCGAGCTGAGATCGACGTACTGTCGAACCAAGCTCCACGATTTTCAGTTTCACCGTCGAACCCTAATATAAAATCGTTTCTTCAGCCGTCGTTCTCCTTTTGCGCTTTCATACTCTGCAACTTTCTTCGTTTTCCCTCCAAATCCTATACACTTGGTCGCGTTTGGTTTTCTGTTGCAGGTGCAAATGGCTGAATCCAGTGCTGCTATCTCTAAGATGAAATTTGATACAGGATTCGATATAGACATAACCTCATTTGATGGAAGTGATCAGCGCTTCAAGGATATTCTCAATCTGTTTAGAGAACAACAACTGATCCAAATAATGACTACCCGGATGAAGATTGCTTCAGAAGAGATAAAAGAGTGGTGTTTTACAGCGACAGACGAGACTGAGAACTCTGTCGTCGGCATCATTAAAGGGACTAAGGTACATCTATCACCGGCTCTCTTAACAGATGTCTTTCAACTTAGTACTGGAGAAGATTCTATTGAATTATCTGGAGAAGATTATGATTCAATGCTTAATCGAATGGGTCACAATGCTGTCAACCCTAACAAACTTTTAAAGAAAAATCTGTCTCTTGAATATCAATTCCTGGCTGATGTAGTTGGGAAAGTGCTGTTGGCCAAGCACTCAGCTCATGACACCATCTCTAGATATCAACTTTGCTTGATGGGAGCTTTAGTCGATAAGAAACACCTTGATTGGGGATCCATCTTCTTCAACTTAATTAAGAAGAAGATCAATAAGACTGCTGTGAGTTTTGGGAGAATCTTAGGGGTCTATCTGCACTACAGATGCCCTGATCTGTTAACCTCCTCTGGGATGTTCATCAATGCATCCAAGAGGCTCTCATGTGCCCTATTCAGCAAATGGGACAGGCAAATCATCAACCCTACAAGAGCTACTACACCAGTTCCTTCAGGCACAAGGACTGCTTCAGTCACTCCACCAGCAGAAGTGTTGCCTGCCTCTCTTCCTCCTCCAGCTGTATCTACCCCAGCCATTTCCTCCTCACCACCAGTCACAACCATAACCATATCATCCCCCATTACCATTTCCTCACCAGTTTCATCCCCTCCAGTATCTACCTCAGAGGAATTCCATCCTCTCTTCTCTTATTCAACCTTCTCCCTACCATCCTTTTCCATTGTAGATGATTCCTTCATGGATGATTCTCCTTCCTCTCCTCCTGAGCCACCCTCTACCTCCTTTTTTCAACAAATGCTTCATGACATCCTTTCCCAACCATCCTTCACACCCTCTCTTGCTTCACCTATCTCCACCTCAACCTCTTCTATCTCCATAATTCCATCCTCAGAGCCATCCATTCCTACCTCCACACCTTCAGCTCTAGCCAACATCCCTCCATCTACCTTTACTCCTACCTCTGCTCAAGCCCCACTTGAGCATGTAGATCTTACAAGGTTGGCAGACAGGCTTTATGAGTTGCTAGCTCCCAGGCTGACATCTCTGTTGGAGACTTCCCTGGCTCCACTCCTGAAACAAGTTCAGGAGCTGTCTACCAAGCTTTCCTCCTTTTCCTCCTCCCAGGCAATCCCTTCTACTGGGTGCCTTGGTTCAGCTCTCCTTGAACCAAGGCAGGGGGAGATGCTTTATGAAGAAGTGGATGTGCCAGTGGATGCTCCTGTTTTTGCTCAAGCTCCTGCTCACTCAGAAAGCAGTGGATGTGCTTTTGCACTAAATCTTCAGAGCCTGCTATCTCAATTTGATACAGTTCATTTCAGCTTTCTGCCAGTACCTCTCACTAAAGATCTGTCTAAGGCCATTGTGCCTGTATCTGTTTGTGATCCCAGCCACATTGAATCCTATATCAATTCCTGGAAGGCTGTGGATATTCCTGATGCTGCTACTAAGGCCATTGTGCCTCCTGTTGTTGAAACTGCTGCTGCTGCTGCTGAAGATATAGAGATGATTCCAGTAACTGTTGCTGATGAAACTGTTGATGAAGAACTTGCTTCCTACCTAGAAGATCCTACACCTACTGCTATGCCTGCTCCTGCTCAAGTGTCTGCTGCTGTTGTTGCTCCTGCTCTAACTTCTGATCAGTTAAAGCTACAAGAAAGGTACTTGAAAAGCATTGATGATCTATATGACAGACCACAAAGCTCAGATAGTGACCAATTCCAGACTGAATCAGATGAATCTGCCAATACCATTGCCAAGAAGAGGAAAGCTAGAAGCAAAGCCATGATGTCAGTTCCTCCAGCTAAAGCAAAAGACTCCAATGATATTCCCTACTACATTCTACATGATTGCCCCATTTCTGAGCCATGGATGCAATACTCCAAGAATCAACTGAAAGCTGTGAAGAGGAGAAGGAAGCTTGATAAATATGAAAAAGGATCTTCACAATATCAGCCTCCTCCTCCTCCTCCAGATTCTGGATCAGGCTCAGCCCCTCAAGCTCCAGCTTCAAGGCAAAGCTCCTCCCAATCTTATCCAAGATACTATCAAAGGGGACAACATCAAAGAGGATATCAATCCAGAAGGGGTCATTACAGAGGAAATCAGAGAGGACAAAGATCTTATCAAAGGGAAGGACAAGGCCACACTGACTCTACTTCAGGTCCTTTCCCTTACAGGCTAAAAGACTCAGTTGTTTCCAGGACTCCTCCTGCTTCTAAATCTCTCAACAGGTATGAACCTCCTGTTCCTTTTGAGGATCCTGAGAACAATCCTCTATCCTGGACAGCAAGAATGAAAGAGCAAGCTGCTCTTGATCAACTAAAGAAAGCCAGAGAGCAAGGCATGGACATTTCCAATATAACAACTTTATCAGATCAAAGGAAGAAAGAATTGGAAAGATATGCTTCAAGAAAGTTTTTCAACCCAGAAGACTACATGAAGCTGCACCCAGAGGCTGTAGTTCCTAGGCCAAGATCTCAAACTTCTCTAGGTGCAGAGGATGACAGAAGATCAAAGAAAGAAACCCTGAATCCTAACAGAGAAATTTTGTTTAAAAAGGGAACTGAGAAGAAGTAAAATTGTGTAAGCCAAACTTTCATCCACCTCTGGATAATTGCTACTTTTTTATCTGTGATCTGCTTGCTGCTATATCTTTGCTTGGTTAGCTCTTATTTTGAATGTATGCTTATTCATTTCCTAATGTTATTTGTAAATAGTAATCCTAACCCAAATAGGGGGAGATTGTTGGAACACCCTATTACTAATTTGGGTAAGGATCACTATGTTTGTCTTAGGAAACCAGGTTGACCTAGTTGTATAGTTGTAAAGGTCAACATTAGAATGAGTCTAGGGATTAGAACTTAGGTTTGAAGCTGCCCCCAGGACCTTTCTAATGTCAAGGTTATAGAGCCAAGTCTAAGGCAATTCTCGTTGAGCTCAGGTCGACGAAACGTCAAACTCGGTTCGACGCTCTCTGAGCTCAACTTGATAAATCGTCGAACTCCGGTCGACGATCTTCGAGCTCAGATCGACGATCTCTCTTCAGTTATTCTTCAGGTCGCTGAGCTCGGTTCGACGATCTTTGAGCTCAGTTCGACGCTTTCTGTCTGCTTTATCTCATTTCATCTCTGAGCTCAGTTCGACGATCGTAGAGCTCAGATCGACGTTTCTTCTGAGAGATCGACGCCTTTAAGGATTCAAATGCTGTTATTCTTTGGAATGTTTTTGAATATTATCAGCATTTATGATAAGAAGATCTGCCAGCCGTTTGTCTTTATTCTGGAGCAAGTTTCAAGGTATTATTTAGAGAATGTTTGCTGGACTTTCCTCTAGAAGACAAGACTCTTTATGGAAGACATTTATGACTGCCAACGGCTACATTGGACAAGGAATTTTTTCAGAGAATAAGATCTTCCTTTTTCAATCAAAAAGAACATATCATATACAGAACACTGATAGCAAAAGAACAACAGAAGAACTGTGACATAAAAAATTTCTTCTTGCTTACTGAAAAGTGTTCACAACTTCATCTCAAGAACTCCAGACACCTCATCTCTCAGTCTTCTTGCTGAAACAATCTTTTGCTGGAGATCAAAGTTCTCAAGACCTATCACCCTAGAGCAAAGCTTCCCTTACTGAACCAGTCTACATCTCAGGGGGAGCTTTGACAAAAGATCCACTAAGTCTTCTCTCATTTGATTTGAGAACAGAGAAGACAACTTCATTTCCTTTTCCCTTTTTATTTTTCCTGCTGTAAAAGTGAAAGTGAAGGGATAGATACGATTGCGGAATTGAAGATTATAGATAAGGATTTAACCCTAAAGCTTAACGCAAGTGTTGTGCACAAACTCAAGACAACTGTAATTACAGTTAAGCTTGGGTCCTAATCCAGCAACTAGCAATCCTAGTTAATTCTAATCACAGCCACAATACAATTAACAAGTTAAGCAACCAGACGACACAAGATATTATAGTGGTTCCCTAAACAACTTGGGTACGTCCACTCTTCTACCCACACGGTAGGAATCCACTCAGGTTTTTGATCAGGTGCCCTGCCACCAACAGAATCTGCTTCAGGTAGATTCAGAAACCCTTTAGATTTTTGATCAGGTGTCTAAAAACCAAGCTTTACTTTTGAAGGGAGTAAACAACCCTTTACAGGAGGGGGAAGAGGGTTAGAATGTCTTCTCTATTTTACAATAGATTAGAGAAGCACAAGAGTCTCTTCAGAACTCAAGACAGAATACTGTCTTGAAGTTCTGAAGGAAAAAGCTTGAAGAAGACTAGAGATCTGGAATGGATGTTCTTCTTCAGCTCCCTTCTTCTTCTTCTTCTTCAATATCTCTGAGTGTATCTTCCTGAAACAGGAGCACTCAGGTTGAAGAAGAGCAGAAGAGATAACTTCTCAGATGGATGAATATTGCTGAGAGCAGCTGTGCTGTAAGAAGGTTCTTTCTCTGTGTGTTGTACAGGATTCTTCTCACTTGTTCTTTTTTTTTGCTCTATCCTTGTTCTTTCAAAAGAACTCCTTTAAATAGGAGTAGCAGCAATGGCTCTAATATGAGCTTTTGTCTTCTTCTCAGATCTTGAATCTGGGCTGCAATTAACATAAAGATAAAACATATCTTACAGATATATATTTCTATATAAAGAAATAAAGCTTCATAAGAAGCTGCAGTATAAAATCTGATAGAGAAAGATATCAGAAATAACTCTTTACAGCCAACGGCTATAAAGGACAGCTGCATTAATAAAGCAGTCAGAGAGTCAACTAATAAGACAAAAACACTTTATCTGATAGGAAAGACTTAAGCATAAGAATAGTAAGAATTGCTTTGAAGTATATGAAGTAAATCTATCAGATAATATCTGTTAAATAAATCAGATAAAATAAGAAATAAAACGCATATAAAATTATATATGCAGACAGCCGATCGTCGAACGACCTTCGACTATAGTCGAACGACCGGCTGAGATCGTCGACCTATCAATAGATAGTCGACCGACTCAGATAGTCGAACTATCCAGGCAGATAGTCGACCGACTCAAGACTAGACAGAAAGTGTCGAACTATCAAGAGATAGTTGACCAGAGCTCGACGATCTAGTAGAACGTCGAGCTGACCAGAGACAGACGATCGTCGACCGGCTGATCGACGATAGTCGATCGGCGTTCGACGATAGTCGAACCCGAAAATCCCTTAGCCAGAATTTTACTGGAAAAGAGAAAGCACTACAATAAGACTTTGACCATAGATAAATCTTGGGTCAAGGACTAAAAGGAAAGACTTAACTCAAATCCAAACTAGGGTACCAACAAAAAGGGTTTTTGAACTCCCTTCAAAAGTTCTGTCTGGTTTTGAGAACCTTGTCAAAAGTCAGTGGTGGCAAGACACCTTATCAAAAAATCCAGTTTTGGTTTTTGAGCACCTTATCAAAAGCTCATTGGTGTCAGGACACCTGATCAACTCATCCTGAGTGGATTCCTACCAAGGGTGGTAGAAGAGTGGATGTACCCAGGTTTTTGGAGAACCACTATATTTCCTTGTGTCTTCTGGATTGTTTGTTTGATTATTGCTGTGTGTTGTGTTCTTAATTTCTTGCTTCTTAATTTCTAGCACTCTACACTATAGTGTAAATTAAATTTTATATGTGCTAATATTTTCAAAACTGTGAAACTTATTTGAATAAACTCTATTCACCCCCCCCCCCCCTCTAGAGTTGAGATAGATCTTACCCTCACTTTCAGAGAAGCTTGAACCGGTGGAGCCCACCCATGCAGCTTGGTGATGCAACCAAGGCAAACCCGACCACTCCCCTTGATAGTATCGCCCCCCCCCCCATTTATATCATCGCCCCTCTTATTATCCCTTCCCACATGACCACTCTCAGCCTCCCATTCATTCTCATCCCGAGAGAGAGAGAGAGAGGCCTAGACCTGGAGCTAGAGTCAAAGAACCCAAGCGCCGCCACCGTCAAAATGGTTTCCCGCCGCTCCACCCGCATTCAAGCCCGAGTTCAGGTCCTCCCTCACCTCTCTCTTCATGTTTTAGATCTTAGGATTGTTTAGGGTAGGGTTCGGGCTCGAATGAGCCCGAACCCAGCTTTCATTTTCTCCATTAATGGAGTTTCTTGGAGCTCTCGGGTTAGGTGGCGCCGCCGTCTCCCGCCGCCCTAACCGTCGGAAAGGCTTTCCCCCACCACCGTGTGTGTGGAGGTGAAGATTTCCGGTGGAGGCGCCGCCGGACCCCCCCCCCCCCCCCCCCCCCCCCCCGTGACAGCTCCTATTATCGGGCTGGATTCCTGCTCATTCGGAGAAGAAATACAATGGCCTTCCGATCGGCTTTGAGATCCGTGCCATGCATAAATTATTAACCTTTGATTATTTAATTACATGAATAGTGCTAATTTCTGTCTTATATAACCGATTTTTTCATGTCAATAATTAGGGCACTTACAGCCCTTTTCATAAAATATTCTCAAC
Organism: Platanthera zijinensis; assembly: GCA_039513925.1. Taxonomy (NCBI): domain Eukaryota; kingdom Viridiplantae; phylum Streptophyta; class Magnoliopsida; order Asparagales; family Orchidaceae; genus Platanthera; species Platanthera zijinensis. The sequence goes on from CM077090.1 coordinate 61,557,574, forward strand.
ATAAAAATTGTAGGTCTTGAAGTTACCTTTAATTTTATATGTTACACATAAATTTTGGTTAAGTCTACTGCCCTATAGGGCCTTTTTCCTAGGGCTTGTCCTAGGCTAGGTCAGAAAATTAAATGTGTGCCCTGACCAAACTCTAAGTCCAAAGTGACTGAAATTTTGGGCATGTGGCTTAATTAGGCATATCTATATCCACCCCAAAATTAGAATTTTTGGGGAAAATAATTCTATAGTTTTAGTCAGAATATGATAAATCAAATTATGTCGATTTTCGGAGCATACCAACCCCAATTGGCCCCAAATTTTGGTGGCCTGCCCTTAGGGGTATATTAGACATATGGTAGAAAAATTAGTCAATTTAGCCCTCTGCATGTTGAGATATTTCACTTGCAAAATCTGAAAAGGTGAATTGTCTTGGGCTGCAAATAACAAAAATGCAGAAATTTGAAGAGATGCCCAAGCCCATCCAGAGGCCCAAATGACCTAGGATTTTTTGCAGTAACTGGTTTAGGGAATAATTAGGCCCTGCCCAAGAATGGGATTAATTGGAATTAAAATTAGGGGGAAATTACTAAAATAAATCTAGGCTTATTTAGGTGATTCTTTGAGTAGTTCAACTCCAAAAGGCCCCAATTTTTGGTGGCATGTCCATGTGGACATTATCAAGGCATGGTTAAATTTTCAGCCCATATGGACCACATAAAGTTGGGTAAATTCCCTTGCATGTGTTGGCTTGTAAAGGGCTTGGCGTGCTTATAGCCAAAAATGAAGTATTAAATGCACATCCCTTTTGGACCACTGGTTTAGTATTACCCTAAATACCCCCCCCCCCCCCCCACCTGGGGAAGATGGATGAATTAGGGTTGATTTACCCTTGGACCCAAGTTCAAACCCTAAGGAAGGACCTTTGGGGGTTGTGAAGGACAAAGGGGCAAATGCCCTTGTATGGCCTTGTAATTTAGTAGAGAGGTAGATTATGTACATTTAAGCCTCTGGTTGAAATGTTAGGGAATTTAGAAGTAGTTAAGTACTTCAAAAGTCAAACCCTAGCTTTAGGGTAGAAGCACTATTAAGTTAAAACAGTAACTTAACATCATCTAAAAATTGTGAAGATGGGGTAGAATGAATCTTAGGGTGAGATGAACCCCTAGATATTTTTAGTGGAATTTTATAGATTATATTCATGGTAGTTCCTTTTTAAAATATCAAAGTGTCCAATTTAGTATTTGATTTAATTTGATCATTTGATTTAAATGGAATCTAGAAAAATTTGGTTAGTAGAGATTTTTGACCTAAATAGAGGTCTCTGAATTTTATTATAATTTTTAAAGGATTTTATATATTGCTTCCTTCATAAATTTTGTAAAGATCATACTTGGTAAATAAATCATTTAAAGAATAATTTAACTTTTAAAAATGTGAATTTTGGCCACTGATAATTTTAGGATAATATCTACTATTAGGAATTTAATTATGAATTTTTGAAGTATATTCCCAGTAATTGATTCACAATTATGCCCTTTTTAGATTTTTGTATTGAATTTATTTAGAATTAAATATTCTGTGAAAAATCATGAAAGTTGGCTAGTAATAATTTTAGGACTGTAGTAGTGTAATATATTTAATTCAAATTATTTAGATGATGATTTCAAGAAGTTGATATACATATCTTGGAATATGGGAATTACTGCTAAAATAATTTTAGGACCCTTAAAAGTTTGTAGAAAATTCCAAATTTGGAAATTGTCACTTTTAGACATGAAATATTATCATGAATTTATGAAACATTAATCATGTCTAAAATGTATACTTCATGATCAACTTGACAATAATTGGCTTTTTTAAGAAATTCTTTAAAATAGAAGATTAATTGAGGAAAATACAATATTCTGGAATTAAATCATCTATGTCATGATAGGACCCCAGTAATAACCTAGGTCATTCGGATGAAAACTTGAAGGACATTATATCATGAACATCACTTAGTATGGGTTGGTCTGCAAATAGCAATTTGGAGAAAAGTGGTATTAGGATAAGAGTTGGAATAGTGAAGAGTTAGTCGTGTTGATTTGTTTGAATGAAAGTAGATGAGTCACCATAGAAAGTTCTAAGGAGTGGTGAGAATCGAGTTGATGTGTGTTAGAAGGTACGCGAGTTCGAAGAAAGAACGTCGTTCCCGCAAGAGTGAAAGGTCTAAACTACCCTAGGTATAGGTTTAATGTGATGTTAAATGGGGAGAGGTAAGGGAATCAACAAATAATAATAAGTGCCTTGCGAAAGGGAACTTTGGTCTGTCATACCATCACAGCTCCTAGTGCCTATTGAGAACCCTTCACGGGGTAAATCCGGAGATAGTCCTGGGCTAACATAAACCTTAAAGAACAAATCGAAAGAGTAATTTAGTAGATAGGGTTTCACACTGCACACACTAGTTGGACAAGACTTGGAAATGGTTAAGTCATCCCGAGGTGTTAAAAGGGGCACCATCCCGCGGTGTTTAAAGGGATGAGGTTTGGAAATTGAGTCGGACAGTTTAGTCTGGGGAGCTTAGTCTCAGTTTGAGGTTAATTCGGACAGTTTAGTCCGGGAGCTTGACTTGTTCGTTTCTTTTAAAAATATTGCATGTGCATAAAAAGGAATATCTAAGGTGGTGGGTCTTCAGTACTGGATTGTCGTTGCACCGACGCCAGTACGATGACTCGGCAAGTGTGGTTTTACACTTTGCAAAACTTCAGTCCGGCGGTCCAGTCGACAAGAGTATGCAGGAGTCCGCTTAGTGCACTAAGCATTGAGGCGTATGATAGGTCAGACCGGTAGTTCTATACTGGTTTTTAGGTGGGCGAGGCTTAACCCACCGCTTCCGTCTGCCACTATAGAGGTATCCTGGGAGGTAACGGCTCCGAAAGGGGGAACTAAAGGTTTGTGTACACAAAGTCGGGTGGGTGAGTTGCACTGCTTGAACATAACATGAACCCACCATATATATGCATATCATACTCATTCATAATAACCTATGACACCTAATGTATAAGTTTAATGGGACGCTTATACATTAGGACTTGACAAACGACCCCTTGGTCTATAAGCTTGTGTGGGCAAGTTAATAAATTAAGGTTATTTCAATATATATATACTGCTTGTGATAACCGACACCCCAACGTATAAAGTGGTATGGGACACTTTATACGATGGGAGCCTTGTAGAAGATCCCTTGGCTTATGTGTACTCACATAAGTGAAGGTTAAATTCCTTTCTTACTTTACCTATTACAATTTGTTTATGAAATTGTTAGCTAGGTCCCCCTGTCACCTGTTATTTTACTCTCCACTTTCACGTCCTTTCCTCTCTTCCTCCCCGCTCGGTGCCTTGGAGCATGGGGGAAGGGGTTGGGATGATAGGGCTTAGTCTTATAGACTAATGGTTTTCGAACCACATCATATTAGGGGATCGTGGTGCCAAGCATGGAGGAGCAGCCCAGGAGATCGGTGCGATTGGAGACAGGGCAGTCAAGCTCAGGAGCACAGCCAGCTGGGACCGTGAGTCCCGATCTTTAGTAGTAGATGTTTTATTTCTCTTCCACATGAGAGATATGTAGTGAGGATATTGATGTATTGGGCTTGAGCCCTTATTTCATGTACTCTTTTTTTATTCTATGGACACTCCCTTCGTAGAGATTTTATATATATGTGACCTGGATGTGGACTGCATTTTCTTACTATTCTACTTTCTACTATAATTGTGATCGAACAAGGCCGGCAGAGTCGGCGCTTTGTGGTGACGGTCTTCCCGGGTGCGAAGGTGTCACCGCAAAGCGGCGGTTCTGGGCATAAGACCCCGGGTTTCAAAAAAAAAGGTGTCTTACAACTGGAGGCTCAGATGTTTGGATACAGGACGGGATTTTATACTGCGAGCTTGAGGATCGGATGTTTGGATACAGGACAGGTTTTTGTCCTTCGAGTTGGAGGCTCGGATGTTTGGATACAGGACGTGTTTTTGTCCTACGAGATGGAGGCTCGGATGTTTGGATACAGGACAGGTTTTTGTCCTTTGAGTTGGAGGCTCGGGTTAGAAATAATTTTCATGTGCATAGAACATATTAGTGGCGGGTCATGCGGTACTAGGCCAATCGTCACACCGATGGCAGTACAGTAACTCAGGTGAAGTGTGAGGGTTTGAGGGGCCAGTAGGTTGTTTATACTGCGGTCTGGAGGACAATCCCCGAAAGCACACACCCTACCTTAAAGACTGGCGGGCTTTTCAGCATTAGTACATGGTGACTCTGGTGTGTTCTTCAGAGGTGTACGGAAGGTCTAGGTCTGATAGTGTGTATACCCGCCTAGGAGTGGAGATGCTCACTCCACTGCTGCCATAGCCACAATGGTTGTACCTGAGAGTTAAGCTAACTCCAAAAAGTGGGAACTAAAAATCTGTACGCACAGAGTTGTGTGTGTGAGTTTCACTTGTATGAATCATAACCTGCATATCATATTATATATACATACTTAGGACATGCGCACCTTAGATCCTTATCATATAAATTAGTATGGGCTCTTTTATATGATAAGTTACATTTGTGAAAACTTAACTTATAAATTTGTATGGGCATTCATATAAGTTACGGTACTTCTGTTATGGTAGTTTAGCTGTAGATAGTTTACTTTCTGCTCCATTCTTCACTTTACTTACCACATTCCTTTTTAGTACAGTTCTTACTTACTGTACTCATACTATATAGAACTGTTAGAGTAAAGATATATTGCTATTATATAACCATAATAGATTAGATCCACTGTAACCTGCTATACTCTTTCTACCCCTCGTTTTCCTCCGCTTCTTCCTCACGTTCGGTACCAAGGAGTTGTGGGGGTGAGGCGAGGATGATAATGGCTTAGTCTTTATGACTAACGGTCGGTTGTGACCGTATCATTTTAGGAGCACGGGGAGATGGAGCACCAGCACGACCAGCAGAACGAGGTGGCAGGAATTTAGGAGCTGATACCACCTACTATTATATCCCATCGTCAGGTGATGACGCGCATACCGATGATAGTTTAGCTTCCGCTTAGTTTGATTTTGTGTGAGAGTGATTTGATATCCATGTACAGGGCATATGCCATTTTCTCTTTCATTGTACTTATTGTGGACTACTATTGTACTTTCAATTTCAATATATGTGATATGTACTGTGATCTTTATGGACTTTCTAGTTATAACTACTTATTATACTTTTATTCTCGATTGGCTGAATAGGTTTAATGATCGAACTAGCCGGCAGGATCGGTGTCTTGCGGTGTCTACTAACCTGAGTGTTAGTGTCACCGTAAGGCGGCGGTTTTCGGCATAAGACCGGGTCATCTCCTTGGTAAGGGGAGAGGGGACTTACAAACTGGTATCACTTGAACAAACGATCATATGAGAAAGAAGTCCACAATACTGGAATACCCTGCTCAAGCATTAGTTTGCGGACAAACTATGCAGCGGAACCAATGGTGTACCCTTGTGTAAAAGTCACAAAAAATAGTCCATTTAAACAATGAGTTCGACCAATCCAATTAGGACACCACTTTAGTTTGACTTACCAATAGGATTTTGAGTCATACCTTAGTCTAAAATCAACCTCAGATATAAATTAGTTAAGGTATGAGGATACCCAATTAACTAAGGAAAGAATTTAACGTAAGAGTCACTACTTAATGCTTAAACTTCGATGTCCCTACTCCACCTATCAAGTGATATTATCAATTCTTACCCAAACCGATAGGACTGCCTCAAAAAGATTTGACGCCTATAATATATTAGTGGAATAGTAGGGTACTCGTAAACTTAACCTTCGTACCGATGACTTGATTACATTAAGACAACCACTATGGCAAATACCAAAGGTCGAAAAAGAATTCAAGTCTCAGAAGAGACCCATTTTAGTTGGGTCACATGTTGACATTGAGAAGATTGTTGTAAATAGTAACCTCAAAGGCTTAAGGTATGTAACATATCAATAAGTTTTATGGGGAAACTCCAACTCAAAGATTGTTAGCCCTAAGGATTGAGTGCTTATCTAGGATAAATGTACCCTAGGTATTAAAGAAATTTAGCTGAAAATGTGCGGGGGCATATTTGTAAGTTCACTTTGAGGTTAAGCCAAGCACCAAACACCAAGCATCGCTGGCCTACCAGTAGCCCGGGATTAAGCCCATAGCCGCCCCACAACACCACTGGTAGTAAGCCTAAACATCAAGGCATGCAGGCCTATTGCACCCTAACCAAATCTCCACGCCTGTTTATCAGCAGCGGTAGGTTGTTGCCACGGGGTCTCGAACCCACAAACTTGATAAGAGAGTATTATTACCACTCCTCATAATCAACTGAGTTGCATTGGGTCTAAACCCGAACTGTACCACCGTAGCGCCGGGCTGTACCACAGTGCATCTCAGTTAGTGATGAGGAGTGGTATTAAGGCTCCTTATCAAGGGTTACAGGTTCGAGATCCAACGCCAACAATGCATGCGGCCGATAAATAGGCGTGAGAGTCTTTGGGGTGCTTGGGATGCAGCCCGGTAACGTGCTTGGTAAGCCAATGCAAGGCGGGCCGTTACATAAAAAGTGCACTTTTTATTTAACGGCCCGCCTTGCATTGGCATACCAAGCACGTTATTGGGCTACATCTCAAGCACCCCAAAAACTCTCGCGCCTGTTTTTATGTCGCGCGCATTGTTGGCGTTAGGTCTCGAACCCGCAACCCTTGATAAGGAGCCTTAATACCACTCCTCATCACCAACTGAGTTGCAGCTCAGTTGGTGATAGTTGCTGTTAGGCAAGGCTGTTAAAGGGTTGCGGGTTCGAAACCTTGCGCCAACAAACTACTATGCAGATTTAAAAAGGCATAGTGATGGCATTGGGGTGTATGGATTGCAGCCCTGTAGCGACTCTTGGTCTAAAGGGTCGGGTCATTACATAAAAGTGCACTTTTTTGTAACGACCCGGTCCGGCTAAGCCAAGCACCAAGCATCGTCGGCCTACCAGCAGCCCAGGTTTAGGCCCATAGCTTCCCCATGACACCATTGGTAGTAAGCTTAAACATCAAGGCCTGCAGGACTATTGCACCCCAACCAAATCTTCGTGCCTGTTCATCAGTAGCCGTAGGTTTTTTCCACGGGGTCTCAAACCCACAACCTTAATAAGAGAGTCTTATTACCACTCCTCATCACCAACTGAGCTGCAGCTCAATTGGTGATGAGGAATGGTATTAAGGTTCCTTATCAAGGGTTGCGGGTTTGAGACCCAACACCAACAATATGTGCGGCCAATAAAAAGGCACGAGAGGCTTTGGGGTGCTTGGGCTGCAGCCTGGAAACGTGTTTGGTAGGCAAATGCAAGGCGGGTCATTACATAATAGTAGTTGATGCTTTGAGTAGAAAGATCGCCATAATTTTCAATTTAACTGTACAGTCCTTGGTGGAAGAATTCTTATTGATGGACATTTAGGTTGGGAGTAGTATTGTGGCTCCTAGTTTAGAATCAGAAGAGCCCTCTTGGATCTCCCTTACCAGAATGCACCAGAAGGATGATCCTGATTTGTTGTATCTCCGGAATAGAACTAAAAAGGGAGAGCTACCTGATTTCTCTTTAGAAGAGTTAGATACTCTGAAATACCGGAGTAGATTTTGCATCCCCATTATTGGTGATATTTGGGCTAAGATTTGTAATGAAGGTCATGGTTCTAGTGTTGCCTTCCATCCTAGTTCCACCAAAATGTATAAAGATCTAAAGCAAATTGTTTGGTGGTTAGGAATGAAGAATGATATCGTGAAGTTTGTGTCAGATTGTTTTACGTGTCAGCGTGTTTAGGCTGACCAAGGAAGGCCTGAAGGTAAATTGATACCTCTTGATATTCCATGTTGGAAGTGGGAAAGCATTTCGATGGATTGTTTTATTGGTTTACCGAGATCTCCCCATGGGCACGACTCTGTTTGGGTGATAGTCGATAGATTGACAAAGTGTGCTCACTTTATGCCTTTTAAGATTGGATATTCTATGAAGAAGATAACTGAATTATACCTTGATGAGGTTATCAGATTGCATGGAGTGCCTGTCAGTATCATATCGCACCGAGACTCTAGATTTACGTCTTGTTTTTGGAAGAGCTTACAGGAGGGGTTGGGTACCAATTTAAGGTATTCCACCGCCTATCATCCGCAAACAAATGTTCAAATGAAAAGAGTAAATTAGATCATAGAAGATATGATCAGGTGTTATATTTTGGATCATGAAGGCGCTTGGGGCGAGCATCCCAGACTCATGGAGTTTGCATACAATAATTGTTATCAAGAGAGTCTGCAGATGGACCCGTTTGAGACCTTTTTTGGGAGGCATTATAGAACTCCTTTATTTTTGGTTGAAGTAGGTTAGAGACTGTTGCTAGGTCGGGAAGCCCTTGAAGGGATGAATTGTGTCATGGCTCATATTCGGGAGAAGCTCCGTGTGGCTCAAGAGCGCTACAAGAAATATGCTAATCAACGAAGGGTTGATCTAGAGTTCGTTGTTGGTGACTTTATTTTTCTAAAAGTTTCTCTGATGTCTGGCGTTAAAAGGTTTGGAAGGAACCACAAGTTAGACCCTCGGTACGTGGGACTTTTTCAGATTCTTGAATGCGTCGGAGTTTCAGCGTATAGGCTACAATTGCCCGTTACCTTCCCTGGTGTCCATGGTGTGTACCATGTGAGCCAATTGCGGAAGTGTATTCGTAATGATCGTCAAGTCCTCGACTCGGTGCCCCAGATTTAGCCTAACCTTACGTATGTGGAAGAACTTGTTCGTATTCTTGATTCTCAAGATCCAGTGTTGCGGAGAAAGACCATCTCTATGGTTAAGGTTCTTTGGAAAAATCAAGACGTCGAGAGCGCGATGTGGGAATTGGAGTCGACAATGAGGGAATCTCATCCACACCTCTTCTCTTAGTTCTGGTATGTCTCTATGTATTTGGTGGTGTTTGATTTTCTCATTTTTAGTTTTGTTTTGGAGTTGTGTTAAGTTTCAGGACGAAACTTATTTTAGGGGGAGCGACTGTAACGCCCTCAATTTTTGTTCAATGATTTTATTTGATTTGATATCATCATATTTATGACGTCATGGCATTACTTTTAATGTCGAGTTGACGACGCGACACCGTCAAGGCATATTCGCGTCCGTTCGGTCGAGTCGGCCAAATTCTCGAATTCTTTACCGCCAACTGTCACAACCCGCATTTTTCAGCGCAAAAAAAGGAGTATCAGATTAAGGGAAAAATGCGCGTCATGATGCCACGTCAGCATGGGGTAACTGCGGACGCTCAGGCAAACACCTACTTAAATAAGAAGAAAGATTCTTTAAGTTATTTTAAGGTAAAATCAGTTTAAGTGTAGTAGTTAGCTGTATCCCTCGGCTTTTGGTTCATCTAGTCTACAAAGAAAGTAATTAAACGCTGCAAAAAGTACTTCTTTTATCAGATTAGGCATCCTACAAGAGCTTAGAGGTTCCCAAAGGACACCTCAAGGCATACAAGTTCTAAATTTAGTATAAATAAAAGTAGATTTGTACGGTCGTTAATTATAGTGATTTTACATTTTAAAATATGTAGTGCATGAGGTAATAATAGTATTTTTTATACTTGAAAATAACTACCATGCAATCCTAGCATAAAACATCCCAGAGAGCAAGTAATCTTATACACAGAAAGAAAAATAAGCAGCTAGCAAGTAGCCAAAATCAACAATCATGTAGGCGTCAACAAACTAACACAAACCCACATACAGTAAAGTATGTTTTATCCAGTAAAACAAAATGAACAATAAACTACCTCACTAAGATGAGGCAACCACCATGGCCAACACTGCCGCTCAAGCACTCCAAAAACCAGCACCAACTAGCTGTAGCTCAGTTGGTGACAGCTGTTGTTAGGCGAGGCTGTTAAAGGGTTGCGGGTTCGAAACCTTACGCCAACAACCTACTGTGCGGATTCAAAAAGGCACAGTGATGGAGTTGGGGTGTACGGGCTGCAGCCCTGTAGCGATGCTTGGTCTAAAGGGCCGGGTCATTACATAAAAGTGCACTTTTTTGTAATGACCTGGTCTGGCTAAGCCAAGCACCAGCATCGCCGGCCAACCAGCAGCCCGAGTTTAGGCCCATAACCGCCCCACGGAACCACTAGTAGTAAGCCTAAATATCAAGTCCTGCAGGCCCATTGCACCGCACCCAAATCTCCGCACTTGTTTATCAGTAGCGGTAGGTTGTTGTCACGGGGTCTCGAACCCGCAACCTTGATAAGAGAGTCTTATTACCACTCCTCATGACCAACTGAGTTGCATCTCAGTTGGTGATGAGGAGTGGTATTAAGGCTCCTTTTCAAGGGTTGCGGGTTCGAGACCCAATTCCAGCAATGTGCGCGGCCAGTAAATAGGCACGAGAGGCTTTGGGGTGCGTGGGTTGCAGCCCGGTAATGTGCTTGGTAAGCCAATACAAGGCAGGCTGTTACATAAAAAGTGCACTTTTTTTGTAACGACCCGGTCCGACTAAGCCAAGCACCAAGCATCGTCGGCCTACCAGTAGCCTGGGTTTCGGGCCATAGCCGCCCCACGACACCACTGGTAGTAAGCCTAAACATCAAGGCCTGCAGGCTCATTGCACCCCAACCAAATTTCCGCACCTGTTTATCAGCAGCCGTAGGTTGTTGCCACGGGGTCTCAAATCCACAAACTTAATAAGAGAGTCTTATTACCACTCCTCATCTCAAGCTCGGTTGGTGATGAGGAGTGGTAATAAGACTCTCTTATTAAGGTTGCGGGTTCGAGATCCCGTGGTAACAACCTACAGCTGCTGATAAACAGGCGCATAGATTTGGTTGGGGTGCAATGGGCCTGCAGGCCTTGATGTTTATGCTTACTACCAGTGGTGTCGTAGGGAGGCTATGGGCCTAAACCCGGGCTACTGGTAGGCCGGCGATGCTTGGTGCTTGGCTTAGCTGGACCGGGTCATTATAATATCCGTTTGTTTATTGGGCTAAATTGGTAACGACTTGGATTTCCCTAGATCCTATTTATAAAACATGTGTCACAAACATGGTGATCTAGAAGACTTGATTTATTAAAATGTTGCTCAAGTAAAGATGAGATTTTGTATTCGCATAATCGTCAAGATAATCAACCCTTCCTAGAAGTTTGGTATATACATAGAGGGTTTCCCGCTTGGATATATTACAACCCTAGAACAAGGAAAGTCGCCATGAGACGTTAGAAACTCTCCCCGGCTTATAAATCAGATGATCACTTGGCATAACTTAAATAAAGATTATAATTTTATCGATGTATAATGACATACTATATCCAAAGGAACTAAACAATTTGTGTACAATCCATAAGAATTCGAACATCAGGCTTTCCGAAAAACTAAAATCAAAGAAATTTCGACGACACGAAGACTCTATGTATAACTAAAGGAGCGTGTTACCTCAACAAAGCATGTTTCTAGATGCTCTAACACCTTAACCCAATCGATGTAACACATGATTAATGAATATATTGTCGGTTAACTATTTGATTAATGAACTCAGATATATCGCAAGGGAAAGCCAATGTGAATTGAGAATTCAGTAAAAGTGAGAAGGAAAATTGTAATTTTTGCATAGTTAGGCTCTTAAGGAAGTGAATATGACTGTCACATATTAGATGGGTAGAATTGGGAGAAGTAAAATGACGATTGATCACTGCTATCCGCACCTACCTGACATGTCCAGGTCATTACGTTGGAAACATACAGATTAGGATAGGGTAACGTCATGGTGATATGATAAAATGATGGCAGAACTTAATTGTTATATTATTAGAACCCATAAAGTGAGAATTAAAAATATTTGAATGATTACGTCTATAACAATGAGAGTGTAATGACCCCAGAAAACTCAAGTTCAAGTGAATAATCATACTAAAAATTGGAAGAGGTATATTCTAAGTATGATCATTTGGATGTAGCTCTGATGATCACAAGAATCAAAACAAAAGTATTTGATGATATAATAATCGCCTGCAGAAAAATTCGAGAATTTGAAAGCAACTCGTGGGTATTAACGTACTAATGTCCTTAGAATCAAATACTATAGTAATTCAAAGAATTTGAAAAGCCCACATTGCGGGTAACAAGTGCACTATCATGTTTAGTGGACTTAGAAAATTTTGAGCATGAGTAGATAATGCAAGCATATCCTACGCACCAAGGAATGAATATGTTCAACCTTGCATATATTGGATAGTGGGAATTATATTTTTTTTGGTGTATGTAAGTGATGATAACTCATGAACTTATAGAAATGATAGTCTTTATCATGGCATAAATTTTTTTTGGAGGTTAGATTGAAGGTTACTTATACATATTCCACACACGGTTGAGCAAATCTCATGAATATAATGACTTTAGATGAGTATTCACCCATGCTTGCCTAATAAAGACAACTATATGAACATGTATAGGAAAGTTACTACGAGCATACATGCGTTGATGCTTTGAGCACATAAAAGATTAATTTGTCAAGGCATGACATTGAAAATATAACAACTCAGCAAATAGGAGTGGGGGTGGATGATTAGTTGAAGTGTACGCATAGGTATGACCCCTCGATTATGATAGCATCAAGAACAGGGGCATGTACGTTGAAAACATCATGACCACCTTAGGAAAATTCTTGACTGAAAAAATTAATTTTGATTTGCAAAGGTATATACGGTGAAATTACACGAGGAGTAATGAGTGTTTAATAAGATTCTCTTTATGATGAAATCGATTGGTGTCAGAGCTCACCATTTTTGAAAAGATACGCTTATAAATTTATGAATTAGATTATATGTGAAAAGCGATTGAGAGTCATCTGTATCAACATCAATATCAATAATGATGGTTTGATGTACGCTTGAAAGGTGAACACTCTATGAATTATGTATTATTGTTTATATAGAGGTATAATAAGTCACGGATCTGGAAGAAATAAAATGATGATCTCTTCATCACATCATAATCTTGGAAGTTGGTTAATTACAATACATAATAGTGTTAGTCTAATGAGTATGAAAATTTAAGTGATTATAAATTCACGTTGGGTGGTAGGTAACAATCTATTCGTACATGGTAATTATTGGTCATAAGGGACTACAATCCAATGTGTGATTAAGGTTTATTTCGATGGTAATTTGTCGGAGGACTTAGAAATACATAATTTGGATTATGAGTATCCCAAAATATAACGAAGGTACATTTGGAAGGGGATTGTTACCTCTGATAGAGTTTCTTATAGCAACAACCACGAGTCCTATAGGGTAGGAAGTGCCGGACACCACTATATTGGGTTCAGGATGAGGACCCAAGGGCACTTGGATCAGAATATATTTAGGATGCAAATTCTTAGATACGACTGATCAGGGATCGGATGCTAGGGGATCAGAGTCGACAGGCTAAGTTTTACTATGTGGGGCATCAAAAGGTCGAGTTCCAGGTGGGAGATAGGGTATTCTTGAAGATACGTCAGGTGCACGGTGTCTCACGGGTATGGAGGCACAAGAAGCTTAACCCTCGATATATGGTACCATACATGATCCTGGAGTGGATCGGTCCTTTGGCTTACAAGCTGGAGTTGCCGCTAGAGTTAGGGACTTTGCACAATGTCATCCACGTCTCCTAGCTACGTAGAGCTCTCCTTCAGCCAGAGCAGCATATTACCGCTATCGTAGGCCCAGTAGCACCTGATAGATCAGTTCGTTTAGAGCCAGTCCGGATTGATGATATAGAAGTTCGAGTGCTACGGAAGAAGAAGTTTCCTTTGGTAAAGGTGTTGTAGTCCAACCACGGATGGGAGGAGCACACCTGGGAGGCAAGGGATCTGATGCAAGAACCGTACCCGGAGCTTTTCACCTCAGGTATACTTTAATTTAGTTTAAGTTTCTTAAATTCTTGTGCATAGAAACCTTGTAGACCCGAACTTGAATTTCGGGGAGGAAATTATTTTTTTGTTTATTGGGATTTGTAACATCTCATTTCCTATTAGACCCCTAAACTTAGATTAGGTTAAGACATGTGGTGGGTGTATGGGGTTAGGCTAGGTTTGACCCATGGAGTTACGATGGATTCACATAGGGCCCACTATAGGGTTCAAGTCAAATCAGGTCAAACTTGCCCAAAATGGAATCATAGGTACACATTGACCCCAACACTATGCCCCTAACCCTAAAAGCAATCTAAGTGAAACAAAAGCCACTTCATTGGGTCAACCATTGATCCAAGTTGACCCAAGTCAACCCTAACCATAATTTTGTTAAATCTACACTTATAGGCCCCAATTAGCCCAAGTGGGGCATCACCATGGCCCAACCCATGTCTGGTGATGCCATAAGGTCCATGACCATCAAGTGAGGTCAGCCCACTCATCAAGTTGACCAAGTCAGCTCAAAAAGTCGGCTTGGTCAACATGAGGCCTAAAGAAGAAAATGAGAGCCAAGCCTATTTATAATGGGCTAAGCCCATGAGACAAGGCCTATGTCCAGCCCAAGAGCTCATTTATAACCCCTACCCTCAGAATTTGGAGGGTAGTGACATGCAAGGGGGCATTTTAGGAATTTAAGCTATGTGGTGGAGAGACAAAAGAGAGGAAAATGGGGACGGAGTCACCTCTCTTCCAAACCCACATCTAAACCCACACATCAATTCTCAGTCTTTCCAACCCTATGTCATGCCACTTGGAGCTCATGGTGAATCATCCAAAGCTTGAGTCGAAATTCCCATAGTAATATCTCTGTATACAACCAATATCAGCAAAAACCAACCCTCCCATTAGCTTCAGAAGGTTCAAAGGAGTGGAATTCAATACCTGAATTGAAGCTTTGGTGGAGAATCAGGTTCAGGAGTAAGCTCGCCAGAGAGGATAAATTCCATGACAGACCGTTGCCGCTGCCGTTGGGCTCCTATCAAGGTCTGTTTCTCCTCCTCTCCCTCTGTGCTAGCTTCGTAGATCATCTAGGAGAGATTTTGAGCTCAACTGAGCTTAGATCCATGTGAGGTGTGGGAGAAAATCCATGGTTTTTAAGGAGCTCAGGTTCGTTGGAAACCGCCGTCTCTGGCAGCTAAGTCGCCGCCAAAGGTTAGCGCTCACCTCAATGGAGGTGGTGGTGGTGGTGGCCGCCCGGAGAGGTGGCTGGATGGCCGGGAAACACCAGATCAAGGTGCTACAGGTCGGTGCAATCGTGGTCGTCGGCTGGAGGAAGAAGACGCATGGATATCGTCCTTCTTGATGTATTAAACTATAGCTTATATCATTTCAATCACATTAATTACTGTACATTGCGGGCAAACTTTAGGTACCGTAGAGGTATATTTAGAAGACGTGTTCAACACATAAAATGTATCCCTAGGTCTTAACTTTAAAATGACACCCTAAAGTTGTAATTTGGAGCAATACAACTCCCCGTAGGGCAATTCTACTAATACTTTTCCTAGGCTAGGGCGAATTTTTAAATGAGTATCCAAGCCAAACCCTAAGTCCACATGTCATGAAATTTTGGCCATGCATGTAATTAGGTTAAACTTAGGTACTGTCCAAAAATTAGTTTTTTTTGGAAAGTATTTTTCTATTATTTTTGGAGAAATTTCAATTATTAAATGATTTGAATTTTGGGAGATTTCTCACTCCAAATGCCCCCAAATTTGAGTGGCATGGCCATTGGGTCATTATATGGCCATGGTAGAAATTTCAGGATATTTTGAACTCTGTATGTTGGGGAAATCGAACATGCATGATGAAGGTAAATTTGTAATTGGTGTGCCTATAGTAGCAATGGGGAAATGGGAAATTAGCCCATTTGGACCAATGCATGTTTATGAAACTCTGGACATAGGCTTATAGAGATGAAATACACCTCCCATAGGAAGGTTGGGATTTTTGGGATAAAAATCCCATTATTTTGAATTATTGGAAAATAGACCTATTTAGAAATAAAATTGGAAAATAGGGCTACTGAATTTATTAAATTCTAAAACTTTGTTACAAGACCTAATAGGACATTATACATCTCTGGAATAATCTATGAGTTTGTTTGAGAATTTAACCTTGTGTTTTAAGTAGATTTACCATTTTTCCCCTGATGGAAAATTAAATAAAAGAAAGGGAAAATACTGTTGAAATATTATGCAAAAATTTACAGTATCTTATTTCTATGATTCAAATACAGTATAATTATATGAGAATTTTTGGATGATTATGTATGTTGAAAACCCTAATAGTGGCATTTTGATAATAATATTCATATGGACTTAGTTAGGTCAAATCACTGGATAGGATCATAAAATTCTATCTTTAGTATTAATATAATAATATTGATCACCAGTATTTTAACAGGAATTTTTGGTTGTATATTTTAAGTAGTTCATTTGGAAAATAGATTAATTATGGATTTAATCATAAATAGAAAATATATGACAATTCAATTTTAAAAATTATGATCCTTGGTAGACAGTCATATTTAACCTAGAGGAACTCTAGGAAAATTTCTTAGGCATGTTGGACCTTGCGATAAGATAGTTCATATAGAAAGTGACCTAGTTCACTTAATCACATGATTTAATTTAAGACCCTAAATGCTTAAAAAATGGTTAAATCATAAAGGGTCAACATCACACATAAGATAAATCCATGATAAATATTTAGGGGCATTTGGCCCAAGGTATTGGGAGTCATATCACATGGGTAAATGTTAGTTCGTGGGCTACGTATAGCAAAAGTAGGGTATAACACAAAGACCCACAGGGGGATATGAAAAGGGGTTAGAAGGAGAATTATATTGGGAAGTTGAAATCCTGGTTGGTATCTAGTAGGTCACTACATAGTAACGAGTGTTAGAGTGCAAAACCATAAGGTGTGTAACTAGAACGAGACCGGTAGAAGACCGTTATTATCCTAACAATAGCATATGTCGTTAACTCCACAAGCGGAGTAACATCGAGAATGGGTATAATAATGGATAAACACTAATAAAAGTAAGTGTCCTTGAGAAAGGGAGCTTTGGGCTTCAGCCATCATAGTTCCTAGTGCCCCCAATAGCCCTTTTCCGGGCATGCCCTGGGCAGTCCAAGGACTAACCATAAGTTGTTATGCCTAATAAGCATTAGAAAAGAGTAGTCTAATAAGTTAAGGGAACAATGTGACAATCTCACTCGTATAGGGTTGGGGGATACAAGACGGGTTTTGTCCTGCGAGCTGGAGGCTCGGATGTTTGGATAAGGGACGGATTTTTGTCCTGCGAGCTGGAGGCTCGAATGTTTGGATACAGGACGAGTATTTGGCCTATGAGCTGGAGGCTCGGATGTTTGGATGCAGGATGGGTTTTTGTTCTGCGAACTGGAGTCTTAGATGTTTCGATATAGGAAAAGTTTTTGTCCTGCGAGCTGGAGGCTCGGATATTTAGATACAGGAAGGGTTTTTGTCCTGCAAGCTGGAGGCTCGGATGTTTGGATACAGAACACTTTTTTTCTTGCGAGCTAGAGCTCGGATGTTTAGATGCAGGACGATTTTTGGTCCTGCGAGCTGGAGGCTTGGGTTGGAAATAATTTGCATGTGCATAGAACATATTAGTGGAGGGTCATGTGGTACTGGGCCAATCGTCACACCGATTGCAGTATGGTGACTCAGGTGAAGTGTGAGTGTTTAAGGGGCCAATAGGTTGTTTATACTACGGTCTGGAGGACAATCCCCTAAAGCGCACACCCGACCTTAAAGACTGGCAGGCTTGTCAGTATTAGTACGTAGTGACTCTGGTGTGTTCTTTAAAGATGTACGGAAGGTCTAGGCCTGGTAATGTGTATACCCTCCTAGGAGTGGAGATGCCCGCTCCACTGCTGCCGTAGCCACAACGGTGGTACCTAAGAGTTAAGCTTACTCCTAAAAGTGGGATCTAAAGGTCTGTGTACACAGAGTCGTGTGTGTGAGTTGCACTTATATGAATCATAACCCACATTCTATATCATACATACGTACTTAGGATATACACACCATAGATCCATCATATAAATTAGTATGGGCTCTTTTATATGCTAAGTTATATTTATGAAACCTTAACTTATAAGTTTGTATGGGCATTCATATAAGTTAAGGTACTTCTATGATGGTAGTTTAGCAGTAGATAGTTTACTTTCCGCTCCGTTCTTTACTTTACTTACCACACTCCTTTTCAGTACTGTTCTTACTTACTGTACTCATACTATATAGAGCTGCTAGAGTAAAGACATACTGTTTTTATATAACGAAGATTGATTAGATCAACTGTACCCTGTTATACTCTTTATACCCCTTGTTGTCCTCCGCTTCATCCTCCCGCTCGGTACCTAGGAGTTGCGGGGGTGAGGCGAGGAAGATAATGACTTGGTCTTTTTGAAGCTCATTGAAGCTCATTCAATTAAAACATTATTTAATTTTAATATAGGACTCCCAATGTGTGGTGAATCTAGATCATTAAACTAATGACTCTTGATTATAAAAGCTAGCAATCACATACAAAATAGATAGTCAAATACATGTATCCAACTGCTTATTACTACAGGCCGGCCACACATTAGAATACAAGAAAATACTGTGATCTTTGTGGACTTGCTAGTTATTACTACTTATTATACTTCTATTCTCGATTGGACGAATAGGTTGAATGATCGTACTAGCCAGCAAGATCGACGTCTTGTGGTGTCGACAAACCCAAGTTTTAGTATCACCGTAAGGCGATGGTTCTGGGCATAAGATCAGGTCATCTTCTTGGTAAGGGGAGAGGGGTCTTACAATGATTAGGCAGACCACGCAACCTGGGCGGACAGTCTTGCACACTGATGGTACGGCCTGGTGGTCTGCAGTTGCGGTCTGGTGATGGGTCCTTGGTGGTAGACGAGTGTATAGGTTGAATATCCACAATCTGGGAGGACGGGGTTGGAGTCAGTGGAGTTCGCTTTATGCAGACTGGCTTTGGAGCTCGTGAGATCGGCATTGGCCTGTGCCCTTGATCTCAAGTGGTGCAGTTAGGAGGTAACAACCGAGTTCGCGGTTAGGGGAACTGGTTTGGATCTGGTGGTCTAAGCGAACTGATTGTTCGTGTCCGCAGTGCTAGCGCCAGAGTTTCATTTTTTTACTTGGTCATGATCTGTGATAAGTCCAGTTTGATCGCAGAGTCCACAATGTCCGACGGTTGACCAGACAGTTAGTGCCTTTGGTCGTAGACCTTTTTATTGCAGGCTATTGTGGTGTCCACAGGGATGCAGAATGGCTTCTATCCTGCCTTCCTTGATGATAGGCGGATAGGCTGGTGTCTGGCCTTATCCTTGTGGACTGGGATGACTTCTTTGTGCTAGTTGCGGGATGGGGTGGTGTTTTTATATACTAGGGCGGTGACCACACTCCTCTTCGTGCCTATAAATAGGACACCCCTGTCACATCAGAAGACATCGAGTGAACAGTAAGTGAACTCGCAAAATGTTTTTACGATTATATTTTTCTATCCGGGCGGTTTGAAGAGGGTTGATCGTTTGTGTTGTGCAGGTTGTTCGAATAGCGCTGAAGTGCCAAGAACCTGGTTCTTACTGCGGCCAGAGATAGTGCAGACTCTGCGGGTATCAACCATTGGTTTCAGCAGGTCGTGGATTGCGACTTAGCAGTTTCTCTTTTGCAACTTCTTCCTAGTTCAATAAGATGTCTCCCTCTAAGAGGTTTGTTCAGTTCGGTGCCAGCAGTCCGCTTGATCTGGCAGCTAGGCGACTTCGCAGTCAGGCTACTTATAGGTCAGCGACTAGAGTTATTCAGCACTAGAATAACAGGTAGTCTGCGCGGCTTGTCGCAGTCTTGCGATCAGGCGGCCTTAGCGGACTCCTTGGCGGATAGCAGTAGAGCCGGTGGTTACTCCCTGAGGTCGCGCGATTTGTTTTTCAGCTTTTATTTTACTTAATCCATCGGATACATTGGCAATCATGTCTCGCCATATATGCCTTACTGTGTAAATATTTTTTTATTAGTACAAGACCCTTGCTATTCTAGTTGTTGTTTGGCTTGCTTGGGCTCAGCGTGTTGAGTATTCCTGCGCCTGGTGCTTCGTTTTCTGTTATCTTAAATTGTTTCATGGTATCAAAGATATTAGAGGCTGAGCAGTGATTAACCGTCAGTTTGCTTGTTTTCTTCTGAGAGTCTAAGCATCCAAGGTGGTTGATATGGAAGGAGGGTTTGTAAGAGGTCTTGGAATTGAGCTCCTTACAATAAATAACTTCAAGAAGTGGAAGCCGTGTATGGAGAGCTATCTTTTGGGCAAGGACCTTTAGGAGGTCGTCGGTAGAGATGAAAAGCAGGAGGTTACGGTTGCTGCTGCTGCTGAAGAGATGAGAGCTTAAAGAACGACAAATGCGAAAGTAGAGTTTGTTCTCAAGCGGGCTATCTCACAAGAACTCTTTGACCACATCATCGGATGTCGGTCTACTGCAAAGATTTGGACTTCCCTTGATGGGTTGTTCAATAGGAAGAATTTAGCACGGTAATAGTTTCTAGATAATGAGCTGGCAAGGGCCAATCAAGGTGATCTGTCCATCTCTATGTTCTTCTTGAAGATAATGAACCTGTACGTTGAGATTTCAGCGTTGGACCCTGATGAGCCTATCTCTGATGCAAAGCTGAAAAGACACATTGTTTATGACTTGCGGAAGGAGTATGTGGCTTTTGTCACCTCTGTTCAAGGCTGAGCCACTCAGCCATATTTATTAGAGCTGGAGAACCCTCTGGCTTCGCAGGAAAGCTTGGCCAGGAAGATGGCTGGTATCATTGTCTCTGAAGGAGGTAGTGAGGCGCTCTTTTCAAGGTAGAACAAGAAGTATGAGAAGAAGAAGACTGATGCTGGTGAAGGTCCTTCAACTTCTTCTCAGCAAGAGGGGAGCATTGCTCTTAAGCAAGACTGCAATAAGGAGTGGCTTAAGTTCTACAGATGCAACCAGCCAGGACACTTCAAGAGAGACTACAATGTCAAACTGTAGCCTGGGCATATTGTAGATAAGGAGGAAGCTGATTATAGTGCTAAGGAAGCCGGATGGGGAGGAGCATTCATGAAGGGCACATGTGTCCGGGCTTTGTCCACCATCGACTACCAAGATGACTGGATCGTGGACTCAGGGTGTGGTCACCATCTCACCGAGGATGAGTAAAAGTTCTCTTCTTTGCAGAAATTCTCAGGTAACGAAGCTATCATAACCGCTGATGATACTGTTCATGAAATAGATAAGGAAGGTGTAGTATCTTTGAGTAGTGATAAAGGTCCACTTACGTTGAGGAGTGTGTATCACGTACCGGGCATGAAGAAAAACCTCTTCTCTATGACAAATGTGGTAGATGCGTGCTATTACGTTCTGTTTGGTTCAATAAAATTGAAGTTTCTTCGTAATATGTCAATGATTATGGCTGACGTTGCTCATGTAGGGAGAAGGGTAAGGGACTTGTTCGTGTTATCAACAAGATCTTGTGTTGATCGAAAGGGGGCCAACAATTGTGCAGCTATCTGGCATGAGCGGCTGGGACATTTTCGGATGGACAAGCTGAAAGCCATGATAGTAAAGTGCCTTGTGAAAGGCTTGCTTGAGTTGTCATCCTTCGGTGATGGTCATGTGTGCGTAGGATGTCAATATGGAAAGTCTCATCGTCTTCCATTTGACAAGTAATTGACCGGGTGTAAAGCACCATTGGAATGTATCCATGGTGATCTGAGGGGGCTGACCATCACAGCTAGCCTTGGAGGTAGCAAGTACATGTTAGTCCTGATTGATGACTACTTCAGGTACACTTGGGTGTACTTTATGAAAGAAAATTCAAATGCTTTCCGATTGTTTGTGGAGTTCAAGGAGCTAGTGGAGGGCCGGCTTGGTCTACAAATCAAGAAGTCTAGAACAGATAATGGAGGTGAGTTTGTTTCATCTGAGTTCTCAAACTTCTGCAAAAAGCACGACATTCAAAGGGTGCTCACCTGTGCTCGCACTCCACAACAAAATGTAGTAGCAGAATGGAAGATCCGTCACCTGATAGAGACCTATAAGTGTTGGCTTCATGCTAAAGGCATTCCAAGGTCCTTCTGTGCGGAAGGGATGGCTTGTATTACTTATGTCATCAATCGGATGTCTCTGAGTCCGATCAATATGAAGTCTCCTCATGAGATGATGTTTAAGGAGAAGCCTGGAGTTGGAAACCTTCGGGTGTTTGGATCTATCTACTACGTACACATCCCAGATTCTTTAAGGACAAAGCTGGATGCAAAGGCAAGAAAGCTTGACTTTGTGGGCTATGATGAGCGGAAGAAATGGTGGAAGTGTATGGATCCTGTGACAAAAAAGTTTGTGGTCTCGATAGACGTGGCCTTTGACGAGCTGACATCGTATGGAGGTGGATCCTCTTTTGAACTGCAGTAAAGCAGGGCATATGGCGAGTAGGGGGAGACTGCTAAGGATCTTCTGTTGGAGCTTCCTGTGTTACCAGGAGCTCCAGGTATTTCTAGCTCCTAGGCAGAGGATTCTGATTCAAGAAGTAGGGGAGTGTTGCTCCAAGTTTGCCTTGGAATGGAGCTGATACTGAAGATGCAACTGAGGTGGTTAGCAAGGGTCAGACTCTTAGGAGATCGAAGAGGTCCATCAAACCACCAGCTCAATACAGCGAAGGAAACGCGGTGAGCTTGGTCTTTTATTTCTTTGCAGGCCCTTTGGATGAGAGAGAGCCTTCTAAATTTGAAGACGATATTAGGGTTAAGGAGTGGAAAGATGCCATGGATGAGGAAATGGTTACCCGAAAGAAGAATGAGACTTGGGACCTTGTGCCCAAGGTCGATGGAATCACTCCTGTGACATGCAAGTGGGTTTATAAGTTGAAGAAGAATGTGGATGGGAGCATCGAGCATTTCAAGGCCCGCCTTATAGCTCGAGGAATTTCTCAGCAGTACGGAGAAGACTATGAAGAGACGTTCAGTCCTATGACAAAGATGACTTCAGTTTGGGTGGTGATGGCCTTGGCAGCTTGCCAGGGCTAGAAAATATAATAACTAGATGTAAAGAATGCTTTTCTTTACAGGGAGATCGATAAAGACATCTTCATGGTTCAGCCACCTAGATATGTGTCTGAAGATCATCCAGGACACGTATGCAAGCTCAGGAAGGCCCTTTATGGCTTGAAGTAGGCTCTACGGGCATGGTATAGGAAGATCGCAGAATACCTCCAATTCTGTAGCTATCTTGCCTCAGACTCAGATTTGAGTTTGTTCATCAAGAAGAAGGGGGAGCTTCAAGTCTTGGTGCTGCTGTACATGGATGACATGATCGTCACAGGTAACTCTGAGGAGGAGGTAGCTAGGCTCATGGAAGAGCTAGCCATTTGGTTCGAGATGAAGGACTTGGGTGAGCTCCACCACTTCCTTGGACTCGAGGTGGAGAGGAAAGAGAAGGCATACTTGTTTCCCAAAAGGGCTATGTGGATCAGATCATTCAACAATTTGGCATGCGGGAAGGAAAGAGTTGCTCTACTCCTCTTGATGTTGGTATCAAGCTTCGACAAAATGAGGGGAGGACTCATCCTGATCCTCTAGTGTTCCATGCTCTAGTGGGTAGCCTTATCTATTTGATGATTACGAGGCCAGATATTGCATATGATGTAGGCCGAGTAAGTCGATATGTGGCAGAACCTAGGAAGCCTCATCTGATGGCAGCCAAGAGCATTCTGAAGTATGTGATGTACACTTCTGACATGGTCCTCCTTTATGGGAGAGACATGGGCTTCAATTTGCACGGTTATACAGATGTTGATTATGAGGGAGATTCAGACGACCGAAAGTCAACATCCGGTTATGACTTCACATGTGGATCAACAGGGATTTCTTGGTGCAGTAAGAAGCAGGATTCAGTGTCTGTCTCTACTACGGAAGCGGAGTATAAGGCTTTGGCCTTGGATGCTCAGGAAGCCATCTGGATTAGGAGGCTAGTTGAGGACATCCATGAAGAAGTGTGTAGTCCTACTCTGCTACGCGGTGACAAGGAGAGTGCCCTGAAACTGGTTAATAATCCAGTTTGTCACACACGAACCAAGCACATTGAGATTGAGCATTAGGGAGAAGGTGTTGGAGGGATCTCTAGTGGTTGGAAATGTGCGGAGCGAGGACAACATTGTAGACATCTTCATAAAGCCGCTGTCGAAGTGGCCATTTACTCGCTTACGGGGATTGTTAGGACTTGTCTCCACTTCCCACTTCAAGGGGGAGTGTTTAATTTTTTGAAGTGAAAGTGGGGGTTGATCAGGCAGACCGCGCGGCCTGGGCGGATAATCTTGCGGACTGATGGTGCGGCCTGGCGGTCCGGAGTTGTGTCCTGGTGACGGGTCCTTAGTGGTAGCCGAGCGGATAGGTTGAATATCCGCGGTTTGGGCAGACTGGGTTGGAGTCCGCGGAGTTCTCTCTATGCAGACTGTCTTTTGAGCTCACAAGATCGGCATTGGCATGTGCCCTTGATCTTAGGTGGTGCGGTTAGGAGATAATCACAGAGTTTGCGGTTAGGCGAACTGGTTTAGATCAGGCGGTCTAAGCGGACTGATTGTTCGTGTCCACAGAGCTCGCCTTAGGGGTTTATTGGTTGACTTGGTAATGATCTGTGACAAGTCCAGTTTGATCATAGAGTACGCAATTTATGCTGGTTGGCCGGGAGATCTGTGCCTTTGGTCGTGGACCTTGCTGTTACGGGCTATTGCGGTGTCCACAGGTTTGCGTACTGGCTTCTATCCCGCCTTCATTGATGATAGGCGGATAGGCTATTATCCGGTCTTGTCCTTGCGGACTGGGCAGACTGATCTGTGATAGCTGCGGGCTAGGGTGGTGTTTCTATCTACTAGGGAGGTGACTACACTCCTCTCTGCACGTAAAAATAGGACCCCCCCTATCACATTAGAAACCACCGAGTGAACAGTAAGTGAACTCGCTGAAAGTTACTGCGGTTAGAATTTTCTATCAACACGATTTGAAGAGGGTTGACTGGTTTGTGTTGCGCAGGTTGTGCGGATAGCGCTGAAGTAAAGTACTAAAAAGTGGTACTCGGCCTTAAATCCTTACAAGGCTTTCAAATGGAGTAAAATCAAAACTCAAGAAAAGAGCGAAGAGGCCACCAACTCCTTAGCGCCAATTGGGATTCATCACACTACACATCACAATAAACTACGCCATCTTAAACAAAAAATGAATGGAAAATGAAGTTCAGCATGGGGCTGACTAACACAACATAACGTCTGGAGAGACAAAACCTACAATTGCCTCACAAGGAGTAATAGTTGACAAGTTTGCCCTACGTCCTCAAACATAGCGACATGAGAGTCAAACCTGCAATCATGAAAGCAATTATGATTGGGAGCCTACTTGAAATGTGTCCTCAAACATGGAAACACGGGGAACTCATAACCCATGCTCAACTTCCTTATTAGGAGTGACAAAGCACTAGTTTGCCAGAGAACCTCAAACATAGTGATGGGAGTATACAACCATCAAAGAAAACGCAACAGGGGCTACTTAGCCATGTCCTTGAATACTGCATTGGGGGAAGAAAAAAATCTACAACTGCCTTAATAAAGAGATAGAGGATTCGTTTGGAGAACACAACCTGCAACTACCCTTATTGAAGCATAGAGGACTAGTCCGGAAAAACACAACCTACAACTTCCCTTTTAGAAGCGGAAGAGGACTTGTATTGAGAAACGCAACCTACAATTTCCCCTTTTGGATGTGGCAGAGGGATGGTTTGGCAAAACACAACATACAACTGCCCTTTTTGACGTGGTAGTTGTTAACCCGGAATCCGCGACTAATTCTCCAGGTTTTCAAGTCCGGGCGGCTTGTGCTTTCCAGCCGTCGTTCTCAGCTAGACGGCTTATTGTCAGACAAGCCAGGCGGCCTCTACGTCAGACAGCCGCCAGTTCCGGTCCAGCCATCGTCTAAGGGTCGGCCTGTCATTGCCCAAGCTGCGCGACCTGTGTCCCAGATCGCCGTTAGAGGAGGTCCAGATCAGCCTGCCCAGAGGCTGAGTCCTGCAGCTCGGCAGAAGAAGGTCGCCAGGCCGCGCGGCCTGTCTCTTGACTTTTCTTCTTTTTCTCGATTCCCGTCATCGCTGCCTGATTCTCTTGTACCTCGGGCAGCCGGTAATTTTAGCCATGCCCGTTTGGGCAGGCCCCCAAGCCTATAAATAGGGGGCGGGAGTACACCCAAAGCACGCTGACTCGAGTCCAAGAGCTCGCTTGTTAAAAGCTGCGGCCTCGATTCTAGTCCTTTGCGGTCTATTATCCGGCCGGCTTCTTCCTTTCTTCTTTCTTTTCTAAGTGTAATCGCTTATTTTCCTATAAAAGGAAAGCCCGCCGCAGGAGAGGCATTCAGGCCGCGGCGGGCGAACTCTGGTGTTGCCGCTGGCAGTGGCCCTTTCTCTCTTTTTCCTATCCGGTCCTATCCGCCATTCCTAGCCGCCAGTAACCGACTAGCCGACAGTCTTTTCCCAATACCTTCCCCAGTGCTCGAACGGTTAGCTGGTGGTGCCCGTTTTCCCCGTCGCTTTTCGTGCATCACCAGTTAACACGCGGCCTTCAGATCTCGGTTAGCCGGTGAAATCCGCGGCTAGATATTGTCAGACCGCTCGGCCGCTAGTGCTTAGCGGCTAGTCGAGCAAGCAGCGGCAAGGGTGGTTAACCTGCTCAGTAACCGCTGGCAATTCTATCCGCGCAGTCAGACTGTAACTGTCCGGCGGTCTCTAAGTTCGTGTTGGTTGTTATCTCTCATTTGCAATGAATCTCCCGAGGAATTACAGAAATTTCTTATCATCTATGCTGGATTCCTTAGTGAGGCAAGATGGTTCTCATCCCGAGAATATAGCTAAGGATGCATTTCAGGCTGGCACGAAGCAGACACCTCTCTACAGAGAAGAAGTTTCTTTTCCGTTCGTTGATCAAATTCGTAGGGATACCGTTGCTGATGATTTTAGAGAGCCCCGCTTGCCACGTTATTATGGGATTAGTGATCCAGTTTCACATCTGCAAGCATTTGAAGCGGCTACTTCTCTAAAAGCCATGTCAGATGGAATCAAATGCAAGCTTTTTCTAATGACCTTTGACGATCTTGCTCAGGAATGGTTTCATGGTTTACCTTCTCGGTCCATCACTTGCTTTGGGGATTTTCAAAAACAGTTTCTTTTGAGATTTGATACTTTCAGGAAGCGGAAGAGAAACCCAGTAGCTCTCTTCCAAATCAGGCAGGAAGTTGATGAGTCTACCGCTCATTTCGTTGATCGGTTTCAAAAAGAAACGCTCGATATCGTTAACGTTCATCCAGACTTTTACAAATATGCCTTGATAAGCGGACTTCGAGAAGGTCCTCTCAAATTTAAAGTTAGCAAAAAGGAGCCTAAGACCTATGGAGATCTTATTAAAACAGCTAATCAGTTCATAATGGGTGAAGCAGCAAATGCCAACTATATATCCTTTTTAAATCAAATGGCTAAGTGATATCAGAAAGATTCTTATCATCAACAGCCCGATTCTTCCCGAAGTGCTTCAGAATCTCCGCAACAGGATAAATCATCAGAGTGTATAGAAGCTTGCCCTATCATGTCTTTTGATCCTAAAACACTCAAGTATGAAGAATACTCGGACAGATATGTCAAGTTCAAAATTTCTATGGAAGATCTTCTGCCAATTCTTGCTAATATGAAAGAATTTAAAAAGCCTCGACGTATGAAATCAAAGATTGAACATCGACATGAAGAACTTTTTTGTAAATATCATAAGGATATTGGTCACAACACAGAAGATTGTCGGGCTCTCCGGAAACTAGCAGATCAATTTGCAAGGGCAGGGAAATTACAAGACTATGTTGTCCTATGATCTTCCAGCACATTTTCCACTGATAAAGCCGATGTTTCAAATGAAGATTCTGTTGTTAAATAGTGGAAGTGTTAGAAGCGGTAGTACCTTGTTTGTCTTTCTTTTACATATTTCGTATATCTCCTATGTGCTCGGAGTTTCTGGCATTTGCTTCTTTTCTTTTGATAATGACAGTTGTAATAAATATAGCCCCAAACCAGTCCTCACCAGTATCCAGCTTCACAAATATCTCTCAACGATCATCGACAATTGGGTTCAATTAGGCTTCAAGCCCATATCCTTTTACTAAGCTTTCCTCTAGAAATAAGCATTCATATGCCCTCTAAATTCTGCTTCCTAGCTTTAAACTTAATATTGACATACCTATGTGACATTTACTTATAACAAATATAATACTACTTTTTTGGCCCTCCACATCCCGCTTGACATTAGTCGCAGATGTGTAGTGGCAATCCCGCTCGACATCAGTCGCGGATGTAAACCCCGCTCAAATCATTCGCGGATGAGTTAAATGAGATCTTCTTTAGAAGAGTGATGATTCTCAGTTTATGCTGTAAGACAGTGCAGGCAGAGTTTTCGTTATCTTTTCAACCTGCAAGTTACAGTGATAGATAAATTATGGTTTTCACATATTGCTATTATTTTGCCCGTTCCAGCTTATCCACCGTCTCACGGTCTTACAA
Source organism: Platanthera zijinensis (assembly GCA_039513925.1). NCBI lineage: Eukaryota > Viridiplantae > Streptophyta > Magnoliopsida > Asparagales > Orchidaceae > Platanthera > Platanthera zijinensis. Next base: position 61,586,209 of record CM077090.1, read on the forward strand.
CCTAGCCGGTTTAAATTGCACAGTCCGCAGACCGCGCGGTTACCTATTTCGGTTTATTCTATTCGGCTATGAAATCTATCTCGGATTATTACTAATATATTCTGGAATTCGGCCGACTTGATCCTGTCGATTAATTCTAGTCCGCCAAGGAATTGAGTTGTTGAGTCTGCAGATCTTGAGGTCCTGTGAGGAAAGCTATGCCGCTCCGGCCGCACCTACCCGCTTGGTTACGAATTACGGGTCATTTCTGATATTATTATTGATACAGTGCGGACTCCGGTCATCCTATCCGCTCAGTCCGCCGGTCCTTGGGTTGATTCGGTAGTTCATAGCCCTGTGAGGAAAGCTATGCCGCTCCGGCCGCACCTACCGGCTTGGTTATGAATTACGGGTCATTTCTGATATTATTATTGATACAGTGCGGACTCCAGTTATCCTATCCGCTCAGTCCGCCGGCTTATGGTATTCATTCAAATCAATTCGCGGCTTGCTATGTAAAGAAGTCGCAATATGTTTATCTCTATCGCTAAGTAGTTTCCCTATTAAAAGCGAGTTTCGTATTAAAGTTCGGACAGGCCGCCACAACCAGCTTGCTTTTTACAATATCTATCCGGTTTATCCCCTTGGCCGGGCGGCTTGTTGATCGCCATGTATCTTCTTCATCTCCAATAAAATTACGGCCTATACATTAACCGTGGGACTTCGTGGTACCCTCAACAGTTGAACTGCCTTATATTCTTGGCGAATAATCGCCTAACCGCCCGGCTTATTGCTCTATATACGCTCAAGGATGACCAGATTGTTATCATTTCGCAGACGACTAGTATATCCGGTTACCGATATTCTACTCGAGTTTAACCGGAGCAAAGGTAGTTATTATTCGGTGAAGTCATCGATTAGATTTCTTAAGCCGGAAACGAGTAAGAAAGATTAAGCCGCATACACAAACAAGTAAGTAGAATTATAATAGATTCTCACAAAAGGTAAAATATTTTCATTTCTGATGTCAAGTATAAAAGGTAGACCGCGCGGTTTATAAAAATCTTACCGGCGGTCTCAAAAAATGTAAAAACTTTTACAAGTAATCTATCCTAGCAATTCGGCTTCAATCTTTTGGACGCAGGAGTACCGGAGTCCGGTTCACCGTCGATGTTGATCTCAGAAGGCGAGTAGTCGCCACTGTCAGACGAGGATGAACGCGAACTGCCAGTGCCCCTGGTCTCTAACGAGCTGGCAACAACCCGCGCGGTCTCAGACGCTTGACCGTCGGTTTCTGAAGAAGCGCTCTCGCTCTTGCTTCCCTCGCTGTCCTCCTCTTCCTCTTCTGCCTCGCCCTCTCCGCCGATCTTCTCCTTGCCTTTCAGCGCTCGATAAACCGCGGCCACCCTTTTCTTCAAGGATGGATACAGGTCGGCGCAGTCGGTGAATCCCGGGGCGAGGCCGCTGCGATCTCGAAGGCTTTTCAGCGCTCCGTCGATCCCTTGCACAAGCTGCGGAAAGACCGCATCCTGAAAGGCCGAGTTGTCCGGATCGTACATTTTCTGCAAAGGAAGGAAGAAGGTCAGTCCGAGCGGCTTGTTAAATGAGGTCGCATAAGTCAGGTAATATCTTACCGCATTGAGCTCCTTTAGCCGTGCGATTTCTTCATCCTTTTCGGCGAGTTGCCGCTTCAGGTCGCCTTCACTTGCGACTAACCTCCTATGGGCCAGGCCCATATAGTGGTTAGCCACAAAGCTTCTCGCGCCGACCTGCGCGGCAAACCGCGAGAAGTCCTCTGTAGGAATCTTTTTTAGCGCCTTCAAATTACATCTTCCATACAAAGCCGCGCCAGCCGCGGAGGCATGGCGGCTTACGGTTTCCTTCCCCCAGTTCGGGAGGGCGGTGGAAACTTGTACCGATTCGTCGTCGGCACTCCACTGCATGGTGGGGTTGCCGTGGAGGTCTTTCAAGCGGCTGCCCATACCAAGCAGCGTGAAGCCGCTGGAGGAATCCGATTCAACTTCCACTTCAGCCCGCTCCGGCCTGGCCCTCTTCGCCCTCTTCTCCCTCTGTATAAGGGTTAGGCCGCCTGGAGTAAGCGGCTTGTTCAGCGGGACCGCGACGGCAGCTGCAAGGCAAAGTTAACAATTCAGTTGGTAAGCCGCGCGGCTAGCAGAGCAGTTCGGCTGGATAATACTTACTATCCTGCGCATGGACATCCTCCAAAGTCGGGAGCAGCGGGAGGTAGTGGGTGACGTCGAGCCGCTCGCCCTTGAAGAAGTTGAAGATCTCCTTCTCCACGCCGTCCAGTCCGCTGCTGCCAAAAGCGGCTTCGTCGCGAACTTGCGGATGGACCGGCAGGAGTCCGAGGTTACCCTCGAAGATCAGGTATCTTTCTGACCAATTCGCGATTTTGTTCGCCAGGTTGACGACTTTCAGGCCGCGGCAGCCGAAGTAAAGATGGCCTCTAAAGATCTTCGTTCCCGAGTCCGGAATAGACCGCACAGAGAAGCATTCTCTGAACAGCCTTATCGAGAAGCGAACTCGCTCCGACCTAAGGTAGGAGATGAAGCTGTAAATCGCCGCAATAGAGTTCGGGGGCAGCTGTCCTGGCACTACTCCGTAATGGTCGAAGACCGCGACGACTTCCATTAGCACAGGGAAGCCGAAGCCGCAGTCAAAGTGATCGATTGGGATAGCGATCTGGTTGGCTGCGGAGGTGTTAATCCGCTCGTGAGGCAGCGGAAGCCGCGCGAGCAGCGGGCTGTCTTTCATATGCTTCTCTGCAAAGCTGTCGAGCTCGGCTTGGGTAAGCCGGCCTTCCTTATGATCCGCCAAATGGAAGGCGGAAGCCGCGTCGGTCCTAACGGCTGGAGCTTTGTCAGACCGCATCGCAATTGCTTTAGCTCGCATTCTGATCTTCTGTGCCGAAGACTCCGGGATCATCTTAATTTATAGATTTCCTACGTAGCTACAGTAGTGGTTGTCAAATCGCGGTTAGATATCAGGCCGCACGGCTCAACCTGGAAGGTAAAGTATTCTAACTGCATTCTAGTTCGGCAGTTCGAGCGACTAAAATTCCAGTACTTGGCGAAATTTCTAAAGAAGAAAAGACAGCGACTAGAAGTATTCAAACCGCACAAAGCCGCATGCAATTCGCAGTAATATACAATCGAACATACAACAATTGTCCACAGGAATCAAACTGTCTGGCATCACGAGTTGATGCTTATTTTAACGCCAAATTAAAGTTCTCATAATTATCTCTCTCCACTCTCTGGAGCCTCTCGCCCAACCCGCACGACTTGGTCGCCGGCCTGTACCAGCTGGACATACACTTGACTAACAAGGTTGTGGATATTGTGCAGAGTCCGATGAACTCGCGAGGTATCACGCTCTACGCGGGTAAATGGAACCAGCGACAGAGCGCGATCTCCCGGGTCGCCAGAAGCAGCGACCTGCCTAACCGCCGCGACTACTGGTGAGTACGAAGTCTCTCCGGAAGCCGGGCGATTTGGTAGTTGCTGTTGTTCAGCAGTCGTCCCAGCAGGTCGCAAGCCTCTGCCGGCCTCCTCTGGTCGATCCTTATCCCTTTCCTCGTCAAGTCGAGCGCTGTCCGCCCTTTCCCTCTCAATTCGGCCGAGCATCAGCACTAAAGCCTGCAGGTCAAGTTTCTCTGTCTTCTCCTGCTCCAGGTGGGCCATCGCCTCCAGAGTTCTTTGCTCAGCGGCCTCAAGCGCAGTCCGCATCGTTGTCTTCTCCTCCTCCCAGCTGGCCAGGGACTCCTGCATCCTTTTGTCAGCGGCCTCCAGCGCAGTCCGCTTTGTCGTTTTCTCCATGTCCGCGCTGGCCAGTGCCTCCTGCACCCTTTTGTTAGCGGTCTCATGCGTAATCTGCATCGTCGTTTTCTCCAACTCCAAGCTGACCAAGGCCTCCTGCGTCCTTTTCTCAGCGTCCTCCACCTCAGACCGCATCATTCCTCTCTCCTGCTCCAAGTCCTCCAGCACTTCTTGAGTTCTCTTTTCAGCGGCCTCCAGCATAGACCGCTGATTTTCTTCTTGAAGCCGCCACTCTTCTTCCTTGGCTCGAAGGGCCTCGGCATGCTCCCTTATCCTAGCTTGCAAGGCGGCAACCTCCTCCTGGAATTCGGCCGTCCTCTGGTCACGGACACTTGGAGGTAGCGGCGGAATCAGTGGAGGTAAGAAAGTCGTCAGATCGCCCGTCTTGATGGCAGTTTCATGTGCACCTGCAGCGAATAAACAGGCGGTTAGATTCAGTGACATGACCGGCACCTGGTAGAAGATCTCGTTAGAACGAGACCGCAGCTCGTGGTTATCTCTCCTTCGAAAGCCGCAGTATCAAGTCTAGCCGCTGGTCGCCTAAACCTTTCTGAATCTATTCGCTTTAGCTTTTCTTTCCATAGCCGCGCGGTCTCCTTAGCTTTGCTTTTCAGCTCAGCCGTGGACAGGAAGAAGCTCGCCGGCGGATTGCAAATCGTGTCCGCTCCCTTCTTCCGTGACCGTGGCTTGTAGAATTTTACAATACGCTTAACTTCTTCGTGTTTACCTTGCAGGGCAGGAAATGTAGTCGCCACATGCTTCCCGGCGATTAACTTCTTCTTCTCCTCTATCTTCTCTCTAAGTTTTAATTTTTCAGCTCCTTCTGAAACTGCAGGAGCCGATTCACCAAGCTTCTCTCCTGTAACTTTGACATCGGTGACGGCGACCTCCGCAGAAGCCGACGGAGTTGCCAGTAACTTGTCCTGCTGCTGAAATTTCTCCATGCCCTTCAGGATATCGCTCAGGGATTCGCTAACCGAAGGCGTACTCTCTGGCTCGTCCGGCTTGGAAGATGGAGTCGACAGACCATCAGATACGTCTTTCTCCCGCGGCTTAAATTGCACACTAGCCGCTCCGGTCTTCACAGAAACATTGCGATTATCAACCCGCATCTTCCGCGCCTTCCTCTCCATCCTTTCCTCAAGGGTCTCGACCTTTTTCTTACGTCGCTTCAAGTGGCCGACTATTGTCTCTGTCCGTTTCCTCTTCTCAGTCAGAGACCGCTCGGCCTCCAGTAGCTTCTTCGAGTCGTCCTCTTCAACAATGATCAAGTCAGCAGATGTGGGTAACTCGCGCGGTTTGGAAGAGTCGACACTCTTCTCCTCCGCCCCGGTGATCTTCAAAAGAGGTTCACCTGATGGCGAGTAGGTAATGTCGAAGGATTTGGTGGCACCAGCTTGCGGGAGAGCAGATTTGGAAACCGCTTCGACTTTTGTCGCGGCCTGCGAGGATTCCGCGACGACTTCCATCGATTTCTTTCCAGAATCAGAAGCCGCCGGTGCGATCGGCTTCTCGGTTTTCTTCTCAGGCTGTTGGTCGGAACTGTCCGCTTTTCTGCTCCTCTTTTTCGATCCAGACGACTTCTTTTCGCGATCTAGCATCGAGGACATGACGTCCATCTTGTAGAAGTCTCTGTCGACTTGGAGGATTCTGACCGCAAGTGGCGAATAGTGACCCGTGGCTTGGCAGAAATCTTGACGAAATGGCAGGGCCCTCGACATTTTATAGACGCAGAAGCATTAATGGCAGTCGCGGTCTCCGGCTTAGTTCTACATTTTCGAAGTTTTTCAGAAACTTAAAAATGTGCGGGGATTATGTTAACCCGGAATCCGCGACTAGTTCTCCAGGTTTTCAAGTCCGGGCGGCTTGTGCTTTCTAGCCGCCTTTCTCAGCTAGCCGGCCTATTGTTAGACAAGCCGGGCGGCCTCTACGTCAGACAGCCGCCAGTTCCGGTCCAGCCATCGTCTAAGGGTCGGCCTGTCATTGCCCAAGCTGCGCGACCTGTGTCCCAGGTCGCCGTTAGAGGAGGTCCAGATCAGCCTGCCCAGAGGCCGAGTCCTGCAGCTCGGCAGAAGAAGGTCGTCAGGCCGCGCGGCCTGTCTCTTGACTTTTCTTCTTTTTCTCGATTCCCGTCACCGCTGCCCGATTCTCTTGTACCTCGGGCAGCCGGTAATTTTAGCCCTGCCCATTTGGGCAGGCCCCCAAGCCTATAAATAGGGGGCGAGAGTACACCCAAAGCACGCTGACTCGAGTCCAAGAGCTCGCTTGTTAAAAGTTGCGGCCTCGATTCTAATCCTTTGCGGTCTATTATCCGGCCGGCTTCTTCCTTTCTTCTTTCTTTTCTAAGTGTAATCGCTTATTTTCCTATAAAAGGAAAGCCAACCGCAGGAGAGGCATTCAGGCCGCGGCGGGCGAACTCTGGTGTTGCCGCTGGCAGCGGCCCTTTCTCTCTTTTTCCTATCCGGTCCTATCCGCCATTCCTAGCCTCCAGTAACCGACTAGCCGACAGTCTTTTCCCAATACCTTCCCCAGTGCTCGAACGGTTAGCTGGTGGTGCCCGTTTTCCCCGTCGCTTTTCGTGCATCAACAGTAGTCGACTGGTATAGGAATACACAACCTATAAGGGGAGGAGAAACTCACCCATCCTGTAAAAACTCTCAGACATTATCGTTCTACCAGACCTACGCATGCCTACATAGGAACGAGACCTTTATAAAAAAACCCATAAATTTCTGTGATCACTATGATGAATAACACTGGACATTTCCCATTTGTATACGTAGGGCTAATCAAAAAGCACATCACTGATCCAGGATAATCGCCGACCATGGGTCGGCTTCCCACAATATGCCTAAATCCAAACTCGCACGTCAGATCACTAATGCTTATTTATGTCGGGGATAGACTCAATCAACCCGGTGATTCGGCAATGAACCGAGGGAAACACACACCGCATATAATTAGAGTCTTGTGTCCCTCCTGGAAATGCAAAGGAAGAAAACTACATCAGGGTCACAATCTCATCCCTGGTGGAGGACCCTCTCTCCACCTCACAGAGGGAGAGGTATTCTAGGTGTGGATCACACAAACATATGTTTGGTCGCAATCCCACACTATGGTGAAGTCCCCATCATCAACCAAAATGTTGTGAATCAATAAAAGAAGAAACCAACGCTCTTATGATCAGGGAAATGGATCGTTACCATTGGCGCACAATTCAGATCCATAGAATGATCACAATGATTTTCTCTCTGAGACACGAGGTCTGAATTGATTCCCCTGTAGCATGTTCAGCAACAACCCCTCAAGGGATTGGCTGGAGGATCTCGGCACCACTACCAAATTTTATACCCTAGTTGAGCTCTCAAAAAGAGAATCTTTGGCTAAGAGGTTCTCAACAACACCTCTAACAAGGCACTCAGAGAAGGGGTTGACGAAGAAGGGCTTGGTAGTAAGAGATCTAGTCTTGGAGTAGATCTGGTCAGCAAGCCACAGCCGCTCCTCCTTCCTTCTTTTCGTCGCCGAAAAACATAAGGCTCAAAAAGCTCCATAAATTAGAACAGTTCAGAACATCAACATAACACGGAGAAATTAGACAAAGATCCGGCCGCCTGCTGTTCTTAAAAAGGAGCTTGCTAGGGCTTTCATCCTCCTTGTTCCTGCTTGGTCTGTGCCGTAGTCCACAACAAAGGGGAATCAATCCCCTCTTCTTCACTCAGGTCGGTGACGGCAGGGGGATCGATGTGCGGTAGTAGGGCTCCCTTCCATTTCTCTCCTCTCAACACTCCCAAATGGCGAACAGATGGGACTCGCAAATCGTGTGACTCAGTTGGGGGAAAATATTAGGCCTAAGCTTTGTGTTGAGTTTCAAGCTAAAAGGATTCTCTTAAACATACCCACATTCCAGGCTTTCCTATCCACTCACCCAAAACTAAATAAATTTCAAATTATATATTTTGGGGTGTTACAAATGATATGTTAGAGGTTGTTGAATTTTACGTATTTATAAATGAATAGGGGATGATATTAGTAAGTGATTTTCTGCATGATCAAGACTGGTAGAGCTCTTCATGCGCAATGCACCAACCAGTATTATTCATTATTCGGACAAAATGTCCTCTTTAGTTCGTTATTGTCAAAGGCATATTATTGTAGGACAATGGGATGTGTTCCTATAGACGACTTTGAACAACCGTGGATCGATCAATGCCCCCCCCCCCCCACGAGTATTGTACATTTAATTATTTCTTAGCTTAAGGGTCAACAAAATGCGAATATAGTAAAGTTAGGTTCTGCAACAAAAAATTTACGTAAAAAATACGGAAAGGGAAGAAACCAAAACCTAGCCCAACTTGGATGGATCCACTAGCAATATTGTCCGAGTTATAAATGATTGAGCAAAGGTGGCATGCCATCCCTCGGTTTTTAATGTTAAAAGAGTCTTTTGATTTCTACACTTCACAAGTACACCCTTTATAGAACTACATATGTGGTGCATCTCGAAGGTCAGCCTGCAATGATGTGTTCTGGAGAAGGGCACAAAGCTCATCCTGTTGAGCGAAGCACCTCAAGGATAGTGAATTATGGGATCATGCAATAGAGAGCGGAGCACCTTCCAACATCTTCTAATAAGTGGAGCACCTTTTGGAAAGCGAGGAGTGGGAACACACATTGAAGAGTAGAGTATGAGGGGAAGCATTGGAAAGCAGAGCGCCTTCAAAAGAGAGGAGAATGGGGCACATATAGGAGAATGACGTGGGGAGAATATTGGAAGGTATAAGATGGGAGCATATAAGAGTGAGGTGCGAATTTTTAATTATAATATGGGGGCACACATTAGAGAGCGGAGTGTGGTGGTGCCCACTAGAGAGTAGAGCACGAGGGTGCCCATTGGAAGTGGAGCACAAGGGCACCACTATAGAACATTTGATCATCTAGATAATAGAGTGAAGAGGCTTGCACTGGAGAAAGGCATGCACTGGAAAGCAGAGCACGGTGGAACACCATGGATTGAAATGTTCACTAGAGCATGTACTAGTGCAGTGTGAGCGTCTTCTAGAAAGCGGAGTGCAGGGCATATACTAGAGCAGAGTGTGAAGGCACACACCAGAGAATAAGGCATGGAGGTGAACACTAGAGCGGACCATTGAGGAGTGTACTAGAGCTGAGCATTCACTGGATCAAGCATAAAGAGCATAGTGCGGGGGAACGCAAACTAGAGAATGGTGCATGGAAGCACACATTAGGGCAAAGCGCAGGGGCTCTTAATGGACAAATGTGGTCATGGAAAAAGCATATTCATTGGAGCACACTATAGTGTATAGCGTGGGAGATCAAGCACTTGAATAGGGTGCGAGGGCACACATTAAAGGAGGGCATTTACTATTGTAAACTTGAGACCAAGTCTTGGGGTACCGCATTGGGGAATAAGGTGCATAAGCATGTGGTAAATTGAAGAGCGGTGGTGCATACTGGAGTGGATCATAGAGGCGCTCCAGCAAAGCGTTCACCGAAGCAGAGGCTAGTGGTATGGCGCATTGGTGAACAGTATGTGGAGTTGGGAACTAGGGTGTGCACATCAGAGCGGTGTGTTCATTGGAGCAACACATTCATTGGAGCAGACTCGAGCATAGAGTGAGGGGCCACAGACACTCAAACAGAGTGCAAGGGTACAAGCCAAAGCAAAAATTTTCTTGAGCAAACTTGAGAGCAAAGTGAGTGGTGCTCATATTAGATAATGGAGCGCAAAGAAACGTGCTAGATTGAAGTGTGATGGTGCATAATGGAGTGGAACATATGGGGGGCTCCCTGGAGTGAAGAGTTTTCTAGAGAACACTAGAAAGTAAAACACATGAGGCACTAGACAAAGGTGTGCAGAGTTGCGCACTAAGAAGGAATATGGTAGGGGCGCATCAGAGCGGCATATTCATAGAAGAAGCATGGTCACAAGAGGATCACACACTAGAGCGATATGTTTATTTGTGTACTAGGGAGAGCGAATCACGTGTGCTAGTTGGCCTTCATCAAAGGTTTTTTATCATCGCAATGCAAGAGAGCAAGATCCTTACTCTTCACAAATTGTCGACCCTTTAAATGGAGTAGATCTCCTTTTATAGATTTCAAGACCAGTGCAAAAAGAATTTCACTCTTTTAATTATTTGGCTGACGAATAGAAATGCTCGGTTTGTGTCACTAAGATCAATAATTTTAACATTCGAACAACATTGCCCCCAAGGTGGATCCGGGCAGTCCAATCAGGTTTGTAGGAGTAGTGGAGGCCGAAAAAAAAAGAAAAACTCGGAACTTTATGAATGTTTAATGGAAGCTTTATCTCGTCATCATGAGTTCACCGGTTGTGAGGTTTCTTGATCGGAGGTCCAAAAATTGTTGGAGAAATAATTGCTTGTGTGAAATGGTTGTCCTGCAAAAATTCAACCAAAACCTTCGATTGAATAGTTTAACTTGCAACATTTTTTCGAGCACAATCTGGCAATGCTTTCAAATAGAAGTTTCAATGAATTGTTGAAAAGTTAAGATTTCCCAAAGTTCCAAACCTTTAACCTCCATTTTTGGCAGTTTGGAGGTCCTTCGAGGAGGACGAAGAAGAAGAGGGGAGGTCGTCCATGACTGCAGGAGGGCTCGGGCGACCCTGCCATGCTGGCCGGCCGCCAAAGGGTTGTCAAAATGGGAAGCGACAATAGTGGTTTTCTTCTACGCTCTTTCCTCGCATTAGGGCTCGAAAGTAGAAGTTCAGCTTGGGCCGAGATATTCTAGTTTGGGCCAAGTTGGTCTAGTATGGGCCGATTTTTGATAATTATTTGGTGGTTATTTGAGGGGTTAACCAAACTTGAAATCGCATGAAATTAGTCATGTGTTCGTTGGCGTTCAGTGAGCCCTCAGCGGCTGGCTGCAGCTATTGGGTTTGTTTGCCGACATATAGGCACTATAGTAATTGCAATGATGAACAACATGGATTATTTGTACGCATCTTCGCATAGAATGTTTATTCGCATATGATCCATTCCCCTTAATATATATATGTGTGTGTGTGTGTGTGTGTGTGTGTGTGTGTGTGTGTGTGTGTGTGTGTGTGTGTGTGTGCATATCTATACTATATTATAAAGAAGTATTTTGAGACCTATAAATTTGATCTTGGTCATCAAATAGAAACCACCCTTTAATCTCGACCTTCAAAAAAATAGTATTTTGAATCTCTTATTTCCCAGCCTTGGCGGCAGAACTCACGCACAAATCAAACAACCATTGGCGTACACCTCATTTCAAATATTCGTCTGATTAATCCCATTTCAAATGCGCTGTTCATACTCCTCAGAATCAGGTGGCACATTCACGATTTCCGCTTGGTGTATATCTAGAGCTCTACTATGCGCCCGCGCTCGTGCGAAGATGCTCGATTATATGTATATGTATATATGTATATGTAAGTAGTTTATTAAAAAAATCATATCACATTTTATGATTTCTGAAAGTATCTAGTTGTCTTGTAAGACCCCCTTTTTTCTTTTAAAAAACACGGGGTCTTAGGCCCAGAACCGCTGCTTTGCGGTGACACCTTCACGCCCAGGAAGGTCGTCACTTCAAAATGCCGATCCTGCCGGCCAAATCGATCATAGAAAAAGTAGCAAGAGAGTAAATAAAACATGTCCACAAAGATCACATATATAATAAATAATCTCCACGAAGGGAGAGCCTATAGTATAATAATAAAAGAAGTACTGAAAATGGGCTCACGCATGATACATCAATATCCTCACTACATATCACTCATCGCGGAAGCAAAAACTAAACATCTACTAACGATCAGGACTTATAGTCCCAGCTGTCTGAACTTCGGTGCTAGACTGTCCCATCTTCAAGCATGCCGACCTCCGGGGCTGCTCCTCCATATTGGGCTCCACGGTCCCCTAAAATGATGTGGTTCGAAAACCGTTAATCTAAAAGACTAAGTATTATCATCCCCGACCTCTTCCCCCATGGTTCCTAGGCACCAAGCGGGGAGAAGAAAAGGAGATGTAGTGATGGTGGAGAATGAACAAGAAGCAGGTGACGGCAAAACTAATCTAGTAGTTCTATAAGTATATGTAGCAGTAATAAAAGTATGAAAAACTGAACAAGAAATAAGTAACCTTAACTTATATTAACGCACATAAGCTAAGGGATCTTTTGCAAGGCTCCTATCGTATACAGAGTCTCATACCAATTTATAAAATAGGGTGTCAGTTTTCTAGCAAGCATGTATATATCTACAAAATAAAATCCTTAACTTATAAGCACGCTCACGCGAGCTTATAAACCAAGGGGTCGTTTTGTAGGGCCTATTGTATAAAAATTCTCATACCAATTTATACAATAGGTGTCAAGGGTTAAATGCAATGGTTATGCTATGACATGCAAGTATGCTATGATGTGAACCATGCAAGTGCAACACACCCACTCGACTATGTGCACACAGACCTTTAGTTACCCCTTTCTGGAGCCTAACCTCCCAGGATACCTCCGTAGTGGCAAACAGAAGCGGTGGGTTGGGCCTCACCCACCTCTAAACAGGTAATAGCACTGCCAGTCAGACCTATTGTAAGCCTCGATGCTGGTGCACTAAGCGGAGCTCCTGCATACTCTTTGCCGGCAAGTCCATCGGGCTTAACTTGGCGAAGTGCAAAACCATACTTGTCGAGTCAACATATTGGCTTCGGTGCATCGACCCTCCAATACTGAAGACCCACCATCTTATACTTTATGCACATGAAACCTTATGTATCAGCTACCGAGCCAAAGCTCCCCGGACCATCTCGTCCGTCACAATCAATAACCAAGCTAAAGCTCGCTGGGCCAACCTGCCCATCACCAAATCAACCGAGCCTAATGTCGAAGTGACCCAACCTAACATCCCAAGAAATCGAGGTGAGTGAAAGTGAATCCCTAGTTATACTAGTTACTTTTGCAGTTTATTTTACCTACAGTTTAGGTTAGCTAAGGACTGCCCAATGCATACCCCGTGAACGGTTCTCGAGGGCACTAGGAACTACGATGGGCTGAAGCCCAAAGCTCCCTTTCGCAAGGCACTTATTATTATTGGTTAATACCTGATTCCCGATCCCTTTAGTAATACTCTGGATCTAACCCTAATGTGTTTTTTACCTTCTCTCTCCCTCCATAGGAAAGACGATATTTTGTCGATCCCGAGCACCACCTAATCTTAGACAACCCAATAATCTACTCATCCCACCTTCCAATGATATACTCCAATTCACTTCACTAAAATCAATAAACTAATAATCCCATCTCCCTACGACCATTCCACATGTTATCACAATTTTCCACAGTTTTACTAAATGTAGACCACCTTATGCTATATGATGTGCATGATGGGAGGTACTCTAAATCCTCATTCAAACACACTAAGATAATTAATGGAGGCCTATCATGACATTTATAGCCTAAATCAAAAAACTTAGAATTTTCCTAATTTATCTGATATTTATTTATTTTCCGTAAAAATCCAAATGCCCTAATTTGAATATGAAGTGGCCTTTACAGTCATGAAAAATGCTCCACAAAATTATGATAAAAACTAGGCAGCTATTTAACAGTAAATTCATGTCTCCCAATTTTTTTTCCAAAGTTTAAGCCTCTGATCCAAAAAATTTAAATATTAATACATAGTTAATAATTAGAGAAACAAGTGCTGCAAATAACCTTCCAAAAAGTATAAGAAATTTCAAGCATGACTAGAAAGCCCCAAAATACTCCTGACCAAGTTTTCACATTTTCCAGTGAATAATGAACTCTAATTTTAATTTAGAATGATAATCCTTTTTCATGAATTAATGAACCAACTACTAAAAATATTCATCTAAAAATCATGATGAAATTTCCTCATGAGCATACTGCCCTAGTATCACCATTGAATAAGTTTCACAATTTTTTAACAAGCTTTGAGCTCTTAATCTATTATTGAACATAATTGAATAATTATAAGCTTGTGAAGCAAGTACTGAAAATATGCATCTAAAAATTATAATAAAAATCAAGTAGTATAATGAGCTAAAACTTCCTCTGCCCAATTTTCTAAATTTTCCAATGAATAGAGAGATCATAATAAATGAAAGAATATTAAGGGCAATTCCATTTATTATAAAGGAGGTACTAAATTTATTGTTCCAAAATTACCAATAAAATTACCAGAGGCTCTTATTAACCCTATGACCATACTAACCAAGTTTCACAACTCTTCATAAAGTTTTGATATCTTACATGTAAAAGTTTGGTGCCCTAAACTTGGGTTAGGATTTAGGGAGGTTAAACAGCCTCTAAATCTCATAATATTTTTACTAGAGGACTATGACAACCCTAAAGTCCTCTCCACCAAGTTTCAAGTCATTTCAAGGTCATTTGACCCCTTAACCTTCAAACCCTAGGTTTGCACACATAGGACCTACCCTTGTGTCCTAGGGCTCCACCCCTCAACTTCCACCCAATATCAGTGGAGGGAGTATTTTGTGTGCTAATACTACTGAGTGCCAAGGTCCATCACCTTTGGGTGAGGTGGGCCAACTCAAGAGTACTTAGGGCACTTAGCCCTAATTTGACCTAAAAGGGCAAACACTTGGCTACATTGTTACCCTATCAAACCAAACCCAAAAGTGATGAAATTATTACCAGAGCTTAATAATACTCCCCAACATCTCCCTCAAAAATTTGAGAGGTTTTTGAGGTGTTTAAGACACCTAATTTAATTATACATGACTTATTTACTTTTTCCAAAAACTATTGAAACAGTATCTCCAAAAAATTCCATTTTTTGACAAGACCTAGGTATAAGTTAGGGTGACTCCCTGTCCAAATTTCAGGTCATTTGGATAATGGATGAAGTGGGGGCACTCATTTTAGTCTCTTACTAACCCTAGGTATAGACCCCACCAAAATGAGTGCCCTGGTCAAACCAGGCACCCAAATTAGTTCAAACAAATTTTAAAATAAATTACATCCCTAGGGATACAACTTTGATGTTTACCAATTTTTCTATAGGTAACCCTAGATATTTGTAATATTTAATTTAAAATAGACCAATAAACAGGACAGAACTTGAAATAATAGGATTTAATAAAATCAGATCCAACACGGATCTTAAAGCAAATCGTGGGGCTCCTTGTCATCTTCTACCTCCAGCTAAGGGCTAGGATTGGCCGAACCTGTAGCCTATTCCAAGTCGATTTTCCAGCCACCCGACCACCTCCCTGGCCAGCCACCACTGCCACCACCTTCGTTGAGGTGAGGGCTATTGTCGGACGGCGGCACGGCCGCCGGAGGGGTCGTTTCCGGCAAACCCGAACCATTTTTTTTCATGGAAAACCAGGAAAAATCTTCACCCGATCTGGCTCGTTTGAGCCCATTTCTCATCCAAAAAGATTCCTAAGATCTATCCATAGAAGAAGGAGTAGAGGAGGACCTTCAACCGTGCTTGCCGACGGGTTTGGTGGTGGTGCGCCATGGCCGGATTTTGGAGATCCGGGTATGTTACAACCGTGCAGTGGGAGGGCTCGATTTCTTCAGGTGAGATGTGTAAACCATTCCCCTGAGTCTAGGGATGCTTTTAAGAGAGTGAAATGGGGGAGGGGAAGGGTCTAGCTTGATGGCCATGAATGACCATTAAAGGGAATTTTCGGACATGGTTTGGGTGCACTGTTCCGGCCATGAACAACCACCAAAATGGCCCCTGACCTTCCTCAAATTTAATGGGGAGTTGAATCAGCCCCCTTGGAGGTGGAGGGAGGGGCTCTTGGTCTCCCTTTACCACTTTCTCTCTCCTCCATTAGAAGATAAAATGGAGTTTTCTCTCTCCTAGTCATCAAGGATGAATTTGCTCATCTCCCTAGACTATTGGCAGCTCATTAACTTACTATATTGGATAATTAGGAGATGGTTAGCCCAAATGGAAAGGGCTTAAGCTTGCGTTAGCCCATTTTGGCAAGTTTGACCTAAACCTAGATTAGGGTTGACCTTGGTCAATTTGACCTTTTGAGTCACCATCAATGTGTCCTTGGTGACCCATTGGCCTCCCCTAAGGTTTAGGTAGGGTTGGGTATGGTCTCCTTGACACCTTGGAGGTCACTTGATCCTTAGTAAGGGCACTTTGACCAAGTTAGAGCTAGAGTTGACTTTGGTCAACATGACCATTTGGGTTGACCCCAAGGGGTCCTTGGTGACCCCTTGGCTTCCCCTAAGGTCTAGTAAGGGTTGTGTAGGGTTAAATCTGAAGGTCACTTGCCCCTTAGTTAGGGCACTTTGACCACTTTAGGGCTAGGGTTGACTTGGGTCAACTAAGGCTCTAGAGTTGACCCCAATGGATCTTTGGTGACCCATTGACACCACTTTAGGTCTAGGAAGACCTTGGTAGCGTTGTTTGGTCTTATTAGGGGCACATTGCCCTTAGTTAGGGTACCTTGCCCAATTTAGGCCTAAGATGGTCCTAGGTCAACTTGGCCACCCTGGGTTGACTTCAATGGACCCTTAGGGCCTTTCAATAGATTAGTGAGGTTATGGTGGGGTCTTGGAGTCATGGTGAAGCCCCTTGATCATCCCAACCTAGTATTTAGAAATCTACTATTTGCAGACCATAGTGATCCCACTTACATTCCTAGGTCCACTTGGTCTTCTTGGGCTTACTAGGGTTTTGTCATGACCTAGTAATGACAAAACCACTCCTAGGAGGTCTAGTTGCCTGAGGGATGTTACATGTCTACCTAAATTACTTAGTGAGGGTGAATAAGTGAGTTTTGTGTCTTTTACGGAATAAAAATACTGATAAATAAAGCACACAGAGGCACAACACAGACACAAAGATTTACAGTAGCCCCGCCTCACTTAGCTAGCACTTCGGGCTAGACTTAGCTACTTCACCAAAACTCGGATTATATAAATCTTACACCTTAGAGCCTCAACTCCTACAACTCGGAGACAACTCTCCTACAACTAGGAGATAACTCTCCCTCAACTTGGAGAACAACCTCTCGTACCACTTGGAGACAACTCTCCTACAACTCTATCCAACAACACGGATATACAAACTCGGATGTAGAAACTTCCTACAATAAGAAAAATGGTTTTTGCAACTTTCTAGATTGAAAACAATCTTTTTCTTCAAATTTGAATGGATTCAATCTTCTTCCTTCTAGGAGATTAGAACTTGAAATGAAGTTGAAGGAGAAGACTTGAAATCTCGAAACCTTGATTTGAAATCTTGGAATCTGACTAGATTGAAAGCACCTTTGAGGAATCTGAATGCAAAGATCTTATCGAATTTCTTCTTGAGAAGAATCGCTGATCGTGAACTCTAAGTCATTGGGAAGAAAAATTCCGAGAACAGTATATCGGGAAATAAAGTTCGGTCGTTCACAGGTTCAAAATTAGGTCTTACGATTCTTAGTGATATATTAGCAATTAATATCTTTCTGTAATGATTCCTTAGTATATATAGAGAATCCATCTCCAACGACTAGAAATTTCCTTCCAAAAATAAGCTTTCACATGAACTGTACATGGCCGTCATTTGAAACATAACTCGTCAGAAAAATCTATCCAGAAAAACGTTAAGTCCATTCGTCGAAATGACAAAGTAATAACTAGAACCCTCGACGAATTGCATATATTACTCGAGCAAATTACATGGGTTTATTCAATGAATTTACCTTAGAAATTTTTTCTGTTAACTATCACTAGACTACTCGAGTATAATCGACGAATTTCACAAGTATTAACGTGTTGTCTCAACGAATGATACGAGACTTCACGTATATACTCGACAAATTTAACTTAGCCGTTTCTGAAGAAGTTTAAGAAATTGTTCGAAATTTCCCGAGTAAACTCAAAGAATTCTATGAGTATTCACGTGACATCTTGACGAATAACACAAAACTTCACGTGTATACTCGATGAATTTTACTTAGGAAAATTTCTGATTTCTCCTGACTTTACCCGTCATCCTTTCTCTTGATTCCTATGCTCTTGAAAATGAAGTACACCCCGATAGAGAGATTACACATGAGTTAATACCATGTATTATACAATGAGGGATTACATTGCATAGTCATGTGTTACATGACTCATTGTAATCTGACATTGGTGTGTACTTGACAATTAAATCCTGCAAGAACATAACTTAAAAGTATAATCAAATACAACTCAATTCTTCTTAGTTCAATGGAGACTTCTTCAAATCAGGAGTATTGTGGAAACAATACCCAACAATTTCTTCTTAACTAAAATGTTTTGTATCAAAAAAAGTGTTGTGTTTAACCAGTACAAAAGATAGAAATATGAGCACACACATTGAAGTATAAAAGATGGGCCTCATTTGTATAGTGTGAACATTATAGATCTTTCTTACACCGATGTATACAAATTCATCCTCTACTTCACTTTGTAATTAAAAAGATACATTTAATAATGTGAGAAAGCTGAACAAATACAAAGTGTACTGATCCTGAATTGGATAATGAAACACAGTTCATGATTTGCTGATTGTAATGAGTTTGCATACACAATATTGTAAGGAATTGATTTCATAAAACATATAAATAAAGGGACTTATTCTATTATTTTACCAAGAAAAATAATATGAATAGCTTTTGAAGCTGCTAAGCAAGATGAATTTATTTATTAAAAGAAGGCCCTCAATTTTAATAAGGGAATGAGGATTGAGAAGCAAAAATATATTTATTTTTGCTATTACTATGAATATTTATTCGGGAAAAATGAATACAAAAAAAAATTTTCAAGGTCACCCTTACGACTTTGTCATTCAATCTCAAATCAACTTTAATTGGAGTTACTTATTTTAATTCGAATCCAAAATTATAGGTTCCTTACATTTATACTACATATATAAGTGAAAAAGATCATCTTCCGAATCTTAATTCTTTTTCATTACAATGTCCATCTTCCCATGCCTTAGTTAATTGCAAGAGAAGAAGCTAGAAAACTGTAGTGCCTACACACATTGAAGTATAAAAGAGTGCATGGGCTAATTTAAATAAATATAAATATATCTATATACATAGTATAAATGTGTCTTTTATACTTCAATGTGTGTTGGCACTGCACTTTTCTAGCTTCTTCTCTTGCAATTAACTAAGGCATTGGAAGATGGACGATCTAATAAAAAAGAATTAAGATTGGGGAGATGATCTTTTTCACTTATATATATAGTATAAATATAAGGAACTTAGAATTTTGGATTCGAATTAAAATAAGTAACTCCAATTAAAGTTGATTCGAGATTGAATGACAAAGTCGTAAGAGTGACCTTGAAAAATTATTTTTGTATTCGTTTTCCCCGAATAATTATTCATAATAATAACAAAAATAAATAAATTGTTGCCTCTCAATCCTCATTCCCTAATTAAAATCGAGGACCTTCTTTTAATAAATAAATTCATCTTGCTTAGCAGCTTCCAAAGCTATTCTATTATTTTACTTTATAAAACAATAGAATAAGTCCCTTAATTTATATATTTTATGAAATCAATTCCTTACATTATTGCGTATGCCAGCTCGTTACAATCAGCAAATCATGAACTATGTTCCATTGCCCGATTCAAGATCTGTACATTTTATTGTTCATCTTTCTCACATTATTAAATGTCATTTTTTAATTACAGAGTGAAGTAGAGGATGAATATTTATATATCGGTATAAGAAAGAGCAACAATATTCACGCTATATAAATGAGGCCCGTCTTTTACACTGCAATATGTGTGCTCATATTTCTATCTTTTATACTGATTAAACACAACACTATTTCTGAAACTAAACATTTTAGTTAGGTAGAAATCATAAAATGTGATGTGAATTTTTTTTAATAAACCACTTACATATACATATATGCATATGCATATATATATATATATATATATATATATATATATATATATATATATATATATATATATATATATATATATATATCTTATTATATAAAGCAATATAGGTATTTGGAGGCACGCCATAGATTAAACAAGAGCCATTGGATCATGAGAGAGAGCATGAGATGGGGGGAGAGAGTTGGGAGAGAGAGGAGGGAGAGAGAGAAAGAGAGAGAGAGAGGGGAGGAGAGAGAGGGAGAGAGAAAGGGAGAGAGATGGGGCAGGGACAGGAGAAAGGGGCGGAGAGAGAGGAGGGAGAGAGAAATGGAGAGAGATGGGGAAGGGAGAGAAAGAAGAGAGAGAGATTGCGTGAAATTAATATTTTTACGACAAAACGTAATTTTTTTTATAAAATAAAAATTGTAATATTGATTTATATTTTTTTACGGTCATTTTGAGTACTCATATGTATATATTGCGGGCACTGCCCGTCTTGATATGAGTGCATCCCGCTTTGATGCGGGCGCATCCCGCTTTGATGCGGGCGCGGCCCGCAACGACGCATTGAGCATGAGAGAAGCCCGTTCGGAGGCGGGCTATGCCCGTCTGGAGGCGGCCGAAGGCCGCCCAAGAGCATCGAGCACGGGCGTAGCCCGTGCGAAGATGCTCGTGTATATATATATATACATATATATATATATACACGAGCATCTTCACACGAGCACGGGCGCATAGTGGAGCCTTATATATGCGCCGAGTAGGAAATCGTGAATGTGGCACTCGATTCTGAGGAGTATGAACGATGCATTTGAATTGGGATGAATCTGACGGAAATTTGAAATGAGGCGTACGCCAATGGTTGTTTGATTTGTGCAGGAGTTCTGCCGCCAAGACTTGGAAATAAGAGATTCAAAAAAAAAGTTTTTTTGAAGGTCAAGATTAAATGACTGGTTTCTATTGGATGGTCAAGATCAAAATTATAGGCTTCAAAGTACTTATTTATAATATAGTATGTATATCTATACTATATTAAAAAGAAGTATCAAATAGAGCCAATGGGAACAAAAATATGACTTATGACAAGACAAATAAGACACTTGACAAATGACGGCCATTCATTAATTTGGTTGAAGACAAGGATCAAAATTAAAAACAGTCAATTTCAAACACCGATCGAAATACCCGCTCACTATTTCGCTATGTTTCACCGGCAAATTAAGCACAAAATGTAAACGGCCGCCTTTCATTTCAATCCCTTCCAAAGCCGAACCATCCTCCCGCGAATCTCTTCCTCGCTCATCTAGGGCATCGCAGCCTGCCTCCTCTGTGCGGGAATCAACAACGGAGAACCCGCGACATCTCTTCCTCGCTCATCTAGGTGATCGCAACCTGAGCGGCGAACCACCAGCCGAAAGCGACTCAACACTCTCCTCCACGACATATGTTCCTCACTCATCTATGACAATGCAGCCTGCCTCCTCCGCGCGGGAATCAACCCCGGCGAACCTCCATCGCAGCCCTGCTCTCCACCCCTCGCACATTGTAACAGTTGTTAGCCACATGGCTAACAACTATTGGCTATGGTCATTAGTGTGCCTCTATAAATAGGCATTCATGTAATAGCTTAGCAGGAAGGAAATAAGAATGTTATGTTTTTCTAATTCTCTCATAGTTTAGAATAGGAGTAGCAGGAATTAGCCTCCGAAGGCCTTGCCTTCTTCTCTTCCATCTCCGGCGATCTCGCCAGAGAATCTGTAACGGATTGGACCGTTACATTGGTGCTCTCGTTGAGAGAGAACTCACCACGGCCGCTTCATTCTCCGCCGCTTCGCCGCTCCAGTCAATCACTGTCACCTCACATTTATCTTCCATTCTCCGGCCACTTCAAGAAACGCCAAAGACTTCATCATCGTGACTCGTGAGAGCTTCCGCCACCACCGCAGCTTCATCGCCCCTGCCGGAACAGCCATTTCATGCATTTTCTTGCTCTCCGGCAACCTCAAGAAACGCCGCCCGCCATCAGCAATCAAGAGAGCAACCTCACCGCCACCGCCGCGGCACCGCCACCGCCACCGCTGTGCCGTTTCCTCCACCGCTGCGCCGCCTCCGCCTCGTTACAAACCTCGGCTCTCGAACACTGGTTGAGAGATCTGCTGCCTCCGCCACCGCTGCGCCGCCTCCGCCTCGTTTGTCTCCTTCCGAATCTACGTCGCTGGAACATTATTGGTCTTCTTCCTAGCCTCCGGCGATTCGGGCACAAGATCTATAGCTCCGCATCCAAGGTCGACGACTCAACATTCAACTCTACGCCACGATTGAAGAACGAAGGTTGGGAAGACAGGAACGTCGTCGCCTCCGGCTGGTCATCCGACCGGACGAACTCCGGCAGAAGTGTTTTGTTCAGGACCAACAAACTCGCCAGAAGAAAGAACTCCGTCCATTTCCGCAACTCCGGCCATATAATCACGAACAACTCCGGCCATCTTCAAATCCAGATACTTGACGTTTTTAAAATAGTCTGGATTCGATGGATTTGACATTGTCTTGGCCCAATATTCAACAGAGTCAGTCAAATATTAATGTTTGCTGCCTTTAATTTTGATTTGACAATCCTGAAAAAAGTTGAGAATTAGAGTATTTTTTAAAGCGGAAGATAAACGAAGAGATTCATCCGTAGAAACGGTGTCATCTTCCGCCTTCCTATTCAAGAATCGCAAATCTTAGCCTTTGAAAGACAAGAGACAATGGAGAACAGACAATCGGAACAATCGCAGAATTTATCAAGATGCGAAGATGAAATGTTAAAGCTCCGTTTGGCTATTCAACAATCCACCGAACAAACGACGCAAGAAATGCGTTTACTACTCCAAGATATGAGATTCCTACTCAAAGCATCAACATCCGGCAATCATTTTAATAATTTCCAAGGGGAAGTACGTAGCATTCCATTGGCCACAAGAGAATCATATTATGATAAACCCGGACAAATGCACTATGGACAACAAATTGGTCCAGGACATTCTTCTACTGCAGCATGGGCTGCACATTGGGGTGCCCATCCCGCTCCAAGTCCCTACGGCGCCGCCTTCGCTCCAAGTCCCTTTGGCGCCGCCGTCGCTCCGAGTTCATACGGCGCCGCCTTCGCTCCAAGTCCCTTTGGCGCCGCCGTCGCTCCGAGTTCATACGGCGCCGCCTTCGCTCCAAGTCCCTTTGGCGCCGCCGTCGCTCCGAGTTCATACGGCGTCGCCTTCGCTCCAAGTCCCTTTGGCGTCGCCGTCGCTCCAAGTTCATACGGCGCCGCCGTCACTCCAAGCTCCTATGGCACCGCCATCGGTCCAAGCGCATGCGCCGCCACTATCGTTCCTAGTTCATACGGCGGCACCGCCGTTCCAAGTGCATGCGCCGCCAACGTCGCTCCAAGTGCATGTGTTGCCACAATTGCTCCAAACTTATGCGGCGCCACCGTCGCCCTACCTAATGCGACCCTACTACCGAACCCAAGCACTTCCATTGGAGACGCTCATTCCAAGAGAATTATAGAGGACAAGCACGAAATTAGTGATGACACTAATACTCGAGTTGCGGCAAACTTAAAAAAGTTGGATGACTTGATTGCTGGAAAAGAGGAAGAGGAACAAGAAACCATCAAAGCAAACAATCTTTTTGAGGTACCAATTACGGCGAACATTGTTTCGTCACCAATTGAGGTGCTGTCATTTGCGCCGTTTGTTCTTGATAATTCCGACACCACGACTTTGCCTCTATTGGAGGAGTTGACGCAACATCACCCTAACTCTAACGTCATCATGGGCTCTCTTGCTCGCATTACTCAAGTTGGTCAACTACAGGATGACACGTGTTTCCGCAGCCATGTATCAACTTGGACAATTCATGTCTTCGATCCGGGAGGATGCACCATTTCGATACATTCTGCACAAGTGGAGCCGCCAATCAACAAATTTCAGGACGCAGGCTTGACTCTCCTATACATTTCGGGCGTCATTTGGGTCTTTGATCCTGGTGGAATCAAACGACGAGGTCGTCGTTTTAATGGGAAGGGCAGGAATGTAACAGTTGTTAGCCACATGGCTAACAACTATTGGCTATGGTCATTAGTGTGCCTCTATAAATAGGCATTCATGTAATAGCTTAGCAGGAAGGAAATAAGAATGTTATGTTTTTCTAATTCTCTCATAGTTTAGAATAGGAGTAGCAGGAATTAGCCTCCGAAGGCCTTGCCTTCTTCTCTTCCATCTCCGGCGATCTCGCCGGAGAATCTGTAACGGATTGGACCGTTACACACATCTTCCCTGCTCCCGCGAAATCTTCCTCACTGATCTAGGTCATCACAACCCTATTCTGTCGTGCGCAAAACACCTTCGACGACCCTTTGCCCCGTACCAAATCAAAACCGCCTTCATCACCGAGAGCCTACAGTTTTTCTCCATTAACAGGTATATTTTGAGTTTCTTGAACTGTTTGCTGCCATATCAGTGGAGATGTCCATATGTATTAAATGTATTTGTGTTGGGGATTCAACTATTATACGAATTGACCTTCATATGCTTTGATCTTGAATTGAATTAACTACTAATTAATATGTACATAAATTTATTTGTTTAGATCCTGCAGTTTTTCTCCATAAATAGGGATATATTTTTTAGAGCCTGTATAGTGGAATTTAAATCAATGCATCCTTTAGATTTCTCATCAGGTATTTGTTGGTATGTGTGAATGAGTTTAAATCAATGCATCCTTTAAATTAAATGTGTAGGCATTTGCTCATCAGGTATTTGTTGGTATGTGTGAATGAGTTTAAATCAATGCATCCTTTGAATTAAATGTGTACGCAATCTACACCATTGCCTACAATGCTCTTAAGGTGTTTGTTGGTATGTGAATGGGTTTGACAAATATGCTTTCTAGAATTGATACTTGCATATTTATGCTTCCTCCTAATTTGATTGGGTAGCTGAGTTGTGTTGGATTATGGGTTGTTGACATTTGAGTATGTTGAATTTTGATTTCTCTTATTATAGTGTTTGATACCATATGTTTTATATTTTTGTAGGTTGTTCCAATTGCAGCCTGACTTCTTGGTTGCTCCATGTATTTGTTTATATAGCATTGCTATCTTTATGTCCATGTGCTTTAAGTTTTTGTACATGAACTACAACTTTTTTGCCACATGTTTAAATTTGGTTAAAATTCTTCGTCTTCAAACTCCTGATCTCTTGGATTTTTTTATAGATTCTATTTTTATGAATCCATTTTCAAGGGTATCTCAGAGGCAAAGTGGCTCTCATTAACGCTCTCCTTCCAGCATTGGCAAGGTGAGTGATCTCTTGGGTTTAATGACATTTTCTATGCCCATCTCCACTTTTTCTCACCGCCATATGACTATTACTCTTACACTTTCTCTCACTACAATGAATAGAGATGCTCTAACACAGTTTTAGTTCATAATATCGATTGGATTATGTTGTTGTGATTCAACAACATAGTTAAAAATTTGTATTCATAAATTTCTATGTTTCATGTTCTGATTATATTATATGCTTAGGCCTTAGATATTTGCATTTGCTTACCCACCAAATCGATATTATTAACATTATTTCCTCTCTGACTCAATGATAATTTCAACAAGCAATTTGCTCTATGCACGCTCGCCTAATATAGATGCCAACGAGGTCCCAACTACAGGCACGCGCACAAACAAGACGAGAGCTTCGTCATCTTCACGCAGCACGCCAACATAACCGCTCTACCACTGATGAAGAAGAAGGTGGAGGGGCAAACAACTCCAGCTTGCCACCTGGAACATATCGCACTAGAGGGAGGTCAAGAATATATGTATCGACTCAAGACCGACGTCATGCGACAAATTTAAGAAGACGAGAGGCCCGATGAATGCAGCAAATCATCCAAACATCTAATTCCAACCAGTTACGCAATCAGGTCGAACCAAATAATCAACAACCTTTAACTACTTATAACTTGGGGTCAAACACTAACTCCATGAATGCATCAATTCAGCCTGAACATCAAATCCGCATAGAACAAGCTTCAGAAAACAATATTGTGCCCATGTTATCCACCAAAATTACCGTAGAAACATGGGTAACTGACTCTCCAACGTTTGTTGAAGGTATTACACATAATCAACATCAATAGACATTGATCTACAACAATGATTTTTATAATCTAAACAATACAAACAACCACTCTTTCTGCAGGTGCTGCGATCCCTCAAATATTGCCAAATCAAATGGTGGAGCCGGGTAATATGTTGGTAGCCCCGATGTTCAGTTATTTCCAGCAAATGCGCATACAAATATATGCAATTTGCAGAATTCATCAGAAATCAACTTGCCACCAAGAACAAATTGCCCAAGAGGAAGACCAAGAATATATGCAACATCACAAGATTGGCGGGATGCAACAAATGCTCGAAGAAGACAAGCCTGTCAGATGAAACAACACATGAACTTGATAACATCCAATGATTTAAGCAATCAAAAAGAGTCACATAATCCACCGCATGTTGTACAAGACATTCTTTATGAACAACAACAAACAATAAACATGCAACGAAGAAGTGCACGTCTACAAGAACAAAGAATGACAAATATAGCCGATGTGGAGTTGCATGTGGGTCCGTCAACCCTTCAAGGTAATTTTCCTTATGACTGTGCAATTTTAACATTGGGAACTGTTAATCATAATTGTTGCACAATAAACTCTCCATGTTAACATGCAGGCAACAACCCAAATCCAAGAACGACACTGAGACATCAACTCTATGCCGCAAAGGAGATTTAGTGGATCTACCGAATATCCCAGCACCGCCTGAGCTACTTGAACTTTACACTACACAAACTACTGAAGCACGCAATTTCAGACAGAATATACGTGCTTACAACTACGTATACTCTTTCACATCTATGGGAGTAACATTTGATGAAAATGTGCCAGCATTTAATCAGGGTATCTACACTTTTAGAGCGCACGGTGTAATATATCACAAGATTGGCTCTCTCCTTCTAGAAAACGGTACTTGCCCGCGTTACTTGCAAATGTTCATTTATGACACTGAACATGAAGTTGAGAATAGGTTGCCCGAGAGTCTTGGACTTCACATCCCAACACTTCAAAAGATCTCCAGCATGCTAGATGCGGTAAACCCCTTCGTACAGACTTTCAGGCAGCTTGCAAAACAACCAAACCTTCAACAGTGCAGATTATTAATTAAGGAAAGGCCTTCAGTTGAGCATCAGTACTCACTCCCAACGACATCACAGGTTGCGACGATATTAGTAGGAGCTGATGACTTTATGGAAACCAACGACAAAGGCATACTCATTGAAACAACTTCAGGCAATCTAATATCTATCAAGGAGTACTCTGGCTCTTACGATCCTCTATAGTATCATCTAGTACTACCTCACCGGACCTACGGTTGGCGTGGAGATGAACTACTTGATCGTACAGAACGAACTAGCTGCTGTGACTACTACACATACTTGCTTCAGGTAAAACAAATATAACAACACATATTATATACATCCTATTTTTTATATCTACCTGCTAATTTAGAGATTTTATATGCAGCAACGTAGAAACACACCTTCCATACTACTACATGCTAGGCATTTATTACAACAATACATGGTTGATATGTAAATAAAAGTTGAAACACAAAAACTATGCTAGATTCGGTCCCACCAAAGTGATATTAGGGCTGAGCATTATCAAGGTTTACAAGATTGTTGATATAGTGGTGAAAACGATGCAGGTACATATAAAATCAATCAAGAAGTATCGAAAGTCACCTTTAAAACCTTAAGGTTCTACCTTACTTATAAAGTAATTCAATTTAATCATTTTACTGGTAATGTGGGACGTAAAACAATCTTACCATCATCTTTTATCAGAAGTCCCAGAGAGTACCAGAGGTATCAGGATGCTATGGCAGTTGTGCGCAATTTTGGCAAGCCAGATATTTTCCTAATAATGACGTGCAATCCTTCATGGCCGGAGATAATCAACGAGCTTTCTCCTATACAAATGCCTCGAGAACGCCCAGATTTAATCTCCAGAATTATTCATGCAAAGCTAGAATGTTTAAAGGACGACATTTCTCATAAAGGCGTTCTTGGTAGAGTGGTTACTCACGTTCATGTTGTCGAGTTTCAATAGCGTGGAGTACCACATGCACATAGGCTATTTATTTTCAACGAGCATGATATGATCAATAGTCCAGATGACTATGGCGGGGTCATAAGAGTAGAAATACCGCTAGAAATAGAAGAACCCGAGCTATACAATGCAGTACTTAAACATATGATACATGGACCGTGTGGACGACTGAGACCGAAAGCGCAATGCATGAAAAATACTGTTTGCAAAAAGGGATTCCCAAATCTTTCAACAAAAGCACAACACACGGAATTGATTTGTACCCCCTATACCGTAGTCGGGACGATGATAGGAGAATAACACTGGGTTGTGATGCAACATTCAAAGAAGCTGCTGAGAAGCACGGGTTGCTTGAAGAAGACAATAGAATTAGAAAATGTCTAGCTGAAGCCAGAAATTTTAAAATGCCTTCCGCATTACGAAGATTATTTGCAACAATATTGCTGTATTATCAGCTGACCGGGGTCAGGACACTCTGGGAAGAAAATCATATGGACATGATCAAAGATTATGGTAGCACCAGCACTTAGAACAGTAATTTCTTAATTAATAGATTACTTTGTGAGCTTAACAATATTTTCGAACAATATAATAAAAGCACTAAAGATTTCGACTTGCCAAGATTAAGCGACGACATACAATATTCGGTAGATTTACCGGGTTTAATAGACAATGAACTCTCAATTCCAATATCTGATGCAGATTTAGATTCGACGGCACTCTTGAATAATGGACAACAAATTGCGTACAAGACTATATGCAACAGTATAGCAGAAGGAAACAGAGCTATTTTTTTTGTTGACAGTCCAGGTGGGACCGGGAAAATGTTCCTCTACCGGTCCATATTAGCAATATTCTGTAAAGATGGACGCATTATTCTAGCTACTGCAACTTCTGGTATATCAGCAAATTTACTTTCGGGTGGCTGCACCACACACTCTCGATTCAAAATACCAATTAAACTCGAAAACGTATTGAATTGTTGTTTCAGTAAACAATCAGATATGTGCAAACTGGTCGAACTTGCATCTGCAATTATCTGGGATGAGGCACCCATGGCAAACAAGAAAATTTTTGAAATACTAGACCGTACATTGCGAGATGTGCTAGAAAACAACAAACCTTTTTGGGGAAAGGGTCTTATAATGGGGGGTGATTTCAGACAGGTTTCACCCGTTGTTGTGAATGGTACAAGATTGGAAATAATTAGGTCAAGCATCATTGACTCTTTCTTATGGCCAGAAGTGAAGTTGCTTAAACTAACAAAAAATATGAGGGAATGCGATGACGTCCGATTTGCAGAATACTTACCTAGGGTTGGAAATGGATAGGAGCCAACAGTAGAGAATGATATGATTTGTCTTCTTGACACAATTGTTACGCCTTGGGAAGGAGAGCATTAAGTTGATGATTTAATAAAAAAATTTTCCCTAATATGCAAATGTACAATATCGACAGTAATGATGTTGAGTACATGGAGACAAGGGCCCTGATAATTCCATTGAATGAATATGTTAACAACTTGAATGAAAAATGCATGTTTATGTTCTCGGGGGATAGCACAACTTACTATTCTTTTGACTCTATCTCTGATGATAATCATAACTTATATCTCCCAGAATTCTTAAACTCAATTAATCCCGGAAATCTACCCCGCACAAACTAACATTAAAGCGCGGCTTTCCCATTATGCTGCTCCGAAATATAGATCCAAAAATTGGATTGTGCAACGACACTAGACTAATATGTCATAGATTTTGAAGAAATATCATTGAAGCAAATATATTGGTAGGTGATGGGTTCCACCATCATTTATAGGAGAGAAAGCCCCCCCATGATATCCTCCCAAAGTAGATCATGGGTGGGCCATCCCACCCATGAACTCTCATGATGAGAGAGTCTTGGGGGGCGGGACCCACTCCCTCTCCCCATGGAGGAGGGCCGCCACCGACGGGAAGACCGCCACCGTCGGGCTGCCTGACCACCACCGACGGTCGGCCCCCTTTTGGGACTCGCCGCGGCCAGACCGCCGGCCTCGTCGGCGGGGTCGCCACGGCAGGCCGCCGTCCTAGCCGCGCCAGGGTAAGGTCGGCTTAACCGTAGTCGGCCACGGACGGCCTGGCCACGGCCGGCCTAGCCGTGGCCTAGCCACGCCCGGCCTAGCCGTACCTGGGCGTGGCAGGCCTAGCCATGGCCCGGTCACAACCGGCCAAGCCGCGGCCAGCCGTGGCCAGCCTAGCCGCCACCAGCTACCTAGCCGTTGCCAGCCCGACCCCGACTGGACTAGCTGCGACAAGCCATGGCCGGCCTAGCCGCAGCCAGCCACCTAGCCGCCGGCCGAGACGCGGCTAGTCGCCTGCCTAGCCACGGAAGGCCACCAGCCTAGCCGCGGCCGACACCCAGCTGGTCACCGCCGCCAGCCACCAGGTCGGCCGCCCCCACAGTCAGTCGCCCGGCCGGCCACCTCCGCCGCTGTGGCGACCCGTCTCCGTGGACGACCTCCCCACAGTCCGATCGAGGGGAGGCTCTCCTCGCCGTCCGATCAGGAGGGTAACCACCCACTAACCCTCTACTTTAGTTGTGGGGCCCGCCATGATCCTCCCCCGGAGGCTATAAAAGGGACCCCAGGGCCTCTTCATTAGAGACTTTTTCTCTTCACCGGATTGTCATCTTCTTCCTCAGGTGAGAGCTCTCTTGCCTCCTCCCCCGAGTCGGCCTCCAGTCGCCGTGAACCTCCAGCGGCCACCAGCAGCTACGAGCGCTCCACAAGCACGTTGCCCATAGAAAAACGCCCAAGTCCTCGAGGAAGCCAAAGAATGAAGACATCTATCGCCAGCAAGCGTGCCTGCGACCATACCAGCACTAGAGTACCAGGGTCATCCCGTGCACTCCAATGTCCAAGTCACTTCCACGGCACAGTTTGATTCCTGCAGGGAGCCATAGAATTTCTCTCTTCCCCCAAGCTATAACGGGAGCGGCCTGCCACCCCGATTCACCAAACATACTGTAATCTACAGAAGCTAGTGGAATTTGACCGGCACAGACCCGGTCACGTGGTTTTTACCCATTTAAGGGGTTTTCCACGTCATCAGACCTTGTGTCGACTATTCGGTGTGCGCGCTCGACCGCTCCGCAGGCTAAGACGGTCTAAATTAATCCGGTCCGACCGGGGCATCGAGTTAGTCCGCAATAGTTTGCACCATCTATGGGAACCTATTTCCCCAACATCCTTTGAAGGACAAGATCTCAAGCATCGCCCTTTCCAATTTTAGCCTTAATGGCGAAGAGAAGTACCCGTACCGCTGAAGGCTCTGCCCTTGGCGGACACCCCGAGCCTGCACGTTCACACTCTCTGGTGGACGTGCCACTGATTGCTGAGGCCGTGTTAGCTCCTGTCACTGCATTGGAAGGACGCGTAAGCCAGGTGGAAGAGTAGCAGACTTAAATGCTCACCCTGCTGTGAAACCTTGGAGCACCTCCGGCTCCCTCCATTCAACCAGCTCGAGAAGATCTGCCACCACCAAATTAGGGCAGACCCCAGGAGGTTCCTCCAAGATAGGAAGTATCCGAAGAGTACTCTGAAGCTACAAGTTCTGCTCACCCGGTCCAAAGGAGAGCAAGAGCGGACCACCATCGTGAGCCCGCTAACGAAGTCCGTCCACCCCCGCTAGAGAGGTTACTCATGAGGAAATTCAAGAGGTCATCGTCGAAGAATATCGTCAGGCTGGATCAAGAGATATTCGTGCCCACCGACCGCTATGCCAGGGCTCCCCCCTGATGCCCCAGATTCTGGATTATCCAATCCCGAACAGATTTAAACTCCCAAACATTGAAACATTCGACGGGACCGATGATCCGCTAAAGCATGTCAATCACTTCACCACCACCATGAGAATCTACAATGCTCCAGACCAACTCCTCTGCCAGGTATTTCCAGCCACTCTCAAGGGACAAGCTCGAACATGGTTCTATTCGCTGAGGACCAATACCATCGCTAACTTTATGGAGCTGACGAGACATTTTTTCTACCAGTTCATTGCCAATCGCAGGATCGTTCGCGACCCCTCTAACTTATCAGAGACTCTCAAAGATTTTTTCCGACGTTTTCCCGCCGAATCCCGTTAGATTCCAAGAGTCGACCCAGAATTATTGCGATGTGTATTCCCTAGGGGTCTCCGACTGAGCGGCTTCTTCTCAATGCTAATGCGAGCAACTGTTCCCAGCTATCCTGACCTTATACATCGGGTTGAAGCCCAGATTGCCACAGATGAAGACATTGAAGCCCATCGCCAACAATTTGATGGCGCCCAGAAGCGCAAAAGAGAAAGGGAGCAAGCTCCGCAACGTCAGGAAGGGTGGCTCCGCGACGATCGCCACAATGGGCAGCGTCGGCGAGATCTTCAAAGAGATCAGACACCCAGAGATTCACCCCTCTCAACACTACTTGCACCAATGTGTTATATGCTATACAAAATGAGCTAGCTTTACAGCGACCAAAACCGCCAGTTCATAATCCCAGGAACTACCAATCCAAATATTGTGAGTTTCATCGAACCAAGAGACATACCACGGAAGATTGCGTCCGTATGAAAGAAGAAATCGAGCGCCTGGTCCTCCTAGGACTTCTTGGCAGATTTTTGCAAGGACATGTTCAAGATCAACGCAATCCGCCTAGACCACCGAGAGATAAGCAAAACTCCCCCCCTGGAGGAGTAGGTGGTAGGCAAATGGTTGAAAATATTAAAACCATTGCCGGATCACCCATTCTCTCCGCTCAAATCTTCTCAGTCAGTAAGCAAGGAGAGGCACACGAAGATAAAAAGTTCAAGCAGGATTCCACCATAACTTTCGGAGACGAAGACCTGGTCGGCCTCCGAACACCTCACCAAGACCCCCTAGTAATCAGTGAAAGAATCGGGGACCCATACTATAACGTCAAGCGAATCCTGGTTTATAATGGAAGCTCCGTCAATGTTCTGTTCTCTGCTACTCTACAAAGCATGAATATTTTCAACCAGCGTTTAACTGAGGCAACCGGACTAGTGTATGGCTTCGACAACCATCATGTTTAAGTACTAGGGATGATTACTCTTCCAATTACTATGGGGGAATTTCCAAGATAAGTAACGCTTGAGATCCAGTTTGTGGTAGTAGATTCCAGCTCCGCATATAACGCCATCTTCGGAAGGACCGTCCTATAAGACCCCCCTCCCGGAACACAAAACACGGCACGCGAGGGGTCTTATGCCCAGAACAGCCGCCTTGCGGTAACACTAACACTCGGGTCAGCCTGTACCACAAGACGCCTATCCTGCCGACTACAAACAATATCTACAAGTAAATGCAAACCCAACCATAATAATATAAAGAAGTCAATCCACACTATGCATAAGTCTATAAGTGCAGCAAAAGAGAAGCTAAACCTACATAATCAGAGTACATAAATAGAATTGCCCCGAAGGCCTACAACAAAATCTATCTCACTCGCATCTGGAACCGACGATAGCGACAGTACCGTCCCCTCAGGCCCTGTCATCCTGGCCTAGCTGTCCAGCTACAAGACATGCTGCTCCACCTGCGGGGTTTCCTCCTAAAAAGGAAGATGTAGCAACCGTTAGTCATAAAGACTAAGTGGCTTCACATCCGCTCCCCCGGCGACTCCTCGGCACCGGCGGATAAAGGAACAAGTACAATATATATAAAATAGTAGTACAAGCAGGTGAAATAAGTATACATGTCATAAGTAGCAAAATATGTAGTGTATAATTGAACAACCTCTTAATCTACAATTCTACCATCTACAACAGCAAGAGAGTATAATGTTATAATAGTAAGTAACTCAACTTATATGGATGCCCATACAAGCATATAAGTTGAGGGTCATTCAGCAGTAAGTAACTCATCGTATAGGAGTTCCCATAAAAACTTATACGATGAGGGTCTTGTGTATGTAATGAAGTGCAATGTTATGTATGCAATGCAATGACACACCCATGATCAAGCGCATGCAATCGCTATGTCGACACAGACTTATAGTTCCCACTATTCGAGCAGGTAGCTAACCTCTCAGGCGTCAACCGTCGTGGCCAAACGGTGACAGTAGAGCGGGCATCTCCACTACTAGGCTGGTCTCCACACTACCTGGCCTAGGCCTCCGTACGCCTCAACGCTAAGAACACAACAGCGGAGCTCACATGCGTACTACGGCTCAACGGGTTCTCTTGGGTAAATGTGCATCAAGATCCTAGCCCCGAACTGGCCTAAGATATAACACGGAAGGAGCCCCGGAAACGAGCACGAGGACCAAGCCCAACCGTTCAAGGTCTAACCGTCAACTCCCATCAGTGTGACGATTGGCGAGCCCGTAGACCGTCCACACTATCCTTAACCCGGGATTACGACACTGCGTGTCGACTCACACCACACGCAATTCCGCAATATCGTGGCATGGAAGGAGCCTCGGGACGTAAACACCGAGGACCAAGCCCAACTAGTGACGGTCAACATCGCACTTGTTAACTTCCACAAAACTATCTGTAGGGAGACGACACTCTAAGCACTGGATTACTAATTCCCTTCTATCCATTCCACATACATCATGGCCATAGTTAAATCATTTATACGCCCTTCCAAATGAATTCAACATGGTATAGATAATGGGAATCAAATATACATCTACCAATTTATATCAGGCTCTTTCCTTAAATTAAGCTTGTCCACAACTCGTTATACGAATTCAGATTTATAACATCAACTTATCACATCACCATGATGATTATGTCAAAAGAATTTACCCAAACCTCGAGTTGGATCGCAACATTAAATTTCACCGAATCGAATTCCACATTACACAGCCTAGAATTTAGGTGCAGCCCTAATCCGGGCAGCAACTTCGACCGAGGATTCCCGTGGCTACAGAAATCCGGCGAGTGCGTGTAATAACTCGTTGGAAAGATAATTTCAAGGGCTACAACTTTTGTGTTTAGTCGAAAGCCCAGATATGACCAGAACCCCTCCAAAATGGGCCTCGAAGATCGCTGCGTGCAGAAATCAGATTTCTGCACGCATCTTAAGGTGAGATGAACAACATCCGTTCATCTTCCTCCTTGCACCGATCTCCTAAAAACTCATCCAGAAATTCGTCCACCCTTATTCACCCTCATAAAGCCATATTTCTCCACGAATCCCTCTCTCATCTTCACTTTGAATGATGAGGAGGGTGAAGACACCTAAACCTAGAATAACAAATCAAGGCATGGCTTTCCCTAGGAAATCATCTCCTCACCATCAAGACTCTATGGAGTCGATATCTCTCCTAGAATATAACTACAGATCTAGCACCAAGGTAGAGGGGAGGAAGCTCACCTCATTACCAGCGGTACAATCATTCCCTGCCATGGATATAGTCATCCTCCTCCGCGGCATCCTTGCTTGGCGCAGTTGTTCTTCACGGCAAAGGAAGGAGAGAGAGAGAGAGAGAGAGAGAAGGCCGCCTCCAGGAGTTCTGACGATTTCCCTCGGCTCTGTCAGTTTCGCAAGGTCCGCGATGACGACAAGGTCGATCGGCAAAATGTCTAGGGTTCGGCTTTATCTTCCCTTATAAACCGATGTATTAGGTTAAGTCCCTTTTGCCACGTGTCAACGCCCCATTAGACCGCCCCTAATGGGTCATATTGAAGTGACCCGGTCCAAGGCAGCCAAGCCACAGCCAGCCCGATTAGGTTCAGTTCGTACGCATAGGACATTCGAACCTAGGAAAACTGTCTAAGGAAAAATCGGCGGGTATCATCATGATACCCGTCGATCGGCGTGCATTGCTACCGATACCCGTCGATCGGCGGGTATCATTCTCGATACCCATCGATCGGCGTGCATAGCTACG
The DNA here is from genome assembly GCA_039513925.1 of Platanthera zijinensis. Classification (NCBI taxonomy): domain Eukaryota; kingdom Viridiplantae; phylum Streptophyta; class Magnoliopsida; order Asparagales; family Orchidaceae; genus Platanthera; species Platanthera zijinensis. The sequence continues at coordinate 61,621,992 of CM077090.1, forward strand.
GACCCGTCGAATTCGGCGGGTATCATTCTCGATACTCGTCGATCGGCGTACATAGCTACCGATACCCGTCAATTTTCACTTAACCTACTTCTCAATCTGCAGCTCTGAATCCGGCGGGTATCGACCACTGATACCCGTCGAATTCGGCGGGTATCATTATCGATACCTGTCGATCGGCGTGCATTGCTACCGATACCCGTCGAATCCGGCGGGTATCATTCTCGATACCCGTCGATTTTCACTTGGCCGAGTTCCTTCATTCCAGCTACTGGTTGGGGTATCCTTGAACCTAACCCTTCATCCCAAACCCCTGACACCCTCTGTCAGTGCACCACGAGTCCTAGTCGAGTCTCTTGACTCAAAACTCGTGCGAGGGGCCTAGCCCGAAACGGGACGTTACAATTCCTATAAACAAAATAAAAGATTTCGTCCCCGAAATCAGGCTAGGGCTATGGGGATGCAAGTACAAAATAATATGCGCTATAAGATGTTACCTTGGGAGAACAGCTCCGGGTAGCGCTTCTGCATCAAGTCCATCGGCTCCCATGTGAACTCCTCCTTCCCATGATTAGACCATAGCACTTTTACCAAGGGAACACTTTTGCGGCGCAAGGCTCTTATCTCATTATCAACGATCCGCACCGGCTCTAGTCGCACAGATCTGTCAGATGCCACAGTACCATCAGTTGTGGGGATGTATTGTTCGGGCCGCAACAGCGCCTTCCGAAGCGATGATACATGGAACACATCATGGAGATTCTCTAACTCGGGCAGTAGCTCCAGCCGATAGGCCAAAGGGCCAACCCTTTCCAATATGGCATAGGGCCCAACATACCGTGGGCTGAGCTTCTTCACTCCCCGCACCCGTGACACTCCATACATCGGCCGGATTTTCAGGAACACTTTATCACCCACTTGAAATTCCATCATACGGTGCCTTACGTTATAATACTTCGCCTGCCGACTTTGAGCCTCTAACATACGATCACGTATCAACCTAACCACCGCATTCGTGTCATCTATATATTCAACACCCAAAGTTTTCGGGTCTTCATCTTGTACCCAAGACAAGGGGGTCCTACACCTCCTTCTATATAGGGCTTCATGGGGCGCCATGCCAATGCTAGCTTGATGGATGTTATTGTAGGAGAATTCTACTAAGGGAAAGAGTCTTTCCCACGACTCTCCCCTATCTATCACACACAACCTCAACAGATCCTCCAATGTTTGGATGGTCCGCTCAGACTGCCCGTCCGTCTGAGGATGGAATGCGGTGCTGAAGGTAAGGCGCGAGCCCAAATACGCCTGTACCGTCTTCCACTCCTTGCAGGTAAAGCGACCATCACAGTCCGAAACAATCGTCTTAGGTACGCCGTGATACCGTACAAACTGCTCCATGAAAAGGCGTACTAAGACATCCACATGAGCCTCCTTCTTCATAGGAATGAACCGGGCAACTTTCGTCAGGCAATCAATGATCACCCATACTGCTCATTTCCTGAGCGGGAGCGAGGTAGCCCATGTACGAAGTTTATGGAAATATCCTCGAACTTCCACTCGGGGATTGGCAACGACTGCAACAGGCCACCGGGACTCCTGCACTCTGCCTTCACTCTTGGCAGGCTTCGCAATGCGTAACAAAGTATCAGACATCCTTCTTCATTCCTGGCCAACACATCGTCTTTCGTAAGCCAGCGTACATCTTGGAAATTCCCGGGTGCACTGAATATTGAGAGCAATGTGCCTCTCTCAAGATATCCTCCCGGATTTTACCGCCCTTGGGAATGTAGAGCAGGCCGCGAAAGTAAACGAGGCCGTCCTTTAGTGTGTACTCGTCGAGAGCCCCGCCCTCGATTAACTTGAGTGTCGGGGCCAGAGCCGCATCCAATCCTTGCTTCACTCGGATTCGGTCCTGGATATCACAAACCATGCTCATGCTGGACAAGTACTCCGTATATTCTGCTGAAGGAGCCTTAAATATCAATGTAATATCCATCTCCTCAATCATCCGTACCAACTCCATGCTCATTACCCGAGACTCTGGGCTCAAGACGGGTACTTTCCTGCTCAACGCATCGGCTACAAAGTTTGCTTTTCTGGGGTAATAGTTCAAGGTGAACTCATAATCGCATAGAAACTCTAACCACCGCCATTGTCTTAGGTTCAACTCCTTCTAGGTATAAACGTACTTCAAGTTATTATGACCCGAGAAGATTTCGCAATGGACGCCGTATAGATAATGCCTCCATACCTTCAAGGAAAACACCACTGCTCCTAGCTCCAAATCATGCACCGGGTAATTGATTTCATGCTTCTTCAATTGTCTTGAAGCATAAGCAATCACGTGCCCGTGCTGCATCAACACCGCTCCCAACCCTTGAAAAGGCGCGTCCGTGTAAACTTGAAATCCTTCCTTCCCAGACGGCAGGACAAGGATGGGGGCGGAGGTAAGTCGATCCTTCAATTCCTGGAATGTCACTTCACATTGGGGTGTCCACTCAAATGGCACACCTTTCTTTGTCAAAGAAGTAAGCGGGAGGGCAATCTTGGAGAATCCTTTTACGAACTTGCGGTAGTATCCGGCAAGTCCAAAAAAACTCCTCACATCGGCCGCCGACTTCAAGGGCGACCACTCCTTCACTGCACGCACCTTGGCCGGATCGACAGCTAGTCTAGCCCCACTGATTACATGACCCAAGAAAGCCACTTCCCGAAGCCAGAATTCACACTTGCTAAACTTGGCGAACAGGGCATGCTCTTTTAACTTTTCCAAACTAAGGCCAGGTGCCCGACATGCTCTTCCTCTGTCTTAGAGTAGACTAAGATGTCGTCAATAAACATAATGACGAAGACATCTAGATAGGCCTCAAACACTTTATTCATCAAGCTCATGAAAGCTGATGGGGCATTTGTAAGCCCAAACGGCATCACCGTAAACTCATATAAGCTGTACCTTGAGCTGAATGCCGTTTTCTGGATATCATCCTCTTGTATTCTCAATTGATAATACCCCGAGCGCAAATCCAGCTTGGAGAACGAATGTGCTCCCACCAGTTGATCGAACAACTCATCAATCTGAGGTAACGGATAGGTGTTCCGTACCGTCAGTCGGTTGAGCTCCCGATAATCTATACATAAACGCAGGGTTCCATCTTTCTTCTTAACGAATAGAATAGGGGCTCCCCAAGATGATGAGCTGGGGCGAACAAACTCTGATTCTACCAACTCCTGCAGTTGAACTCTAAACTCTGCGAGTTCTTTTGGGGCCATTCGATAAGGGGTCCTGGAAACAGGCTTAGCTCCTGATACAAGCTTAATCTGAAAATCCACTTTTCTATACGGGGGTAACCCTGGCAATTTCTCAGGAAATACCTCAGGGAAATCTCGTGCTACCCGCACATCCTTCACATCTACCCTCACCTCCTTCACGAAACATATCATGTAGACTTCATCCCCCCTCATATAAGCTTTCAAGGTCTGGATTGAGGATAACAATAATCGTGATGCGAAATTTATACCTTGGAAGATTACATCGGTATCTCCATGTCTCAAATAGATTTGCTTCTCCGCATAGTCGATTCTTACATGGTGCCAATCCAGCCACGCCATGCCCAGAATGAGGTCGAATTCTGGTATTCTCAAAATTGTGGCGGGGGTATCAAAGGTCTTTCCCCCAATGGTTATCTCCAACTCACACTTCGCGGTTGTCGTCATCTCAGATCCGTCAGGGAGGCGTACTCTTCGAGCAATACCCGTGAAATATTGCACTCCGTGTATATCCTTGATGAAGTCTTCAGACACGAAAGAATGTGAGGCACCGGTGTCAAATAACGTATAAGCTGGTTTCCCGCCGGCATCACGGTGCCTAAGTGTCATTAATAATACTCAAGCTAGACGTTTAATATATCTTAAGCCACTAGAGGATATTGATGGAAGCAAAATGGCTAATTCAAATCGTACCTGCAATCATCTCCTGAGGATTCCGCTCTTGAGTCATATCCAAAGCATACATCTGATCCCGAGCGGGTCCGGTGTTTCTTCCTCGTGGCCCACGTCCTCGACCACGCACATACCCTCGCTCCCGAGGGGCTGCTGGAGGGAAATCAAAAGGTGCATCTCCAAACAGCTGCGGACAGTAGCGTCGAATGTGGCCCGGTTGGTTGCATTCAAAGCACACCCGTTCCTGCCTTCTGCCATGTTGCTGAAATTGTTGAGGTGGAGGTAATGCTGGCGGTTGCGGAACCGGGCGCTCCTCTATAAAATTCTGGGGAAAACGCCCGCCACCTCTCCGATATCCTCTTCCTCTTCTATTGTCAAATCTCCTTCTGTTGTTGGGGCTGGCTTCCATCACGCCCTCCGCTGGCCTCTTACCACTTCTCAAGTGGTCCGCTTCCAATCTCTTCACCATATCGATAATCTCCGCCAGACTAGAGTCCGCTATAAATAAAAGGGCTTGCCTTAGGGGATCTCTCAAGTCTTTATAGAATCGTCTGGCATACCCTCTATCATCCAACTCATAGGAGTCAGCGAATCTAGCCAAGTGCTGAAACTCCCGTTGGTACTCTATCACCGACTTGGACCCTTGCTTTAGTTGCAAAAATCTCTCTTCAAGATCATCCCGAGCGGCCGAGGGGATAAAATGCTCTAAGAAGGCTTCAGAGAATTCGCTCCAACCAATGTCCGTGTACACTCTTCCATGAAAAGTGGAGCCCATGAGGGGCTTCCACCACCTTTTGGCGTGCAGCTCTAAGAGTGTCACCACAAGGGTCACCGCCATGTTGTTTGGGCATCTTATTCCTGCCAACAATTCTTGTATAGTGTCGAGCCACTCTTCCGTACGCACCACCGACTCTGTCCCATTATAAGCGGGAGGGGAGAGAGCTCGGAAAGTGCTTAACCAACTAGATCCCGGACCCTGTTGTTGTACAGGTGCCTGCTAAGATTGGGACTTAAAGGCATCCAAAATAGCTGTGAGTGTCTGCCCCAGCTCTGATTGTTGGAATTGTGTAGGTACGGACGGGGCGGGGGTGTCCCTCACTGGCTCAGCATGTATTGGGATCTATACATAGGGTACAAACCTAAGGTTAGGTTGGCTAATCTAAGGCCAAAGATGGACAAACTTAGTGTGAATTACACATGGGCACACCACTACTTCCGCTAAGTCAGTTTGTCCCCAAACTGACTAATCAAAAGGGGGTGGCACCATTGTTAAGTGACTTTCTCCTTGAAGGATCGTAGCAAGCTGATACCATTTGTAAGACCCCCCTCCCGGAATACAAACCACGGCACGAGAGGGGTCTTATGCCCAGAACAGCCGCCTTACGGTAATACTAATACTCGGGTCAGCCTATACCACAAGACGCCTATCCTGTCGGCTACAACCAATATCAACAAGTAAATGCCAACCCAACCATAATAATATAAAGAAGTCAATCCACACTAAGCATAAGTCCATAAGTGCAGCAAAAGAGAAGCTAAACAAGCTTCTACATAATCAGAGTACGTAAATAGAATTGCCCCGAAGGGCTACAACAAAATCTCTCTCACTCACATCTGTAACCGACGGTAGTGACGGTACCGTCCCCTCAGGCCCTGTCTTCCTGGACTGGCTGTCCAGCTACAAGACCTGCTGCTCCACCTGCAAGGTTTCCTCCTAAAAAGGAAGACGTAGCAACCGTTAGTCATAAAAACTAAGTGGCTTCACATCTGTTCCCCCGGCGACTCCTCGGCACCGGCAGAGAAAGGAACAGGTAAAATATATATAAAACAGTAGTACAAGCAGATGAAATAAGTATACATGTCATAAGTAGCAAAATAAGTAGTGTATAATTGAAAAACCTCTTAATCTACAATTCTACCATCTACAGCAATAAGAGAGTATAATGTTATAACAATAAGTAACTCAACTTATATGGATGTCCATACAAGCATATAAGTTGAGGGTCGTTCAGCAGTAAGTAACTCATCGTATATGAGTGCCCATACAAACTTATACGATGAGGGTCTTGTGTATGTAATGAAGTGCAATGCTATGTATGCAATGTAATGACACACCCATGATCAAGCGCATGCAATCGCTATGTCGACACAGATTTATAGTTCCCACTATTCGAGCAGGTAGCTAACCTCTCAGGCGTCAACCGTCGTGGCCAAATGGTGATAGTAGAGCGGGCATCTCCACTACTAGGCTGGTCTCCACACTACCTGGCCTAAGCCTCCGTACGCCTCAATGCTAAGAACACAACAGCGGAGCTCACATGCGTACTACGACTCAACGGGTTCTCTTGGGTAAATGTGCACCAAGATCCTATCCCCGAACTGTCCTAAGATATGACACGGAAGGAGCCCCGGAAACGAGCACGAGGACCAAGCCAAACCGTTCAAGGTCTAACCGTCAACTCCCATCGGTGTGACTATTGGCTAGCCCGTAGACCTGCCACACTATCCTTAACCCGGGATTACGACACCGCGTGTCGACTCACACCACATGCAATTCCGCAATATCATGGCATGGAAGGAGCCTTGGGACGTGAACACCGAGGACAAAGCCCAACCATCCATCAAATACGGAAGGAGCCTTGGGATGTGAACACCGAGGACCAAGCCCAACTAGTGACAGTCAACACCGCACTTGTTAACTTCCACAAAGCTACCCGTAGGGAGACGACACTATAAGTACTGGATTACTAATTCCCTTCTATCCATTCAACATACCTCATGGCCATAGTTAAATCATTTATACGCCCTTCCAAATGAATTCAACAAGGTATAGATAATGGGCATCAATATACATCTACCAATTTATATCAGGCTCTTTCCTTAAATTAAGCTTGTCCACAACTCGTTATACGAATTCCGATTTATAACATCAACTTATCAGATCACCATGATGATTATGTCAAAAGAATTCACCCAAAAACCTCGAGTTGGATCGCAACATTAAATTCCACAGAATCGAATTCCACATTACACAGCCTAGAATTTAGGTACAGCCCTAATCCGGGCAGCAACTTCGACCGAGGATTCCCGTGGCTACAAAAATACGGCGAGTGCGTGTAACAACTCGTTGGAAAGATAATTTCAAGAGCTACAACTTTTGTGTTTAGTCAAAAGCCCAGATATGACCAGAACCCCTCCGAAACTGGCCTTGAAGATCGCTGCGTGCAGAAATCAGATTTCTGCACGCATCTTAAGGTGAGATGAACGGCATCCGTTCATCTTCCTCCTTGCACCGATCTCCCAAAAACTCCTCCAAGAATTCGTCCACCCTTATTAACCCTCACAAAGCCATATTTCTCCACGAATCCCTCTCTCATCTTCACTTTGAATGATGAGGAGGGTGAAGACACCTAAACCTAGAATAACAAATCTAGGCATGGCTTTCCCTAGGAAATCATCTCCTCACCATCAAAACTCTATGGAGTCGACATCTCTCCTAGAATATAACTACAGATCTAGCACCAAGGGAGAGGGGAGGAAGCTCACCTCATTTCCAGCGGTACCATCATTCCCGGCCATGGATCTAGTCATCCCCCTCCGCGGCATCCTTGCTTGGCGCAGTTGTTCTTCACGACAAAGGAAGGAGAGAGAGAGAGAGAGAGAGAGAGAAGGCCGCCTCTAGGAGTTCCGACGATTTCCCTCGGCTCTGTCGGTTTCGCAAGGTCTGCGATGACGGCAAGGTCGATCGGCAAAATGGCTAGGGTTCGGCTTTATCTTCCCTTATAAACCGATGTATTAGGTTAAGTCCCTTCTGCCACGTGTCAACGACCCATTGGACCGCCCCTAATGGGTCATATTGAAGTGACCCGGTCCAAGGCAGCCAAGCCGCAACCAGCCCGATCCGGTTCAGTCCGCACGCATAGGACAGCGGAACCTAGGAAAACTGTCAAAGGAAAAATCGGTGGGTATCATCCTGATACCCGTCGATCGGCGTGCATTGCTACCGATACCCGTCGATCGGCGGGTATCATTCTCGATACCCGTCGATCGGCGTGCATAGCTACGGATACCCGTCGAATTCGGCGGGTATCATTCTCGATACCCGTCGAATTCGGTGGGTATCATTCTCGATACTCGTCGATCGGCGTGCATAGCCTCCGATACCCGTCGATTTTCACTTAACCTACTTATCAATCTGCAGCTCTGAATCCGGCGGGTATCGACCACCGATACCCGTCGAATTCGGCGGGTATCATTATCGATACTCGTCGATCGGCGTGCATTGCTACCGATACCCGTCGAATTCGGCGGGTATCATTCTCGATACCCGTCGATTTTCACTTGGCCGAGTTCCTTCATTCCAGCTACAGGTTGGGGTATCCTTAAACCCAACCCTTCATCCCATACCCCTGACACCCTCTGTCAGTGCACCACGAGTCTGAGTTGAGTCTCTTGACTTAAAACTCGTGTGAGGGGCCTAGCCCAAAATGGGACGTTACACGTCCAGACCATCTTCAAGTCTATCCCCTCAATTCCTTATCTCGCCATGAAGTTCCCCACTCCGGGAGACGTTGGAGTTGTGAGCGGCAATCAGAAGGCCACTAAGAATTGCTACTCCAGACAGGCGCAACCTACGAAAGCCACCACACTCAACATCGATGACTTTGACTTACGCGATGAAGCCATGCTTCAGCGAGGAACACCAATGGAAGGATTAATTGAAGTCCCTCTCGCACCAACAAATCCAACCCGCACCATCCAACCTGGATCGCTCCTACCAGAACAGTAAAAGGAGAGATTGATGACTTATCTCCAAAACAACAAGGATATCTTTGCTTGGGCTCCAGAAGATATGTCTGGCATAGATCCACGTGTCATCCAGCACTCCCTCAACATCAACCCAGCATGTAAGCCGGTCATCCAGAAAAAGAGAAACTTCGCCCCATAACGTCTCTAGGCAATCAATTTGAGGTAGAGAAAATCCTCAATGCTCAGTTCATCCGAGAAGTGAACTACCCCACATGGGTAGCCAATGTCGTCCTAGTGAAGAAGTCTTCAGGAAAATGGAGGATGTGTGTAGATTACACCAACCTCAATCAAGCGTGACCCAAGGACAGTTTCCCGCTCCCCAGAATCGACCAGTTAGTAGATTCAACCGCGGGGCATCATCTCCTCAGCTTCATGGATGTTTACTCCGGATATAACCAGATTCGAATGAATCTAGTGGACGAAGAACATACAACATTTCGAACAGACAAAAGGATATACTACTACAAGGTTATGCCCTTTAGGCTCAAGAACGCAGGAGCCACCTACCAAAGGCTTATGAACAAAGTCTTTAAGGACCTTATCGGCAAGACGATGGAAGTATACGTGGACAACATATTGGTAAAAAGTGTCCGTCGGGAAAATCATTTGGAATACCTCGATAAGTGTTTCAGAATCCTCCGGCAGTACGGTATAAGGCATAACCCCACCAAGTGCGCATTCGGGGTTACATCTGGAAGGTTCCTAGGATTCGTGGTAACCCAGCGGTGGATAGAGGCCAACCCCGAGAAGATCAAGGCTTTGGAAGACATGTCGCCACGCAGGTCCCTTAAAGAGGTACAAAGGCTGAATGGGAGAATCATTGCACTCTCTCAGTTCTTAGTACGAACTGGAGATAAATATTTGCCTTTCATCAAGGTTCTTCGAGGGATCAGGTCCACTGGATTCCAGTGGACGAACGAATTTCAGTCAGCATTCGAATCACTAAAGAAGTACCTAGCAACACCCCCGTTACTCTCAAAACAAAATCCAGGAGAAATTCTTTTCCTATACCTCGCTATCTCACCAGCCACACTGAGTTCTGTGTTGGTAAAGGATGAGGGAGGAGTACAGCGCCCCATTTATTATCTTAGCAAAGTCCTCTCAGACGCCAAATCTCAGTACATAGCTGCAGACAAGATAGCCCTCACACTCGTTTTCTCCGTAAGGAAACTTCGTCCCTACTTCCAGGCCCATACCATCAAAGTATTGACAGAGCTGCCTCTCCATACTATTCTCCAAAAGCCAGAGGCTTCTGGCCGACTAGTCAAATGGGCAGTCGAGTTGGGCGAGTTCAACATCCACTTCTTACCTTCCCCGTCATTAAGTCGCAGGTTTTAGCTGACTTTATCGTCAAAAATACCTTGCCAGCAGAGCCAAAAGTCGCACCGGCAGAGCCGAGACAAGGATGGACAATGTATGTTGATGGAGCATCCGGAATGGAGGGTGTCGGAGTCGGATTACTCCTCATAAGCCTGGATCTTATTACCTTAGAGTACAGTCTCCGGTTGAAGTTCCCTGCCACCAACAACATAGCAGAATACGAGGTCTTAATTGCAGGACTCAGACTTGCTATTGATTGCCACATTGTTAAGTTAACAATCTACTCTGATTCCCAGCTCATTGTGTCCCAAGTGGAAGGGGACTATGAAGCCAAGAGCGAGCAACTCGCCCAGTACATCCAGCTGGTGAGATCTCTTCTGATACAGATACCACAAGTTCAAATTATCCACATCCCTAGAGAGCAGAACAGTCGAGCAGATGCTTTGTCAAAGTTAGCAACCTCACCTTCCCGTTACCAGTTTAGAAGACGAAGAGTTGAAGAAATCTTATTTCCTAGCATCCAAGGACCTTGGGAAATAACAGGGATTGAAGGACCGGAGGAATCTTGGATCACTCCACTAATGAACTACTTAGAGAATCAACAGCTCCCTGAAGACCCGAAGGAAGCCCGCCTCCTAAGGATGAGGGAGGCAACCTTTACACTAATTAGTGGAGAACTATATAAAAGGTCCTTCGCCGGACCAAACCAAAAATGCTTAACAGGAACTGATGCAGAATATACCCTCAACGAAGTCCACAGAGGGGTATGCAGAGAACACTTGGGCGGGAAGGCCTTGGCCCGTAAAATCCTACGTCAGGGATTCTATTGGCCTACCATGAAAAAGGAAGCGGCAGACTTCGTCTAAAAATGCAAGAGTTGCCATCTGCATGCCAACGTTCCTAGGCAACCACCCGTTGCCCTTACTATGTTGCAGGGAGCATGGCCATTCGCATAATGGGGAATTGACCTTCTCGGCCCTTTTCCCCAGGCTTCAGGACAAAGAAAATTTATCATCATGACCATCGGCTACTTCACCAAGTGGGTAGAAGCCGAGCCACTGGCAAAAATTACTGAGGAAAATGCAAAGAAATTTGTGTGGAAGAACATTGTCTGTTGTTTTGGAATACCAGGGATTATCATCACTGATAATGGATCTCAGTTCACGGGAAAATCCTTCACCAAGTTATGTGAAGACTTGAAAATTGAGTTGTGGCACACAACAGTGTCATACCCCCAATCCAACCGACAAATCGAGGTGACCAATCAGACCATACTGAAGGGCTTAAAAACACGACTACAAGATGCAGGGGGGAATTGGCCCGACGCACTCCCCAATGTATTATGGGCATACCAGATGACAGTAAGAACCCCTACCGGGGAAACACCGTACAATCTCTGCAACGGAACTGATGCGATTATCCCAATCGACATCGGCGTTCCAAGTCCCTGGGTATCCCAGTTCAATCTCCAGACAAACGACGACGCTCTCAGATACAATCTAGACCTGGTCTCCGAGATCCGCGAAGAAGCCGCTCTCCGAGCCGCGGCAAACCAACAACGTGCAGCCCGCTATTATAACCGCAAAGTAAAGTCTCTTCCGATCAACGTAGGAGACTTGGTCCTTCGTACTCTGGAAGTAGCAGGGAAGGGAACACATGGCGATAAGTTATCCCCGACCTAGGAAGGCCCCTTCATCGTCACAGCAATGGTAAAGCCAGGAACATACAAGCTACGGAACGTCAAAGGAAAGACTCTCCCTCGTACCTGGAACGCGCAGAACTTGTGCCGATTTTATCAGTGGTTTCTATTTTACAGTTGTCTAATTATGTGTGTTTTGTGTAAAACTATATAAGCTACGGGCTCAACCCTGCGCACGTTATCTTTGTTCAAATATTGAATTATGTTGTTATAAATCTTACATGTGCAAGCAGAAAAGACAATGCACGCAGACACCGTGGGGGCCTGCCCCCTCACGAAGAAGCCGCGAGCATCCCTCATGCAAATTAAGCTGCGAGCAACCCTCGTGCAACACCGTGGGGGCCTGCCCCCTCACGATGAATCCGCGAGCATCCCTCGTACAAATTAAGCCGCGATCAACCCTCGTGCAACACTGTGGTGGCCTGCCCACCTCACGAAGAAGCCGCGAGCATACCTCATGCAAATTTAGCCGCGAGCAACCCTCATGGAACACCGTGGGGGCCTACCCCCCTCACGAAGAAGCCGCGAGCATCCCTCATACAAATTAAGCCGCGAGCAACCCTCGTGCAATACCGTGGGGGACTGCCCCCCTCACGAAGAAGCTGCAAACATTCCTCGTGCAAATTAAGCCACGAGCAACCCTCGTGCAACACCGTGGGAGCCAGCCCCCCTCACGAAGAAGCCGCGAGTATCCCTCATACGAACTAAGCCGCGAGTATCCCTCGTGCAAAACGAAGCTGCAAATACCCCTCGCGCAAACTAAGCAGCAAGTATCCCTCATGCGAGCTAATCCGCGAGCATCCCTCGCCCAATCATAGTCATGAACTTAAGCTGTGAAGCAAACCAGTGTAGACAAATAGGCATGGCAACATAAAAAGACAACAATGTCATAACAAAATAGATCTAAAATGATACAGGTACAATCAGTGCCTAGGAGAAATAACAGGCAAAACTAAACAAGGGGCAAAACACATAACAACAAGTGTACACATGTCGCTACTCATCCTCAGCATCTGAGTCGGAGCGCTCATCCCCAAAAATATCTGCAAAGTTGAAACAGGATGTGTCACATCCCAGGCTCTTGCTAACAAAGCAAAAGGCCTTCGAAACACCACGTCGGAGTGCCAACTCGTGTATGTCATCCATCTGAGGCTCCACCTCCTTGGACCAGATATCATCACGAACCTCCTCCGCAATCAGGCTTCGGTCTCACATGTAGTCCAGTGACTCATAATTCGCAAGCCCTGCAGCCTTCAGCTCTGACGCATGGTCATCAGAGGACAACATCTCCACCTGCGCCTTCGCCGCACGAAGCTGAGTCTCAAGACCTGAGACCTCCTCCCGCGCCACCTGTAGCTGGGTCCCCAAGCAAGAAGTCTCCTCCTTTGAATTCTTCAACATCTGGGTGGTTCTCTCCACCAAAGTCTTCTCCACTTCCAAAGCTGTGCGTGCATTCTCTAGCTCGAACTTTAGCTCCTAACCGATCCGGCGGAACCGCGCAATGTCCCGGTCGTGTTCCTCCTTTAAGGAGGCAAGGGAACTCATCATCGACCGAAGCTTCTCTTGAAGAGTAAGATATCCATCATTCAGACTCATATAATGATCATTCCAGGTCACCGCAATCTACGTCTGGGTCTCTATCTGCAAAAAGAAAAAAGCAAAATCAGCCTCTATCAGCAAGAAAAAGAAAAAGAAAAAGCATTGGAAACAAATCAAACCCTTAACGCATCGCTCACCGCCCTCAAGGAAGAGGACATCCATAGAGCTACTGTACCAGCAGGCGCATGAGGAATTAGGGAAGCAAGTATCGGCACCTCAGGAGTCGAATCATGACAAGTATCAGAAGCTACTGCTGCCACCACCCCATAAAGGTCGCCAGAAGGGGCCGTCACTGCTTCCTCTTACGACCCCCTCCTTGAGAAGTATCCACTGCCCGAACTGTGTCCGTCGAGATACCACATTGCAGCAACCGCTTTTCCTCCACATAAACATAAACATTGAAAAGATGGTTGGCCAGCTCGCGAGGCTCAGAAAATCCAAGCACCGGGGAAAAATTCCGCTCCTTCCCCCTTACACGGCGGCAGCGGTCGGGAAGCACATCCCACACCTCAGGAAGACCCTATGAATTCTTCACATATACAAACAAAGTGCTGCTATGGCGACGATCTTTGCGGGCTTCAAACTCCAACCAAACCTTGTTGTTGCGTACCTCCATTCGGTCGCCACCATCAGAACGTACATCGCACCAATATCAGAACTGGTCTGAAGAAAATAGGCCCCCATGCTCGTGGAAGAAGGTGACTAAGCCCATGATTCGATCAATTCCAGCCGGAACAAATTGAGATAGGCACTCCACAAAAATTCAAGATCTCAATCACCTCCTCGCAGGGTGGAAAACGGAAGTCGGAACTCAGGGAGACTTCGCAGATCGTCAACCAACCACGAGGAGGATTCTGAAACCACTCCTCGGGACGCGGGATCCTCACTTCCAAATCAGCAGGAAGCCCATATTTCTCCCTCCAAATATAAACACCTTCATCGATCAAAGAGGAGCGCAGGCGCATCGGGCCAAAAGAGCGCTACGAAACCTGCGCACAGCAAAAAGTAAAAGGTCAGCCCAAAAATAAAGACTTGGAGCCGCATGTCCAAGCGCACACAGCCCAAGTGGGACGCAAAAGAGGATGCCCACGCAAGCATGCGCATAGAAGGGGCACGCACAACCAAGCAGCACGACCTACGTGCACACAGTTTGTGCGCACGCGGCCCGCGCGCACGCAAACCACATGCGCGCGGCCTGCGCGCGCGAGCGCGCGGCATGCGCGCGCGCGGCCTGCCCGGGAGCGCGGCCTGCCCGGGCGCGCGGCCTGCGCGCGCGCGCGGACTGCTAGCGCGTGCGGCATGCACGAGAGCGCAACCATGCTCGCGCGGGCGGACTGCTCGTGCGCGCGGCCAGCGCGCTCGCGCGCGGCCTGCTCGCGCGGGCGGTCTGCTCGTGCGCGCGGCCAGCGCGCTCGCGCGCGGCCAGCGCGCTCGCGCGCGGCCAGCGCGCTCGCGCGCGGCCAGCGCGCTCGCGCGCGGCCAGCGCGCTCGCGCGCGGCCAGCGCGCTCGCGCGCGGCCAGCGCGCTCGCGCGCGGCCAGCGCGCTCGCGCGCACGGCCTGCACGCGGCCTGCGCGCTCGCGCGCGTGGCCTGCGCGCGGCCTGCGCGCTCGCTCGCGCGGCGTGCGCGCTCGCTCGCGCGGCGTGCGTGCTCGCGCGCGCGGCCTGCACGTGCGCGCAGCCGGCATGCGTGCAAACCGTGCGCGCGCGACCTTCGTGCGCCCGCGGCCAGGGCCGCGCGCAGCGCGTGCGCGCCCAACACGCGAGGTCGGCCTATGCGCGCACGGTTCTCGGAGGCTATAAAACGACAGCGCGCACAGCCTTCACGCGCACCCTGCGCGCGCGAGCGGCATGCACGTGCCCAGCCTTCGGGCATCGGTGCGTCGTCATCGTTCGTCAAACGTCCCTCCAAATACCTTGGAAGCACTGGTCGCCGCCGCCTTAGCCTTCTCACCGGAAACCGTCATGACAGCTGGAAGCAAGGGAAATCTCTCCTCTCTCGCTCACTTCGCTCCCAGTTAGCAAAGATTTGAGGGGCAATTGATGGGTTCCACCATCATTTATAGGAGAAAAAGCCCCCCCACGATCTCCTCCCAAAGTGGATCATGGGTGGGCCATCCCCCCCCATGAACTCTCATGAAGAGAGAGTCATGGGGGCGGGACCCACTCCCTCTCCCCATGGAGGAGCGCCGCCTCCTCCAGGAAGACCGCCACCGTAGGGCGGCCTGCTCGCGCGCGCGGCCTTCTCGCGCGCGTGGCCTTCTCGCGCGCGCGCGGCATGCTCGTGCTCGCGGCATGCTCGCGGGCGCGGCATGCACGCGGGAGGGGACTGCTCGCGTGCGCGGCATGCGCGTGGGCGCGGACTGCTCGCGCGCGCGGCATGCGCGAGCGCGCGACCATTCTCGCGCGCGCGGCCTGCTTGTGTGCGCGGCCTGCTCGCGCGCGCGGCCTGCTCGCGCGCGCGGCCTGCTCGCGCGCGCGGCCTGCTCGCGCGCGCGGCCTGCTCGCGCGCGCGGCCTGCTCGCGCGCGCGGCCTGCTCGCACGCGCGGCCTACGCGCTCGCGCACGCGGCCTGCTCGCGCGCGGCCTACGCGCTCGCGCACGCGGCCTGCGTGCACGCGCAACCGGCATGCGCGCGCGGCCTGCGTGCGCCCGCGGCCAGGGCCACGCACGGCCAGGGCCACGCACAGCGCGCGCGCGGCCAGCACGCAAGGCCATCATATGCGTGCACGGTTCCCGGAGGCTATAAAACGACAGCGCACATAGCCTTCACGCGCGTCCTGCGCGCGGGAGCGGCATGCACGCGCCCAGCCTTCAGGCATCGGTGCGTTGTCATTGTTCATCAAACGTCCCTCCAAATACCTTGAAAGCACTGGTCGCCGCTGCCTTAGCCTTCTCACCGGAAACCGTCATGACAGCAGGAAACAAGGGAAATCTATCCTCTCTCGCTCACTTCGCTCTCAGATAGCAAAGATTTGAGGTGCAATTGATGTGTTCCACCATCATTTATAGGAGAGAAAGCCCCCCCCCCATGATCTCCTCCCAAAGTAGATCATGGGTAAGCCATCCCCCCAATGAACTCTCATGATGAGAGAGTCATGGGGGGAGGGACCCACTCCCTCTCCCCGTGGAGGAGGGCCGCTACCTCCGAGAAGACTGCCACCGTCGGGCAGCCTGACCACCACCGGCAGCCGGCCCCTTTTCGGGCCTCGCCACGGCCGGACCGCCGGCCTCACCATCGGGGTGGCCGCGCCAGGACGTCGGCCTAGCCGCGCTAGGCCATGGCCGGCCGAGCCGTAGCCGGCCATCGGCCTAGCCACGGCCTGGCCATGGCTGGCCTAGCCGTAGTCGAGCGCGGTCAGCCTAGCTGTGGCCCGGGCATGGTCGGCCTAGCCGCGGCCCGGGCAAGGTCGGCCTAGTAGCGGCCGGCCACCTAGCCGCCGCCGGCCTGGCCCTGGCTGGCCTAGCCGCAGCCAGCCATAGCCGGCCATCTAGCCGCCAGCGGCCCGGCCACGACAGGCCGCCGCAACCGGCCACTAGGCCAGCCGCCCCCATCGCCGGCTGGCCACCTCTATCGTCCGATCGAGGGGAGGCTCTCCTCACTGTCCGATCAGGAGGGTAACAACCCACTAACCCACTACTTTAGTGATGGGGCTCGCCATGATCCTCCCCGAAGGCTATAAAAGGGACCCCAAGGCCTCTTCATTCGACACTTTTTCTCTTCTCTGGGTTGTCGTCTTCTTCCTCAGGTGAGAGCTCTCTTTCCTCCTATAACGCCCCCATTCGTCACATGGAATATAACAGAGGGTCCGGCCGGGGCCCCACGCCATATTTCACAGACAGACGAGAGAGTCACTTGAGAGTATCAAAAACCTTTATACACGCATCCTAACTCAGAGCATTCTAGCGGAAGATTTTAAGTTATAGAACTCATATCAATGAATGTCCACTACTATATAATTAGCACATTTATATATAACACCAGGAATGTTTACACGAGTACACCGCACACGGCCTTAAGGCCTTACAAGTTACTCTTTACAACACATATAATTTCATACATCGGCACGCAGGCCGGCCACACATGAAATCCAACACTTCGCACAGCCTTCAAGGGCCTACCAGCAGCATGGGCTTTTGCCCGCTCAATCCAATCAGCCCGCAACACCTGCATATGGACGTCCACCCCATGGGTGATAAACAAAGCAACGGTCAGCTTTCAGCTGACCAATTATAACGACCCCACCCCTTACCCGGGGCAGTGGTTCCTTCCCTGCATGTATAGCAATCACAATATATATAGCACATACAACATCACAAACGCTGGCCTCAATGCCAGGCGCTCCGTGCACTCAGGGCGCCTTTATGGTTTGTACTTGGTAGGCGGGCATAAGCCTCCAAACCCCTGTTGAAGACCTCACGCACCCATCTCACTCAGAGGTACGCACCACACCAAAACCCGTGAGCACTACCAGTCGACCTACCCACGTAGTGTAACAAGCCTAGGGAATTCGCCCTGCTGCTTTGCTACCAATCGACCGCTCACCCAATCTTAACATCGCCACTTGGTGGAATGGGCATAAGCCTCCAAACCCCTGTTGAAGACCTCCCACGCCCACCCACTCAGAGGTGTCCGCACTCCATCAACCAGCTCTTAGCAAACATGCAACCAAAGGAGCTATGCAAAGCATCCTGTACACCAAGTACATCGTCCTCACCATCTCCGCAGGCTAAACGATGAATACACGGAGTCTTCTCCGGTTCGCAATAAACATCACCAATCCCGACATACGTCTGGATGGGCTTCACACAGCATGCCTATGCCGTACTACATATTTCCGGCTCTAGATGCAAACTCAACTGCTGGAATAACTTACGCAGTTCCATCTCTTGATGGAGGATCCCATGCACATGCAAAACAAAGGGCTTCACCTGCCCAAGGAAGAAAGATCGTTACCCTTGACGATCGCTTCGGCGCCATGGAAGAACTAGCCGGATGGAAAGCACCGCAGCGGCCTTGCCTCTGCAACGCTGAACACGGCTCTCGATTCGGATCGACGAAGCTCCACCGGCGGCCGGAAAGCTCCTCCTCCTCCTCCTCCAAGCTCTCCTCTCTTAAAGGCTAAGTGAGAATGAGAGTTTATCTCAATCCACAGCCTTATAGAAGCTGGAAAGGCTTTGGACCACAAGATCCAAATAGAGGGAAACGAACGGCCGAGATCTGCTCTGAAAAACATTTCAACAGGCCTGACACGCCCTGTGACACGCCTGTGTCACAGGTCGTGTTCCCCCAGTCGGTTAGCAACCGACTCGAAAGATACCAGAACACGGGCTTTGACACGCCCGTGTCAAACCTGACACGGCCGTGTTCAAGGCCGTGTTCACGGCCGTGTTCAAGGCCGTGTACCTCTCTGACTCAAACAGGCCATTTTCCGATTATATTGAGTGACACGCCCTGGGACACGCCCGTGTCCCAGGCCGTGTCGCCGCTTGACGACCGCTGACCGTCTAATTGACATCGCGACACGCCCAGAACGGACACGTGTCGGACACGCCCTGGGACACGCCCGTGTCCCAGGCCGTGTCGACCGACACGCCGCCCGACCTTGCTGCCTGCAAGTCACTGGCCACCCAACACAACACCTGGCTGGACACGCCCTGGGACACGCCCGTGTCGAAGGCCGTGTCCCAGGCTCGACGATCGTCGACTATCAATCGTCGACTAACCTGAACACGCCCTGGGACACGCCCGTGTCCCAGGCCGTGTACCCCCGACACGCCCTGGGACACGCCCGTGTCCCAGGCCGTGTCTAACAGCCTCCAACCCAAAACTGTTTACAAACATATTTTGAGATTTCTGGGGTGTTACATAAAAGTGCACTTTTTTGTTGTAACGTCCCTAGCCGATCCAACGTGACGATGTCACGGCTCCGCTCTAGGCGACGCTACCGGGCTGCAGCCCAAGCACCCCAACCCCTCTCCCTCCACAGGCGGGTTGTTGGTGGCCACAGTCTCCCTTTGATGAGCGAACTCGACAGTTAAGTTGGGCCGTACGGGGACTTCCCAGGAGGTCACCCATCCCAGTACTACTCTCGCCCAAGCACGCTTAACTATGGAGTTCTTTCAACCTTCATCACCAATTGAGCGTGCTTGGGCGAGAGTAGTACTGGGATGGGTGACCTCCTGGGAAGTCCCCGTACGGCCCAACTTAACTGTCGAGTTCGCTCATCAAAGGGAGGCTGTGGCCACCAATAACCCGCCT
The DNA here is from genome assembly GCA_039513925.1 of Platanthera zijinensis. Lineage (NCBI taxonomy): Eukaryota > Viridiplantae > Streptophyta > Magnoliopsida > Asparagales > Orchidaceae > Platanthera > Platanthera zijinensis. The sequence goes on from CM077090.1 coordinate 61,641,619, forward strand.
GTGGAGGGAGAGGGGTTGGGGTGCTTGGGCTGCAGCCCGGTAGTGACGCCTAGAGCGGAGCCGTGGCACTGCCACGTTGGATCGGCTAGGGTCGTTACACCTCCTCCCCCGAGTCGGCCTCAAGTCGTCGTGAACCTCCAGCGGCCACCAGCAGCTACGAGCGCTCCACCAGCACATTGCCCGCAGAAAAACGCCCAAGTCCTCGAGGAAGCCAAAGGAAGAAGACATCCATCGCCAGCAAGCGCGCGTGCGACCATACCAGCACCGGAGCACCAGGATCATCCCGCGCACTTCAACGTCCAAGTCACTTCCGCGGCGTAGTTTGTTGCCCGTAGGGAGCTATAGCCTTTCTCTCTTCCCCCAAGCTGTAACGGGAGCGGCCTGCCGCCCCGATTCACCAAACATATTGTAATCGCCAGAAGCTAGTGGAATTTAACCAGCACAGACCCGATCACGTGGTTTTTTACCCATTTAAGGGGTTTTTCACGTCATCACACCTTGTGTTGACTGTTCGTTTTCATTGACTGTGTGCGCGCTCGACCGCTTCGTGGGCTAAGACGGTCCAAATTAATCCGGTCCGACCGGGGCATCGAGTTAGTCCGCAACTGTAGGACATTTCATGGTTCTAAGAGTTTTTATTCCACGCATACAACTTAAGAGTGCAGAGGATTATAAGATGTCATTTGAACTAATAAGAAAACAATTTTTTGTAAGATTGAGCTTCTCGTTAACAATTAACAAGTCACAGGGATAGATAATAGGGAATGTCGGGATCTATCTTCCAAATCATGTATTCAGTCATGGCCAATTGTACGTTGCTTTATCTCGAGGGGTTTCAGCACATACCACAAGGGTATTAGTAAAAAACTATTTTATCGAGGGTCATGAAGGTGTGTTCACTAAAAACGTGGTATTTAGAGAAATATTTGATCGGGTTGACTCTACAACAATGAGAAGCACGATATGACATCAAAAACAACAAAATTTTATTCCATAAATAAGAACTACTTCAATTGGTTGAAAAATAAAATTAAGATTCATTTTCATTGCTCAATGCAGAATCATGACGTTGATTGTTTTTAGCTATATTTCCAAGTTCCTGCTGCATTCGATCTCATGTTGCCCCTGATTAGACAATGCACAAGGTACTGTAAAGTTCTGATATTTTGTATCATTGTAGATTTCTTTTTTGTAGAAAAACTAAAATTTAAAATTAATGTATTATTTTTTATAAATGTCTATTTTGCAGATCATGCGTTTTGTTAGATGATTCAAAGACTACACTTCATTTGGGTTAAAAGTGTTGGATATGAGAATATCTATTGTGGTATATATTCAGGTAAGATTCAACTTTGTTTTTATTAATGTGATTTGCAAAGAATTTATATTTTTATAACATAATCATATATTTATTCAATTCAGAAACTCCATCGTCATTGTCATTTTTTATATAATCAAGCTTTTGTTGATACTATTTTATAGGTAAAAGTCATGTCGAGTAGATGGTTATTTTTTCCCACGATAAATGTCTCCTCCCACCAAAAATATTGCCTCCCACCAAAAATATTGCCGCCCACAAAATTTGTCACCGCCCACGAAAAATGTCGCTCCCACTACAGTTACCACTCCCACGACCAATATTACCCCCACCACAAATGTTGCACCAACTATCAATGTCGCACCCATCACTAATGTCGCATTCATGACAAATGTTGCACTTATGACAAATACTGCACCCACGACAAATGCCACATCCACGACAAGTAACACCCCCCACAATAAATGTCACCACCCATGACAAATGTCGCCGCCATGACAAATGATGCATCCACGACCAATGTCGCCCCCATGACCAATGTCGCCCCAATGACAAATGTCGCCCCCACAAAAAATGTTTCCCCCACGACAATTGACTCCCCCGCAACAAATGTCGCCCCCACGACAAATGTAGCCCCCATGACAAATGTCGCACCCACGGCAAATGTCAGCATCCACGACATATGTTCCCCCTACGACAAATGTCGCCCTCATGACATATGTCTCACCAACGACATATGTTGCACCCACGATAAATTCCGCACCCACAACAAATGCCGCACCCACGACATATGTTGCACCCACGACATATATCACACTCACAACAAATGTTGTCCCCACGAAAAATGTCTCTCCCCGACATATGTCGCACCCACAACATATATCACATCCACGACATTTGTCGCACCAATGACAAATGTCGTACCCACGACAAATGTCACACCCATGACATTTATCGCACCCACAACAAATGTCGCACCCACGACAAATGTCCGCCCCACGACAAATGTCGCCCCACGACAAATGTCTCCCCCACGACAACTGTCGCACCTATGACAAATGTCGCACCAATGACCCACGACATATGTCGCGCCAATGACAAATGTAGCGCCCCCGACAAATGTCGTGCCCACTATAAATGTCGCGCCCACGACAAATGTCGCACCCACGACATATGTCGCAACCATGACAAATGTCGCACCCACGATATATGTCTGCCCCTACGTTCATGCGTGACAGTACCCGACTGAAACCGACGGGGTTTGCCGGCCCCCGACGGGCTTCGTCCACAACATATACATATGAGTAGTCAAAATGACCGTAAAAAAATATACATTAATATTACAATATTTATTTTGTAAAAAACTATCCATATATATATGTAAAATAATTGTTTTTTTCCTCTATTTCTCTCTCTCTCTCTTCCCCCCTCTCTCTCCCTCTCTGCCACACTCTCCCCCTCTCTTTTTTTCTCTCTCTCTCTCCCCACCGCATTCTCTCTCTCTCTCACTCTTTCTCTTCCCTTCACCAGGTATAAGTTTAGGAGGGCTAGAGTTTTTCCTTTTTTTAATAATAAAAGAACAAACGGCTGATAAATAAAGCACACAGATTCAACGGCTGCAATCAATCCAATAAATTTTAAATTCATGCAGTTTATATTTCTTTTATAGTGGTTTAGATATCTTTATCTATATATATATATGAGTACCTGACACGGGGCTCCGCCCCTATGGCCTTATGCGACAGTACTTGACCGGCGATGACGAGCTTTGCCCTCTCCCGGTGGGCTTCGCCCGTCCGCAGATGGCTCCTCCCAACCCGCAACATATATATATATATATATATATATATGAGTTCTCAAAATGACCATAAAAAATATAAATCAAGAATACAATTTTTATTTTGTAAGGCAAATTATATTTTAATGTTAAAACATTAACCCTTCTCCTATCATTCCTACCTAGAGACAATAGGTTTAGGGTATCTAGTGTTTTTATATTTTTATTTTAATATTTTAAAGTGGTGTAATTACCTAAAAGGATATTTTCTTTATAATATACTAATATAAAATTTGTATAATTGTGTAATTATGAATACAACTATAAGGGCAATATATGGATATTTGCAATGTTTCACCAAATATTTGTTTTTGTATAATAGTAGAGATATATCTTTATCTGTATCTATTATAAAGATATAGTTTTGATTGTATTTAGGCCGTTTAAGAGAGACCAAAAGTCCAAACATTGAATCTTCATTGTCCATTGTTTTCTCATTAAAAAAATAAAAAAAATAGATCACTTAAACCTAGAGAAAGAGAGGGAGAGGGAGAGGGAGAGAGAGAGAGGGAGTCAGAGAGGGTATATTAGGGAGGGTCGGAGTTTAAATTAAGGAAGAGAGGGAGAGAGAGAAAGG